>JARHVA010001475.1:2400000-3000000 GCA_037957365.1 Torreya grandis | reverse complement strand
TGATGATTGGCTCATGGGATTAACTATAGGCACATGTTGTTGGCTAGTTGTTTGTGCGTTAATACCACTTTGATCAAGATTGGACATTATTTGCACATTGTCCATTATATTTGGCTCACTATTCAATGTAGAAGCTGAAGACACCTCTTCAATAACTAGCATATGTATCAAGTTATCTATCGAAGTAGTTTGCACAAATGGGTCAGAACTTGGATTTTCTTGTCCAGTTAATTCCATCAACGCTCATGTTGAAGGTACTAGGTCAATGAGGGGCTTACTCACCATGTTCATCTAATTGAAATAACATGCTAAATTCATGTAGGTTTGGTATGTTGTTTGCATTTAGTTAAAGTGATTTTCCATGATGTTTTTGCCTCGATAAGATATATTGGGGTCTTGGTATGTTTTTTGGACTAGAGCCATAGGATTGTTAGAAGAAGCATGTTGATCGTAAATGATATTATGGGGAACTCTTACTAGACTTGGTAAATTTTCATGAGGAAGTCTATTGGAAACTTAGTCCCTACCTTTATGGCCCTAACCAAAATCTTGTCTTTGTTCTCTAACAAATGTCACTCAAATAAAAATGGATCATATGTGGAAGTTGTATCGGTAGAGTATGGTTGTTGAAGTACTGGCTAATACATCATGGGTATTGTATCTAGGTATTTCATGGTTTGTTCTTAGTCCTATTCTGTGTAAGGTGGTGTGTTAACCAGATAGTTAGCTAATGGATCTTGGATTTGTGCCCTTAATTGAGTATTATAAGAGGGATAAGACTCCATCGCATAAGCAATGTTATCTGCATAGGGGTCTTGCACCATTTCTTCTTCTACAATTACATTACTAATCCCTGGATTATACATGAGTCTAATATGAGTGTATGAATACATGTTGGGATCCATAGTCAATGCTTGGAATAAAAGGCCAAAGAGTTCTACAAACTCTAAAAAGGACATAATCTAAAACAAATAATGCCTTCAACTTGGTCTAGATTTGTCAAAAAGGATCAAAAGGTTTATGAAAATATTTATGAAGAAATAAGATAGAGTGAAGTATCTAACATTTCACTATTCACACAAAGGTAAGTAAGTAAATGGACCAAAAATTAGAATGCCAAACTGTAAGGTCGAAGTGTTTCAAATCAATCTAATCTAGGAATTTAAAAGTTGCTAGGTATTTTGGCCAAATGCGATGTCAAAATCTAGGCTCAAAATAGGCATGTGCTAGGACTCTTGGCCAAATAATGTCAAAAGCTAGACTTTGAAAAATAGATGAAAGTTTTAATCGAACGGATTTGAAACACTTCTAACAAACACTAGGCATTAGATTCTTGGACATGAACTTGGTTAACTAGGTATAAGGTATGAAACAAAAGGCACTTTAACAATAGTTTACTTTCTCACAAAAAATGGTATAAAACTTGGTTCCTTTAAAAAACAAGCTAGACAAAGGTGAACAGTATAACTATGCTTTAGACAAAGGATCAAAAGTACACTTGGATTGGTCTGATTTTCTAGGAACAAATTTAGAACTCTATGCAAAAGGGTCTATGAAACAATGTTGGAAATGATTTGGGCAATGTAACGATGCTATACTACCCAAAACGTATGATAAAAAAGTTTATTTTAAAGAGTCTATAAGGCAAAGACATTTTTCCATAATTTTGCCAGCATAACACTACCTTTCTTAACTCAAAATGTTGTGGTGCCTACACTTAAATTGAAAGTGTTTAGCACAAAATGGCTTAAGTCTATCAAGTGATGATAATGATTATGAATCTTAAATGGCCTTCAACCTAAATTGAAAATTAAACCTAAATTCCCTCAAGTTTAGTGTAAATAGCAAACCCACTTAACACATCAACCCTATGAACTTGTAAAGGTGTAATTTGGAATTTAAATTATAAGTGAAGGACTTAAACAACTTCGGTAAAGGTCTAGACTCAATTGGGTAGCATAACTACACCAAAGTGGATGATATAACTCTCAAGCTTTTGATGAACTTTTGAACAAGGCAAATGGATGATCTCACATGGGTAGCATAACGCTTCTTTATTCAAAGGAAAATTTGGACTATGTGTTTGGTTTGGATTGTTTGTTTACACTAAGTTTTGACTCTAAACAAGACTTTAATCTATGACAAGACCAACTAATTAATCATCCTTAAATCCTAAAATGACAAGGTTACTTGGTACTATTAGAATCCATCAATATACGTCATTTGAGAGTATCTTAAGTGTTCATCCAAAAGTAAATGCACATTATATAGCAGGGTTTTTACACCCCCCTTCTCTCAAATGATAGTACTAAGACATGGACCTTGAAGTGCACCATGCACCAATACTACTTTCATGGCAAGTGGGGATTTGTCTAAGATCTAACAAATTTTTGAACGATCTAGGGGAATCAATTGCACAATGACTTTCACACCAAACAATGAAAAAGAAAAGCATATATTTTAGGTCCATATCACACAACTTGTTGCAAAAAGGTCTAGTCCTTTTTGTAACCACTACATCTTATTGTTTTCTCAACGTAGTGCAATGTCCAAAGTACCACTACATCCCATGTACAACTCTAAAAGAGTCAAATAAAGGCAATGCTAGGAGATGAAACCCTGGGTCAAAGCTTCCCTAAAGAACTTATGGGAGGTGATGAAGTTTCCCTCGCAAGATAAGATGCATAAACAAATAACGCATGAAATTAGAAAGACTTTAGGATCGCTTTCAAGATCACCCAAACCTTGACAAGTTTTTGGGGAGTGTTTTAGATAACTTTCTTTCTAAGCCTTGGACTAGGCTACTTGCAATAAGAATGGCGATTTTGATTCCAAGGGTTCCCTATATGGGACAAATAGAAGAGAATACATGCAACATACCTCTTTTTTCTAAATAATATTTAATTAAACAACTATTTCAAAAAATAATTGACAAGTGTGTTCAATTTTAAAACCCAAATGAAATGTTTGGTGGTGTTCATTTGACCCCTTGGTCTTAGTTGTAAACTTAGAAAAACATTCACCAAAAACCCCTAAATTATTTGTTAAACACTAAAACAAAGTTTTTAATTTAAATTTTAAGCATGCAAAAGTGATTTAAACATGTTTCGAGCAAATATCCCGCTTGGTCCTATAGCAAAATTGTTACAATGCCTTTTAGCTTTGAAGACCTTTTGAGTTTAAAATAACAAACTCTAAAAAAGTAGGTCTTAGGTCTATTTTTTTGGAAAAACACAGTGACCAACATCAGCCAATACCACCGACATCACTTACGGGCAACCGAGATCTAACTGGTGTCAGTTTTGCTGACCAACATCGATTAATTCAGGTAATTGATGTCGATATTTTTGTCGACATCAGTTACTATGTAAAAATTGTGGCAACCAAAAATGGTAAAATAAAGTTAGAAAATCAATTTACAAGAGTTTTAAGGGATCAAATGAATTTTTTAAAGTTGTAAAAGGATCTCCTTTAGGTGTAAGATGTGTCTAGTTCCACTGAGCATGTCGTTATGTGATCTAGGAATTTGACTCAAGAGAGGATGGTTAGTATGGTGTTAGTTCCAAAATGAAAACAAAATGAAATAAACACACTAATAGCATAACATCCCTAGGCCTAGACACTAGGGAGAGCTTAGTTAACAAAATCAAATGACAAGCACATCTGAAAACAAGGAATGAAAACACAAGAATTCCTTTCACCTTCCTTGGATGCTCCAAATGCCTTTGTAATGGTGGCTTGCTCAACTTGTGCTTCAAGAAGTCTTCTTCAATGGAGTGTGGCTACCTTCATATCCTCTTGTCACCTTTGGCTTGTGGCTTGGCTTGGCTTGGAATCAATTTGGCATTATGATACTAGTTTCGTGAAGCTTTTGGAACCAATCTTGCATTATAACTTTGCACAGATTAAGCATAGAAATGATGTTGTGTGGCCTCTTATTTATAGATTTTTGTATTTAATCAAAATTAACCTCAACCATCCATCTCAAGATTGAGATGTGTTATTGAGGATTAATTTAGTTTTTGGAATTAAATTTATAATTATCCTCATCATGGAATTATAAGAAGGGGAAATTAAGAGGCATGGAGGGCATCATGGAAGGCATTGATGAGACATGGAGGGCATGAATCCTAATATGTGTGGCATTTATGGCCTAGGGATGTCTTTCCAAGAAATAAGGTCACTTGATAATGTAGATATTCAATATTCATTTCCAAAACAAAGAATTCAACAAGTTTCCACGTAATTATTAATTAGGCTTTGAATTGGGTTAATTAGCTCTTAAGCATGATTAAGCACATTATGCACAAATTACCGAAATTGATCAAAATGCCTTGTTATTGGTCTAAAATTTAACTGAATTAGAATTGGAAGGTGATATTAGATGCATTGGAACCATATTCCCATTTAGGATGTTACCACTAACAAATAACAAAGGCATGAGTCTTGTGCAAAATATTTGGTAGGAAAGAGCAATCCAGAGCACGCAAGTGCAATTTTAGCATTTTGACTCGAAATGGACTGATCAAATTTATCTAGCCCATAAATTTCATTACCCCATTTAGGGATACCCTAGCCAAAATTGGCACTTGAATATGTCAATTTCACATCATTTTGTGTGTTTTAGTGTTTTTAGGCTAAATTGTGCATTTTAGATGGAAACTAGCCAAAATCCTAATTGGAGGTTATCGATGGCCAATTTTAGGTGTCTATAGAATCAACTCCCCATGTCATTTATAAAGCTCAAAAGTTGTCCTAAGTGTTTCTATTAGGTTTTTCACTTTAGCCAATCCAGAATGAGAAAAGTGATCACATAGTGAAAAGAGTGGCAACTCAAATTTGGAGATATTTTAAGATGTTTTGGAAGGAGCTGAGCATATGAGGTGTCCTAACATGTGTACTAAGAGCACTGGTATGTATCAGTTAGGGAGAATGAGGAGATGCTAAGGCCAAGTTTCAAGAAAGGTCTAAAAGGAGTGATCACAGTGACAAATGATGATTCTTCTTATGCAAGAGAATACAAATGGTTCGAAAAACTTCCAATTTAGGTAGAGGATTCCTTGTAACATTCTCTTATTATTACAAAAGAGACACTTGCCCCTAGTCATCTTTGGAACACCCAATGAAGGCCAATGATGAAGGCAATTTCATGGGAGGTGCTTGAAGAGATGCTATGCCAATTTTGGAAGAGGATGATTGTTTGGAATGGGCACATATGAAAATCAATTTCTAACTCCTCTTACACTTCACTGACATGCATTGTAACTGGTTTCAACCTTTAGACATATGTCCTTGTGTCTCTTAGACTTCTTTTTCCTCTCTCTCTTTCCAATTGATATAAGTATGAGCCATTTTGGCCATTATAAAATAGACCATAAATAGTATAGCGAAGCCCTACTAAAATGACATTACACTTTGATTTTGAACATTGAATACAAGTCTAATTTTGAGTTGTGAACATTTTGTCTAAGTGTCTGAGTGATGTATAGTGGAGCTAAGTGATAGTATTATCCTTACTCCATTTATCCTTCATGTTTAAGCAAGATTTATGATGTTAACAGGTCATGTGAAGTGTGTTGAATGTACTAAGCTCTCTTTCAAGTATGTAATTGTCTCTATGGTGTAAAATCTACCCCTAGGTATAGTATCTTATTGATAGTCCCAAGTATGCTACCTTCAAATTGAAACACTATCTTCGGATCTTTCAATGCATAGAATTGGTCTTGGAAAGCATTGTTGCTTAGTAGAAGTATGATAGTATGTGGGATATATCTTGGTGGGTCACCTCTCTAGTATAGTTTTCATTTTATGAAAACTCTTAACTCTTTTCATAAACAAGCATTAGATTAGGTGACAGGAACTTAGAGAAGAATTCAGGGAGCTAGCCCTCATAATACTAGATATTCATCTCTATTACAAGTTCCCACAAACTTGAGAGATGACTCAATGTTGCATCAAATTGAAGGAGATTCATAGAGTGTCCTAGGGTGAACAATTTGATGACAACAGGTCTTGGTATCTAGCAAATCAATAGGGACTATTCATAACATGATACATAAGCATACTCTTATGAGGCTTTTCAAAAATGATAGGTGTGTGCACCATATCTATCCTAAAAACAAGAGGAAATTTTGTAAAATTAGGAATGATATTGGATGGAATGCTATAAGATATTAAAAAAATACTTAAGTAAAGAGCAATGATAACGAATAATTTTAGTATCTCAGTCTTGAATAAGACCTCCTAAAAATGGATCATCTAAGGTATAACCATCATCATATTCAGGTGTATGAATATCAATGGTGCAGGTAGGGAGGACCTTGTTGCCCTATGTGGTGTGATGAATGGAGTGTAGAGTCTTAGTTAAGACAACATATATATAATCACTAGTTGGTTGATGGGAACATGGTTTCAAATAAGGGGGAAGTTGAGAAAGGAGATGGGGTCATAAACCTAAGGGCTTGATCTATAAATTGATCTCATCAGGCTCATCATCATCTGAATCTAGGAGGTTTGATGGTATATTATTGATGAGTTTAGAGTGAGCACTGTAACCTTAGGTAGAGTTGATAGGAAATTTAAACCATTGAGATTCATGAAATGAAATGCTCGATAAGGTTTCAAAGGCTGGAATATTGAATACACCATGTTATTTGAATTGTTTAAAATTCCAAGGGTTAGTGTCACCTTGAATCCTATGGATTGCTCCATTGTGAGTAAATTTGACACATTGGCAAGTGGAAGAGGCAAATTCTCTCATGCGATGAGTCCATGGCCTACCAAGAAAATGTTATATGATAGGGGAAAGTTGAAGATCATCACCTTTACTCAAATAGTGACAGGTGGGATGGTGATAGGGATCCACACATAGCCTAATGGAGGCATTTGCCTTCGATCATAGCCTTGACATGTGTTTTATGTGGACTTAATATTACATTTGGAATACCTAAGGGTTTTAATAAAATTGAGAGAGGCAACATAAGTGCATGAAACCTCATTAATCAAGGCACGCTTGACTTGGACATCAATAATTTGGGCACTGATATAAAAAGGAGGATCATCCACATCAAAGCAAAATCTCATTGGGGATCATATAAGAAATGGGGAATTTTAGGGAAAGAGATGTGTCCATTGTTTCATGAACATGTATGGACATCTCTTCACACTACTATAAAATGCTATCTTCTGATCTAGATAAGGTGGATTTACATCCTTCTAGGGGAGGATGAAGGATGTTCATTTTGAACAAAAGTTGCATAAAATGATTACAATGACGTAGAGAAGTACACGTAAGTTCAAGAATTGGGATTTGATATTAGAGATTAGTAAGATCCATAATAGTATCCCACTCATAATAACCAATAAGGGGACTATTGGAGAGAGTTGCATAGTGTTGAAGGAGGCCCTCAGAAGGAGGAGCTAAAGTGCATGTGAATTGATGTTGATAAGATGTGGTGGTTTGATTGGAGGACAATTTTTCTAGTTATCTTGAGAATATGGGGTAGTTAATGAAATCTTGGTTTTAGATAAAGTGGAATAAGTGTTAATAGAAGTTTGAGTATCATTGGTGATGGGTCAAGAAGTTGGAGTGGTAGAAATGGTATGAGAAGTGTTATCTAAGGGAGGTGTTGGAATTGGTTCATCAATATATATAAGAACTTATTACCCTAAATCTGTTAAGTGAGTTGGGGAAGAGTCTTGGATAACATGAAAAGTACAAGATGATTGAGGAGTGTGGATGGGATGAGGATCAATCAAGGAAACCACCCTTTGCATATTAGTCATATTAACCACATTCTCTAGGTCAATAAGAATATTAAAATTATTGGTATAAGGGGTAGGATTATCTTTATTGTTTTAGTGATTCGAAAGAGGATCTTTGTAGATGGCCAAATGAGCATTAGCTTGGTTTAAAACTTGAGATTTAGTTTGTGTTTGATGGGATTTGAAGGTAATGTAATAGGCTTGTTGGCATTTATGAATGATAGAATCATGGTCAAAATTGGGACCAAGAGGGAAATTCATAGACAAATTAAGAAGTTGCCTATAAGTATCATGAGAATGACCCCAACCAACATGAAAAAAAATAAAATTTATTGGGATAATACCAGGATTTCATGGGATGAGTCAGATCACATTCCCACATAAGAGGCCTTGGTAGATGCTTTTGAAATTTTGCTAAGGAAAAAGGTTTATGAACATTGATGTTATTTGTTGAAGATAGATGAGGATTAGAGATGTGGTTGGGAGAGTAAGCTTATTTCAGAACCTGGTTGGGAACAAGAGATTGAAGCATATGAATGGTATCATAATAAACAATGACATAAACATTTGTAGCATGATGATTCTTATTTTTTACTAACATATGAGTACCCAAAGAATGTTAAGATGGATCAAATTGATGCATGAGGAATTCCTGTCACTTGGCTTGGTCAATGGCCTCTTCCAAAGTCTATGGAGAGAGATTCTAGACTCAATATTACAACTTGGGATAAAGAACATTTGTAAACAGATGAAATAGGTTATCATTTTCCATATTATGTTCACATTTATTGAATAGGGTCTTTCATTGTTTCATGAAAGTTTGTGCAGTTTTAGTCTCAAGTTGCTTACAATTGATAAAATGGGCCAAGGTATTTTTAGAGAGATCACTAGTTTGAAATTTTTTGACTAGAGTATTGACTAAATATTCCAAAATAGTGATGGAGTGTGATTTGAGTTGGTTATACCAATCTAAATCATTACCCATGAGAGTTTTTTATAATAGCTTGGTGGTAGTAAAAGTATTTAATTTGACCCAATCTTTCTATAGATTTTCAAATGTTTTTAAGTGTAGAGTAGGATCAGTTGACCCATTGTAAGTAATGGTAGGGGTGATACCTCCTATATCAATATTATTAATTTGAGGTGTAACAGGCTCATTTTGAAGGTGCTTAATTATTTTGTTAACAAAAAGAGATTTAGGGATAAGATTACTATCAAAATCTCAAAGAGGAAGTAGGGGCACTTTGGTTATGAATTCTCCATGGAACCTATTGAGGGTGATTTTGAAGATGGATAAGATGATTTTTAATTTGCATCATTTGGTTGGCATTTTTAGTTTGGAAAACATTCATTTGATTAAGAGTTTGTAATAGAAGTTCATTTGTTTGAGTGGTGTTATTTGCATTATGTGAAGCATTATAATTGGTAGTAATGGCTTAGGTACCACTATGGGTGTTATTAGTAGCTTGAGAGGAATTTTTGGTAAGTGAGGTAATAATATCATGATTTTTTTGTGTGGAAAAAGATGTAGTAGTAGAGGGATGAGAAGAAGTAGCACTACATGCATTATTATAGTGGGTATAAAATGATGCACTAGTGGAATAATTTAGAAGAGCGATTCTTAAAAGAGGCCCATTAGATGTATAACATACCATGTTAGTATATATACTAGGCATGGAGGTGGAGGAAATCAAAGAGGAAGACGTCATGGTATGAGAAAAGGTAAAAAGAGAGGGAAGAGGTTGAGAAGCAAAGAATCCAGTGTCCCCAAATGAGTGTGAGAATCTGGGAGAAGGTGAATGGGGATCCTCAGTTTAACCACTTATCATAGGATGGTAAATAGTATAAGAATATTTTCCTCAATGTTGAGGAAACTCATTGATGAAGAAAATCATTTTTGGGGTATACTCTAATTTAGGTGGATCTTCTAGGGAGAAAAGAGGGTTGTGAACTGAAGAGGAATGAGAAGGGGTCCCGTATTTTGTAGTGCAAGTGGATACATAAACATTACTTTCATCTACAATAGGATCCACAAGCTACTTATGGAAGAACCTATTGGGCTTGGTGAAGCTCACAATATCTATTTAATTCAACTCAGTCTTGTCTTTTAATAAGAAGTTCATGATGAGGGAGAAATATTAAGGGAGATGAATATGATACAAAGACAAAGAGGTAGGAATGATACAAAGTTAACCAGGTTGATTATGTTCTATAATCCAAGAGGTAGATAAGGATATAAAGTGATATAGTTTGCTCTTGTACTGCAAACAAGGTGTGAAACTAAGCTTGATAAGGATATAGGGTCAACTAGGTTGACTTAGTAATGTAACCAAATTAGCATAAAGGGATACAAAGTCATACAAGTTGACTCTGTATTACAGACAAGGTAGGTAACTAAGTTAATAAGGATACAAGGTCGACCAAGTTGACTTAGTATTGTAACTTGACTAGTAGAAAGGGATACAGAGTCTTACAGGTTGACTCTGTATTATAGATAGGGGAAAACACAGTCGATAAGAGACTATACTGGGTAGAATGACAGTGTACTAAAATAGGGGGGATTGCAAAATAATTGAAACATTAAAAGGAAGCTAATACATAAATAATTGGATCAATGTGAGGGATCCAATTGGGGCACACAACATAAAAACTTGCACCAAAACTTGCCAATGCAAGTTTTTGTAATATAATACACAATGATCAGAGAGAAAAAAATCAACTAAAAAATAAGTGCTAACTAAGTGGTCTTCTTGAGTGTTATTAGATCATTATAAAGTGTTGTTTTAAGTGTGATAAGGAAGTTGGTTAAAAATAAGGAAATAAAAAATAATCTATGGATAATTTCAAGATATTTAGACTGAAAGGAATCTATGTTAGAAATGGTATTGGCTTGGTATTGGGGCCTACCCCCTCATTTCATAATCCCACAATGATGAGGGTGTTGAGTGCTTTGCCAATATATACCATTAGCCACATATTTATACTTGGCTAGAATACCAAGTCGGCTTCCCCCTTGGTGATGAAATTCAAGTAGGTAGGCCTTGGGAAGACAAATTTTAAATGCATTTTGAATATTATGTGATTTGGTAGTGGGTGCAAAAAGAGAAAAAATAGTGCAACTAAATGGTAATTTGAAAAACCACCTAATTGGACTATGTGAACTACTCTAAGCATGTAAACATCTAAAAATGAAAGTGTGAATTAATTACTAGTAAATAGTTTTTAATTCCCAAGTTTAGAATAGTATAGAGTTGGTTTAGAAGACACCATATGAAAATAATACATAATAGAGTCGACTGGGTCACTACTATTCTGTGAAAGTAAAAGTCTTTAAGAATAGAGTTGACTAGGTCAACTAAATCTTTTAGATAAAAGATAGGATACATAACTAAGCCCAATAGGTCGAATTAGTTTGCTAAGGTTGAAATTTTGAATACTACCAACTTGCACAAAATAGAACTGTAATGAAGTACTAAAATGATTGACAGAGAAAGAGAGGAACCTTGGTGGGTTAGAAGATGACTAGGATTGCAAATTTTATGCTAAAGTGCCTTGAATGTTGCTTTCAAACTCTACAAACTAAGTCAACAAGTTTGACCTAATTATAGAAAACCCTATGTATAAAATAAGGATAAGATGACTAAGTCAACTTGTTCAACCTAGTTTGTTGATTTGGATGCTAGCTGAGATACTAAGTCAACCTGTTTAACCTAGTTTATTAATCTGAATGTTAACTGAGATATTAAGTTGACATGTTCAACATAGTTTGTTATCTGGGATTGAATAAGAGTAATGTGTTGACCTATTCAATCCAATAACCTATATCTGATGAAGACCTACACATAAAGAATAGAATCATTTTGATATGATTGTGTGTTAAATTTGTACATAAAATTTAGAACTATATCGACTAGTTTGATACAATATCACAAATATGTAAAAATAATGAAATGATAGAAATGAAATCATAAAAGAAAAGCTACAAGGGTTAAATTCACGTCAGATTCACTAGAATGTATGCAATGGGAAATGTAGAAGATCTACAAATCAATCCTATCTCAGAGAAGATAATTGCTACTTACACTTTTGATTGGGGATACATTATATAATCAGGGTCATGACCGATATGGATTCACAAGACTTAGCTAAGCGATCTCTTACCATAAATAATATCACTAGGTGCGGTTCTAAAGCTTCCAGTCAAGTAAAACTACACAGTAACCCTAACTAGGTCCTATGTTTTCATATTCATTAAACTAATAACAAGTAAAGTAAAGTCTAATCTAGTGCTCACCAAATCTTGTGGCACAAAATGAGCATAATAAACATGAAAAACAAACATGCATAGATGACATATACTCACGTCAATGTATATAGAATCCTAATATATGGAAGAAAAGTATAAATGCATATCTATCTACTCTTATAAAGGAGGAATAAAGCTAGGAATACTTACCTTTGAAGACGAACCCATTGAGCCTTAATATTTCCCTTGGCCAAGGTAATTTTCAATAAGTTGTTGTGGTGTGTAAGGATGACAAGGAAAAATCATCTCTAGGCTACCAAACCTATCAATTTATCCAAAAGACTTATCCACAAGACAAGATCTATATCTCTAAAGAAATTATGAAACCCTAAACTTACTCCTCAAGTAGAATGGTGGATAAGCATATGCGTAATATATCTTACTTCTTCTCTTTATTTAAAAATGGCAAAATGATTGTGTTTATTTAGGTGGATCTATGATAAGGTCGACCTAGTTGACCTGGTATCATAATTGAAAAAAATAAACTAGATCATGGACTAGGTTGTCAATGGGCCAACCTAGTCCCTAATAAGCTTTGTCTATAAGAATACAAGTTCGATGTGGCCGACTATGTAATGTAAACTATCAAAAAGTGGTTTAGGTTATGGAAAGGGCTAATGAAGGTGTTAAAAGAATATAGGAGGGTGAAAATAGGAGGAAAATCTTAGGGAAATGGTTTTAAGAGACATGTGTGTAGATAAAAAGTGGCAAAAAGGGATAAAAATCTTGTGAAGCACTAATGATCTGCCCACTCCTTTCCCAATGCACCTCTTAAGGCATGCACTCAGATAGATTAAGACTTGATGGGTTCATGCAAGATAAAGAGTGTTAATAATTGATAAAGTTTGAAAATATTATGTGTATACAACTTTTACCCAAAATTCAACTCAACATGTACATTTTAAAGAAGTTTAGGTAGTAATTCCTTCATCCCCATTAGTTTCCACAACCATTCCTCACCTCTAAAAGCTTATCCTTCAAATCAACCCACACCTCCTCCTACTAGATGCCAAATGATCACCTTCATTAATATGTCATTCTAGTGGATACATCCTATGATAAATAAAAGAAAGAGGGTTATAGAATTGGACGACTTCTTATCACCACTAAACATCAAATAACTTGTGTTATACCCTTTATAATTACTTCTAGTCTCCCTAAACCTAAACCTATAAGATCCCCTTTTATACCTCTTATTCCTCCATAACTTATTTTAGACTCTCAAGTCCATGGTGTTCAAACAATATGTAGACGATCTTCCTTAGCTTCTCATCCTAAAATGTCTATTGTCAATAGTCCTCCACCCCTATCCAAAATTCACAAAAACCTTCCCAACCCAAAGGGTATGATCTCATTGAGAAATTGTGTAATACACCACCCAAGATTTAAATTCTATAATTATTACAAAGGGCACCTATCTATAAATATATTATCTATGTTATGTTGAGAGATAATACTATTCATGTGGAAACACAACTAAATTCATTTAATTCTATTATGAGCACCTTCAAATATATTGATAGTACTATTTATTTTGATAATGAGGATCTACCCCCATAACACATTATTGAGTAGATTCTACCATGTTCTTCAAACTAGATGTGGAGGACCTTCTTTAGATTTTCATCCTCAAACGTCTATTGTCAATAATCTTCCACCCCTATACAAAATTCATAAAAACCTTCCCAACCCAAAGGGTATGATCTCATTGAGAAATTGTGTAATACACCGGCCAAGATTTATATTATAGAATTATTGCAAAGGGCACATATCTATAAATATATTATCTTTGCTATGTTTATAGATACTACTATTCATGTGGACACACAACCAAATTAATTTGATTCTATTATGATCACCTTCAAAGATATTGATATTACTATTTATTTTGATAATGACGATCTACCCCCATAACTAATTATTGAGTAGATTCTACCATATTCATTCAAGTTAAAATTCATGGGAAGTGGATTAAGATGGTTTTAGTTGACAATGGTTATAGAATAAATATGTGAAGTTACTACTTCATACAAAAATTAGGATTCAATAAGATCAATATTTAGAAATTTGATCAAGCCAACCACGACTTTGATAATACTCCAACATTAGTATTGGGAATCATCACAGTGGATATACTGATAGGTCCTAAAAAATGGTCTCTATTGCCTTCCAAATTGTTTCTACTCAATTAGAACATAATTTATTATTAGGATGACCTTGGATTCATGTTATGGGGGCTATACCTTCTATTCTTCATAGGTGCAACAAGTTTCTTTATGATTAACATGAGTATACAATTCCTATAGATGATACACCATTTCATATTATAAATTCACACAATCAGATAAAATCTCATTCAATACACTTTAACACCCAATTCCAATTGCACAAATGCATATTTATGAGGTGGGTGAATCTATTAAGGTAGC
This sequence comes from Torreya grandis, assembly GCA_037957365.1. Classification (NCBI taxonomy): domain Eukaryota; kingdom Viridiplantae; phylum Streptophyta; class Pinopsida; order Cupressales; family Taxaceae; genus Torreya; species Torreya grandis. The sequence continues at coordinate 2,985,501 of JARHVA010001475.1, read as the reverse complement.
TAATTTTAAACAAATTTCTCTAATTCCTCAACATACTTAGGAACATCTTCAAGAAACTTCACAACAAGAACACATCTTTCCATAACTTGTTGAGCCTATTGAAAAATAACACCAAAAATAATTACCTATAATAGATTCTATAAAATTCATTACCACATTATCACTCTTGGTAAATACATAGGATTCTTATTTCATAATAAAATCTCATTACAGTAATGATGATGAGAATACATAAGAATTAATAGATGAGCAAATGTTCAAATTATCTTTCAATCCCATGATGAAAATGACAATCTCTCTCATTATTTATTTACATCAATTGGAGTTGTTGAATATTGAGCCATCCATCCTCTATAAGATAATGGAAAATCAACAATTATTGATCAATAAGTTGTGCAAAATTTTTACATCACCATATCACATGATATTTCTAAGTCTATTTATGTACTTTTAATCATACAATTATTACATATGTAGACACCAACATTGTGTCAAACCCCCCTTGGTCCCCTTCTAAACACTTACACACCTTATTAATTTAAAATAAAATACTTATTTTAATTTAATTACCTCACCTTGGACACCTCACCCTAAGACAATTTCTTACCCTATGAGTCACCCTGAGACTAGGTCCTCCTAATCCTAACTACCCATGACCTATTCTCATCCCCTCTTAACTCCCTAACTAATTTTCACGCCTCATAAGCCATTGTTTTGACCATTCTCCAATGGAAAAAGCACTTGGCGGATGGAGAAATAGGCAAAGGGCTAAAAATAGCCCTTTTACCTATTCTCCCTCCGCCGATGTCAATCACCCCTTGGTCAACATCATTCAACCCACAATCGATGCTGGCGGGATCACCGACGTCAATTACATAAGCCAAGCTCTAAACTTTGAGCTGCCCCCGCCTTCTTGTTGATTGATGCGCACACTCTGAGAGCAATCATCAAAATTTGACTATCGCTCTCCTGGCTACCGAAGCTCTACACAAGTCACTCAAGACATTGGATTGAAACACTGTACGAGGACCTCAACATCAGCCACAACAAGAAAAAGCATTCTGACACCTCTGGTTCTTCATCTAATAGAGCTAAGTATTCTGTCTCATTTTAGTATTTTAGAATACATTGGTAATTACTTTCCGTTTGATATTTCTAAGAATTGTTGAGAGAAACCCGACTTCTTCTGTGGAGAGGCTGAAAAGTCTTCCTCTTATTCTTACCCTCTTTTCACACCTATCCTCACCTTTGCCCTTCCTCAGACCTTATTCACCTTCCCGCAATCCTACACAAACCTTTAAACTTTCAGACTCCTCTGTCAACCACAGAAATAACCTGAGACCCGTCCAAGGCCTACTGCCCCTACCGACATCGGTAGCAAAACCGACGTCGGCATCATTTCCAAACCAACCTCGGTAGAAATATCAACGTCGGTGACTGTGACACACTGACTGCAGAGAATAGGTACAAGTTATCTATTTTTCTCTTTCTTAGTCTTTCATAAATTCTTTTTATACAACACTCTTTTTGTTAAATAGTGGACTGTCATCCCTTACAGAGCTTTATGCTTCCAAGACCAAGCGCGTACCTTGGCAGTCCACCATATCCTCCTCTAACATTCTCTTTGTTTGAGTTTTATTCTTATTGCAGGTGTTTCCTCCACAACCAAAGAGGAGCTCCCACAACGCTTGGATATGGTGCGCACTTAATCTGGGTAACGTCAAACCCAAGACCTTTAACCTTAGTTTATTCTTTCTTCTGAATGTAATTAGCGAAAAATATAGAGAAACAACATATTCTAAGAAAATGCAAGTCAAACATGCATAAGCTTACACAAGGAAAAATATGAAATTACAACAAGATGATAATCTATTTAAATAGTGATTTATTAATAAAGGATATCTAATGCATGACACAAAGAATAATCTTACAAATATGGTCATCAAAGACACTCCAAAGTAGTTTTATTATTATTTGGAACCTCTTCTAGTAAATATTCTCATATATAACAAATAATGTGTTAATGTTGTAATTACTCACTTATAATAAGAAAACATATGTACTATTGATATTCTTAAATTTTTTGGATATGACACACAATATATCCATCAAGCTAAAAGTCCCACACATTTTAGTGCATCTATTACCCTACTTGTCACATTGGGTCCTAAATCATGTCCTATATTATTTCATATTGATCCTACTTTACAACAATATAATGTAGTTCTTTAGAGATCATGGAAAAAATCAATGGTTGAAATACTCACTACTAATTATGATTATCTTAAATTTTAGGAAGATAGTGAAATGATTATAATTTTCAAAGAGAATATAGTTATAATCACTCAACACATCGATAAACATACTTCATCTTAAGGTTCTACTACAAATATACCACATGAATCAAAAAAATTGGCATAGCTAAAGCCTATTCAATTAGATGGCTTATTGTAATCTAAGTCAGGTGAATATGCTCTCTATGTAGGGAATCCATGGGAGGTTTCTTCTACTCAATTGATTGGTTAAACTTAATTTCTTGGTACCTAATTGTACATAGCTTCTTTATTACCCATATGTTATTATTATTCTTCAAATTATTCTAACCCTGAGTTTTATGTTTTCATTATGGGGTACTTGCTCCTTTTTATACTTCAACCTCATTTGAACAACCCAAAACAACCATCTTACTAAGCGTTCAATATGCATATCTTTCCACATCTATACATGCTCTAATCTCTCATATGTAATTTAATGTTCACATATACCTAATTTTACATGAGTTTACATGACCATGATTGCCAGCTTTGAAACACTACATTTACATTGGGGGTATTTCATATGCCTTCCTCCTTGTTATGCTTTATTTCATCACATTTGTTAGGGTTGTTCAAAGCTTTCCCCATTCTTCTACTTTTACAGCCATGTTTATTTTTATTTTTATAGTTTTGACCAGTTTCCAATTTTGCATGTTTCTATTTTAAAATATGAAAAAATATAAGAACATTCATATATTATATAAAATAATAAAAAATTAGAATATATTTCTAATTTCAATACATAACATATTTTCAATGAATAATGATTCTAAAAAGGTATCGGAGTGTGCAATAGGATAAATTTCATAGTGAAAAACAATCATCATACACACCAAAATATTTTCTAATCAAAATTTTTTATATACAGTCAATCTGGATAAAGTCACAACAGAAAGACACAGTGTACTGTGCACATATCCCTTACTGATGTAGGTGCATGCTTGTAAATAGTTCAATTATTGTTGTTTAGTTCTTTAGGATGTCTAATAAGTCATATTAAATCAATAATAATCCTTTCTCAAGCTCCACTTATCCATTATAACTCATTTAGAGTGTTTTTTTTGCTTTCTCACCAAAATGGAAAATTTAAAAATGTGAATTTGCTAGTAAGAAAATTGAAGGGTTTAAGATGTTTAAAAGGATTTGGTCCTATATTAATGGGTATTTAGAGTTTTTTCACATGTTTTAATAGTCTATAAATCTATTAATTAGTATAAAAATTTCCTAAGACCAATTTGGATACATCTAACATAGGTGTAAGGACAAAAATAACATGATTTTTATGAGTCTTAAGGGTGGTTGAGATATCCTTAATGTAAAAAACAAAAATGAACTAAGATTATAACTTTAGTAATAACATGATATATTTAACCATTAAAAGGGTTACCCAAGAAATTAATGAAGGATGGAGAAAAAAACAAAAGTCCACATGTTTTTGGAGAGAAGGTTTGTAATGGTTTGTAGGGTATGTGTATTAGTTTGAAGGATATATGAAGAAAAAGAGTTGTTTTATGACTTTTAGTCATAGAATCAGACCTTAAAAATATTTAAGTACATGATTTTGAATTTTATATAATCCTATTTAGTGTTTTATGATGATTTCTAGCTTAATAAGTCTGTAAACACAATTTTGTATGACATAGTCTAGAAAAGAATGATGTTTTCTACGTACTTTTGTAATTTTTAGGCTTGAAAAGTGATTATATGAGTAATATGAACACATAGAGTCTCAAAATATGTGAAAATATTCTTTAAAATTCATTAAATCTTGATGTTTTCCGTTATTTGTGATCTCAACCTCGTTGGAGTCAATAAACCCTAAGTCAGGGTTTTGAAGAACTAAAAAATGCATATCTTGGAAACAAACTGGTAGTAATTGATAACATTTGGTATATTAATGTATTTAAGGGTTAATTAAGATAATAAATTGGGTTTAGGATTTTTTGAAGCCTAAAATACAAAATATTTTAAAATCTTAGGCCTGTATGCCTAAAATAGGGCTTAAGAACAATATCTTCTACTTTTCTTGTATAATTCATGTATAAAGAAGAATCTATAAGTTGTTTCCTAGGTTAAATAATATGTGTATTAAATCATGATGTATTTTATAATACTATAGAGCATGTATTTTACCTATTATACTAATTGAGAACACAACATTCCTAAAATGAAGGCTACAAGCCTATTGCAGTTAAGACGGTCTATTGAAAATAAGCCCTGTTAAGGATCCCCATGTGTGAAATCATTTGAAGAGGTATATTAACCTTGTTGAAAATATAAATATGATAGTTTTATGAGCACATAATCTTAATAAAGGTTACAGTCCTAGTAAATAGTAAAGACAAAAGTTAAAAATTTGTGCTCACAAGTTTATTTCGAAGGACACACATAAAGAAGTTCAAAACCTCTTCACTTGAGTAATACCACATCAGTAAATGTGGAAGAACATATTTGACAATAAAAGTGTCTCATATAATAATATATTGAATGTAAGGTAATTTTTAAACCTAATATAAAGTCAAGATAATGAATAGTATCCTAAAGAGGAGTAATCTATAAACCCCTAGTGTTATCAATTACACTAGATTGGTATCAGAGCACAGAAGATCTGAGTAGAAAAAAGAGAGATAAATAAACAATATTAATTGCTATAGGTGACCTAAACAATATAATATCTCATTAAATATAGTGAAAACAATATATTAAATATAAGCTTATAAAGATGGCATTCAAAGTAAGAGGTAGAGAAGGTTAGAAGAGCCAACCTCCTTAAATAATATTACTTGAAAAGATGAGAAACATACAATAATGTTTTTAAGCAATAGATATTTCTCAAAGAAGGGGCATTTATATAATATATGTTAGTGACATATAAGAAGAACAACAACAAAGAAATGTGGTATAACAATAAAGACAATAAATAGTAGAGGAAGGACTTATAACGTTGACATCAGTCAAGACAGTCAACTCTAGACCTCAATTGGAAATTCCCATGTATGAAGCGAGTCTTAATGTTGAGGATTTAGTTGGTTATATATTATAAACGGATAGTTAATTTTTAGTATGAGAATTATAAGATGAGAAAAAGGTCAACTTTGATGTTACAATATTGAAGGGATATGCGTTCCTTTTATGGGATGGAGTTCAAGATGACAGAAGAAAGAGAGGCAAGAAAAAGCTAAAAATATGGTATAGAATGGTAGCCAAGTTAAATTCAAAATTTATTCCAAAGGATTATCATACACAATTTTTCAAGAGACTTCAAAATTTGAGGCAAAAGGAACTGAGCGTGAAAGACTATACAAAAGAGTTCTACAAATTGACAATCAGGGCAACTCACATAGAGGAGGATGTGGAAAAGGTTAAAAGATACATCAATGGCCTAAAATTAAACATTAAAGATGAGATAAACCATATATATCCAATATTAATATAGTAAGCCTACCATTTAGCTCCAAAATCAGAGGAAAAGCTATCTAAATTTTCTAAAGGAAAAAGTGGCAATTCATAGGTAGAGGGCAGTATGATGGTAGCAATCAGGTTTAGGTTTATGATGAATGAGAAATTATCTCTCACATTTAAGTTCAAATCATGAGAGAAGGTCACTCATTTAAGAAAATAAATCCATATGTAAAAGTTAGTGGAGAATTCTTTTGGGAAAAATGTTTCAGATGCAACAAATATGGCCACAAATCTTATAAATGCCTAGAGTATCTAAAAGCAAGCAATAATAATCATATTGGTTAATTTGAATAAGAGGAAAGTACATGACCATGTGATGACCCTAAATCAAGGTAATCTTTATTGATGAATAGGATACATCTCAAACCAAGCAAGGAGATCAAAGAACCAACATAGAGGAAAGCATTGTTTAGAACCACTTGCAAGTCCAAAGGTAGGTGATAAAAAATGATAATAGATAGTGGTAGTCCTGATAATATAATATATCTAGAGATGATTGAGAAATTAAATTTGAATAAGTTATCTCATCCCACACATTATAAGGTGTCATGGTTTCACAAGGGACATTGAGTCTTGGTAAATGAACAATGCAAGGTAGAGTATCATATAGGTATCTATAAATATGAGGTCTTATGTGATGTTATGTCCATGGATGTCTATCATCTCATAATGGGGACACCTTTTTATTTTGATAATAAATAAATCTATGATGGTAGAAATAACACCTATGTAATTGAGCAAGATGGAAAAAGACATTTTAACTCCATTGAGAGATGAAGTTACAACAATAGTAGAAATCAATAATTAGGTATTGATGATGATTACTAAAGAGTTCTTGCATTTATAGTAGGTAAATGAAAAAGAATTTTAATGTACATTGTTTGACAAATAAAAAATTATTATTACATCCACTGAGGTAAATGACCTACCTTTAAAAAGTCAAACTTTATTAAATGAAAATGTAAATATGATGACTAATAAGTTTTCAAGTGAGTTTTCATCAATGAGAAACAAAAGCTATTTTAAAAAGATCATTGTAGAAGTTGATTTGCCAAAACAAATTTTCATATAAGGCAATAGGAAATAAAATTTTCCAAGTGAGCAGCATGAAGTTGAGAGCAATAGGTTGTATTGTAAGACAATAATAAGTTCTTGTGTGAGGAACCTATCATTTATGTTGAAAACAATATGAGTGAAGACTATTGTGAGTGGTATATAACATAAAGAGTACTTATGGAGGAATAAATATAAGTTTACAAGGACAATGAGAAAAAATAAGTAATTTAGGTGAAAACTCATGCATTTCAGGAGAAGAACATGGTATTAGAATGTCCATATGTGGAAGAAATTAAATAAAGAACCTCCATACTGGGATGCAATCCTTACTCCTTCCTAAAATTATTATTAATTTATTTTGTCATGGAAATAATCTTCATATTTTAGAATGGTTCTCAAAGGCCTAATGAACAAATTGATTTATTTAACATGTTTGCTTCATATGTAAATGAAACAAAATAAGCTAAGGAGAGATTGAAGATTAAAATTATAGAGATGTATCAAGATAATACTTCAATATTACATGTAATCTAACCATAAAAAGGATATAAACAAAGAGATAAAAATAATGTGTCTTTATGGATATCTAGTTTCAACTTATCCAACTCATTATTTTGGATAAACTTCAGAGAAAATAGAGTTCAAAACTCAAGGTAAATGTATCAAAGTATAGTTAGATAGATGCACATTTAAGTACAATGCAGGATTTTGCTAGTCACTATCCCTTATCAATAGATAATGGGATCCTAGAGTGCATGGGATAAGAGGAGAAAGGAATAATTTTGAAGAATATTCATCAGGAATATCTGCAGATGATGATGGAAAGTATATAAATAACTTTGAAGATTCATGAGCAAGACCTCATGAATAATTTTTGTTCCTTGGTAGTCTGATGCAGGTGAATACTTGTAAATAGTTAAATTATGATTGTTTAGGTCTGTAGGAGGTCTAATGAGTCATATTCCATCAATAATAAACCTTTTTTAGGATACACTTGTCCATTATAGCTCATTTAGAGTTTTTTAGCTTTCCTACCAAAATAGAAAATTTAAAAAGTTGAGTTTACTAGTAAGAAAATTGAAGGGTTTAAGATGTTTCAAAGGGTCTAGTCCTATATGAAAGGTTATTTAGATTATTTTAACATGTTATAGAAGTATATAAATGTGTTACTTATTATAAACCTATCCTAATACCAATTTAAACATATCTAACATAGGTGGAAGGACAAATTTAGCATGTTTTTAATGAGTCTTAAGGGTGGTTGAGATATCCTTGCTGTACAAAAAATAATAAACTAAAATTATACCTTTAGTAACAACATGATATAGCTTGAAACATAAAAAAATGGACCCAAGAGAGTAATTAAGGAGGGATAAAAGATAATAAGTCTGCAGGTTTTTTGAGAGAAGGTCTATAATGGTCTGTAGGGTGTGTGTATCAATTTAAAGGATATATGAATAAAAAGAGTTATTTTATGCCTTTTAGTCATAGAATGAAACCTTAATAATTTTTAAGTACATTATTTTTAACGTTTTATGATCCAATTTAGAGTTTTATAATGATTTTCTATCTGAATACGTATGTAGATACAGTTTTGTATGACAAAGTCCAAAAAAGAATGATGTTTTCTAAATTATTTTGTAATCATTGGGCTTGGAAAGTGATTATTGAATAATAAAAACATATATAGGTCTAAAATTATGAAAAAATAATATTTAACATTCATTATTTCTTGATATTTTCCACTATTTGTGCTCTCAGCGTAGTTGCAATCAATAAACCCTATGTCAGGGTTTTGAAGAACTAAAATGTGCATATCTTGGAAACAAACTAGTAGTATTTTATAAAATTTGGTAAATTGATGTATTTGGGGGTGAGTTAAGATAATAAATTGGTTTTTGGAGTATATAAAGCCTACATAACAAAATATTTTAAAATCTCAAGCTTGTAGACCTAAAATAGAGCTTAAGAACAAAATCTTCTACTTTTCTTGTATATTTAGAGAATAAATAAGAATATATAAGTTGTTTATTGGGTTGAATAATGTGTATGAAATAATGAAGTATTTTTAGAGAATACAAAGTCTGTATTTGATCTATTATAGTAATAGAGAACACAACAGTCATAAAAGGAAGGCTATAAGCCTATTTTAGTTAAGATAGTCTATTGAAAAAAAGACCATTTTAGGATCCACATGTGTGAAAGAATTTGAAGAGGTAAAATAAATTTATTGAACATATAAATATGCTAGGTTTATGAGCACATAAAATTAAGAAAAATTACAGTCCTATTAAATAGTACATTTCTTTCAAAGGACAGACATCAATAAGTTCAAAACTTGTTCACTTGAGTAATATCACATCAATAGATGTGAAAGAACCTATTTGATAATCAAAGTGTCTCATAGAAGAAGATATTAAATGTATGGTAATTTTCAAACCTAATACAAATTTGAGATAATGAATATAGGCCTAGAGAGGACATATGTAATAAACCCCTAGTGTTATCAATTACATCAATCACTATGCACATCTCCATGCACATTATTTCTCTTTATTTTATACTAAAACATGGTCACAATGATTTATTACACATTTTTACATGTTTAACATAATTAAAATTCAAGTATCATTCAATTTTAAAGATAAGGCATAATTTTACATGGTTTCAATTTGGTCAAGCCTTTCACCTAATAACCCTTCTTATTTTGGGGCATTACATTATTCTATACAAATAGCTTCCAGGTTGTACTTATCCATAACTTCATTTCCTTGTTGAGTTATAAATGAAAATACATGTTTTAATATTTTGATTCTATCTTCACATTGTATTGGTAAATATGATACTTGCTCAACTAAAATGTATATACATCTGCTTAACCTATTCTATCTTATTTTCCCATATGTTGTTATCATATGCTTATTTCAATTTCATAACATGATTCAAACTTGTTTGCTTATTGTATGCCGCCCTTGGCCTTGTGTAGGTTTAAAAAACACCTTTGTTGTATGGTAAAATCATGCCTTGTGTATGTGGTCTTTGGGCCTTTCATGTTTTTGTGATGTTTTTATGTCCCTTATATTCAACCATTGGGCTCAATATGTGATACCTATGTAAATGTTTTACACTCTATGCAACATATTACATGTCCCTTATATGCGGCCTCTAGAATTTATTGCATAATAGTTGTGTGAATTTAATTACATGTTTACTATTTGGATGTTATGGTGCCATGATTATTATAATGCACTACTATGTATTTACTTATCTATCTATGGTGCCATGATATATATCATGCACATAATATCTATATGCTTCAATGCTTCAACTTTTCAGCATATTATGGTTTCAATACATATGCAACAATCACAATTTTTAAATGATTCATTCATTACTAAAATGTTATATCAAACTTACATGATGCAAAACAAATACATAATTTTTTAAAAATGCTTCAATGTTACATCTATAAGATTTCAATAAAAATTCAATACATGCAAATGGTATTACATGTTTATTTATATTTCATAAATGCTCTCACATTTTATTTTGATACAAGTGATTTGAAATAAATCTCCCTCATCTCAAAATGGGGGCATTACAATGGGACTTTACAAGTAATACATTTTCAAATATGACAGTTTACAATGTGAATGAATTAGATTTTTAGATTATGGGGGCATTCAGCTTACTTATCCACTCTACTCATCTAGCTAATTGAGCACACATACACTTATGTGAAGACAATTAAAAGGATTCAAATAGTTTTCAAAATATCACATTTTGAACTCTATATATTATAGGGGGAATGATATGCATCAAGTTTCAAGAAATTATAGTTCAAATCTAGATCTATCTGCAGTAGTGTGATTCATCTTTTATAAGTGAACCATTTTGAGCTTAGTGATGTTTCACATCTTTGTTGCAATTTATCAAGCCATATAATGGTTCCAACCTCTTCTCTTTAAGTTCAATGAGTGGATTGCAAGAGATTTTAGTGATGCTCAGTGTTTTTGTTACAATTTAGCAAACCACTCATTTGGCTACCATATTTTTACACATTATAGAGTAATCTATGACAGTTGGAGCACATATCTTTCCAATGCAATCATATACACTTATTTTTAAAATTGAGACTTGATCACTCTCAATTCAGAACTTCTCCACATTCCTTAATAAGGGGGCATGCATATCTCTATGGCAAGGACAAAGTGTGTATATACTCTCAAATATGACATTTTATTTATTCTATTAATTTATGCATCACTATAGTAAAGGGGGGGTGTAGACATTAAAATTTAATCAATAAATGCTTGACAATACTGGTCCTTGACATTTTTACCTTGCTTGGCTAATTCACCATTTCGATAACTATTTATCTCTATAAAATCCTTCAAATTCTTGTAATTACTAATAATATATTCTAGACTTCCCTAATTTATTCTTATTATTCTATAATAAAAAAACCTTCATTATTAATCTAGTTTCATAAGCCTATGTTCATTCTAGACAAGTGCACACTAGGCATACAAGGATGCAGTACACACCTATACACTAGTGAGGACTTGTCTAAAGTACTCTAATGATTAGTTTTTCAAAATGACAGGTTTCCTAATGGATTTCACACACATGAAAATAAGTCATTTATAAAAAAAAATTATTCTATAAGAGCACATTAAGTGTCTCACTTCAAATTGTTAGTTACTCGATCTAGCACTCTCTTACAAAAGGAAATTTTAAAAGAATCTATTTATAAAATAGCCCTACTATAATTATACTATGGTAATATAATCATTGGCCTAGTTAACATTATTTTCTTACAGATTGAGGCCATATTTTGTCAAGCATTCTAATCAAATTTGTTAGTTGCATTTTTTATGATCTTCCCCAAAGGAAGAACTACATAGGTCTGAGGTCCATTTGGTTTGTGTATGCAACACTATGTCAAAATGGGTTTTGTGAGGATAGCTCATCCATATTACACTTCCCAACTTCCCCCCCTAGACATTTAATCTTGTTTGTGTATTTGTATAAGCTAGCATTTTGATTTTTCAAGTGATCAACATATCCCAATAGGCTTCGTATAAAATAAAATAATATTCAGGTAAAGGCAAACTGATCTAAAGTATTAGATTTAACATAGTCAACATAGATAAAGTTGCATTATCAGATAATGACACACTATGACTCTATCTAACTATTATGCACTTATCCCAGAATAAAATGAGGCACTATTTTCAATTAACATTGTGTTTGCAATTTTCATAAGCAGTTTCATACATTCACAGTTAGAGAATGAATAACACAGTTTGAATAAATCAATTTGCAATGTCATCTCTCTAACTCTAACCCTAGTTACTATTTTTTGTAATTTACAACTTCTGTAATTTTTATTTATCACTATATTTTTACAGTAGACTATCTTATTTATCTTTCTACATCATATTTCAAGTTTATATTACTTTAGATTTAAATTTACATTTTACAATTAATTCTAAAGGTAAACACCTACAAACAAACATATGAAATCACTTTTCTTTACAATAAACATATGTGGCCAATCAAATTATTATATGGGATCAAATTTAATTTATATAAAACATAAGTGACCTCCTAATCAAAAGACACATGAAGTCCACAAATGGTCATGGGTCATGGGGATCAATCACAATTATCATGGATTTGAAAGGGATATGTGTTAAAATCATGGGTTCATAGGGAATAAAGCACAGAATTTTAATAATTATGAATGTAGACCCATCGAATTCATGATGGGGGGGCACATGGTGAGGGGGTTGGTCACAAGGTTATCATATGAGCATGTGAATATTTTAACTTATAAGCGGCCACCAATAAACATGTGTATGTGATACAAACCCTATATCATGAGGTATGTACAAAGGGGGTCACAAAACTTTATAGAATAATATGGGGACCTTTAGATCTAGGTTATTAAAGTGGTTTTGAGACCCTTAGGACTTAGGTATATTGATGGTCACAAATATATAATAAAATTTTCCCTCTTCGATATTGGATACAAAAACTTCATTTGAGTTGAGGTCACAAATTCTATTAACACATAATATTATTTAATTTATATTCCACACTTATTTAATATTTATAATTTGAATAAATATATTCAAGTGTTCCAAGCCTAATGTCATGAGAATTCAAAAGGCTCTTGGATAACATCATACTATCTAAATGTTTAACAAAGTGGCCACATTACAATAATTATAATATATATGCATGTGATCCCTACAAAACACATGTTTATCACATTTACTGAAAAGTTTCAAAGCATATCCAACCATTCTTAAATTCAAATTAAATGAAATAAATATGCAAATTTAAATATTTTAAATGACCTTACAAGAAATTGTCACACCACCTTGTGCACTTCTAAACAACTTCCTTTCATTAAATATGACATGAACTAAATGTTGCATGACCCTTGTTTCTTATAAACTATAGACTCATTGGATTTATTAAATCCAACCTTCATCATGTCCCTTGTCTCTCTTATCTTTGAAGTGGCCATGCAAATAAATTCTCACCTTTTAATTTGACTATCTATGTGGCTTGTTATGATTTCCCTAAATTCAAAAAGTTCTAGTGTAAAATTCTTTGTGACCTTTTCTACACCCAATCATAGGGTGACACATGGCATCCTCCCATAGGTAATAAGGTCATAGAAAGCATGAAGTGTGCAATATTCACATGGTTATCTTTTTTACTTTGAATGTCTTCTATATTCACAAGGATTACTGCTTCTTGAGTTGTAAAGCCTTACATTCAATATAGAATTCCTATCTTAAGTCACTATTCATTACTTCACTTTCAATGCATCTGCATATATTTATCTAAACAATTACGCTATCACGTAAGGACTTGTCATTCCTTACCCTTGTTTGTTATTATATTATGTTTAATGTTGTTCTTTGTATTTTTATGTCAGAGCTGTATTTCATTGCTAAATCCCCTATTCCTTTCATCTAAACACATCTCAACCTTAATTTTATTTTAAATAAATATTAGAACTAAATTTGTTTAATTGATCATTTATTTGTTATGATGATCCAAGATAGAACATACATACATAATGGAAAATAGTATTTTAGAGATTGTTATATTAAAGTTCATGTTGACTTTATTTTTATTAGGAAGTATGTAACCTTCATTATAAAAATTAATTGAATTATTAAATTATTAAAAATTTATAATGTAATATAATATTTATATAAATAATAAATTCAACAAGATTTTCCATTCATGGCCCTCATGTATATCACAACTCAACAATAGATTAAATTTGAAATTGACGCTTAATTTTCTTATATGTTATGTTGTTTTCAAAAATCACTTATCTTTTGATAGATGAGAAATGAATGCAACTCTTTCTCCCAAATCCCCGTAAAATTTATAGAATCCCATCCCTTTGCAATATTTATACACCACACTACAAAAAGCCAAACTAAAATAAATTATAACCTTTTACAACTAAGTCAATGAGGCATATTCACAAGTGAATCACAACCACTTTGGCATCTCCTTTAATTTTGACATATTCTCTTTTTCATATTTAATGACTGAAATAATGTTGACAATTTTTATTGAGCCATGTGTATTGAATAATGCTAGTAAGGTATATTGGGCTATTTTAGACACCAAAAATTTGCACACTAATGATTCCAAAAGTCAAAAATCCCCCTAGACCCACCTAGGACCCTCTTGGGACCAACCTACACCAATCTAGCCTCACCAAACCCATCCACAGCCAATTTCACCAAACTATCTCAACCTGACCTTCAGGACCCTTTTTCTCTAGAACCTGACCATCAACAGTCAGGGTGACCATTGATGGTCATCCCTAGGGACACCCAACCATTGATGGTCAAGATCTACCTCTTAATCAAAAACATGAAATTTTCATCGACCTCATCTAAATCTTGTTTCAAGCCTTTGCATGGACGTATTATATTTAGATGTCCTAGTTGCACCTTCACTTCCACCTCTAGCTTGTGCCTATAAAAGGTAGGGGCCTAAGAGGTCAAATTCATTTACAATAATTATCAGGAGCTCAAGGATTCTATAGTTTTCTTTTGCAAGTTAATCAACATCATCAACATAAGTAAGCATCATCAACAATCTCGTTGAGAGCCAACATGCCATCACCTCTCAACCAAGTTATCGAGTAGCATTACTCTATCAAAATAAAGCCAAATTCTACTAATAGGCTAACCACTTCAATGACTCACCCAATTGACTTCTGATAAGCCAAGTACTTGTTTTTCAATATTCACATATTTTATTTCCATTTCATAATTAGCCTAGCCCTTACCCATCTCCCAGAATCCATCTATCAAATCCAATTATTCAACAATTCACCAACCTAGAACTTACATAGTAAATACCAATGGTTAACTCAACCACCAATGGTCTGCTCAACTATCGATGGTCTGCTCAACCATTGATAATCAGCTTGACCATTGATAGTCACCTTAATCACTGACGATCACCTTAACCATCAATGGACATTGTGGTAGTGAAAACCAACAAGTTTTTTTCACCCACCTACCCCCAACAAAAGCTATTTTTTGTGTTTTTGATCACTCACATACCCCTTTTAGATTTTATGAAGTAGCCCCAACCCCTTATCACTAGTATTAATTACTTTATCACTAATTTGATAATTTATAGTCTATTTTCTTAACAAGCATTCTTGTGTTCAATTTCAATAATCTTTTTTAATTGATGCAAGCACTTTCTTTCCAATTTTGTCAACTTAATTGTTTAAAACATGGGGATTAATATCCCCTAAGGAAGATCTCACTTCTAGGATCTAGCTATTGCTAGGCAATCCACCCAACTATCTGTCTAACAAACAAGTATGCTTTACTGCTTTCTTATCTGCAGGTCTTCCTCTCAAGCCAAAGAGTAGCTCTTCACAATATTCTGATTCAATGCACACACAAACAAATAGGTATTCCTACTGCAACCCATATTTTTAGTTTTACTACCTTCTTCTAGATAATAACAAAATTTTAGTGAAACATTTTGGCATGGCTGGTGGGACCTAAAGTCTCTACTTGTGTTTACTTTACATTTGTACGCTCTTCTCTCTATTTGTGCTCATAATTGAAACTAAAATCTCTTCTGTGATTAAAATCAATTGCATACATTGCTTGCTTTTAACATTAGCTCACTTTCAATTAAATCACAATAATCTTATCATAGCATCAAATTTGTTGCACACACTAGCCAAACCACTTTCATCAATCAAACATCAAAATAATTTGAGACAAGGCCCAATTAGGATTTCATCACCTAACAATCACCTTACCCTTTCTTGCCAATCCTAATTGGATGTCAATACCAAGGGGAGAACCAACTCAGCTCTCTGGTTGAGTATAAACTCTGGATATCAATATATATTGGCTAAGAACCCGACACCCCTATTGCTATGGGACTGTGAAGTGAGTGGGTGGGCCCCAATACCAAGCCACATATTGATTCCAATATAGATTTTTTTAAGCACCTAATTAACCCAAAACCAACCATAGATTACCTCTATAGTACCTATTCTATAAGCCATTTTAAGTCACATACTTCTTTAAAACTAAGGCATAAGTGAAAAACAGGATTAAAACTAACCTCTAGGCTTAAAGTACTTTCTAGTGTGTGTCTTGATTGCCTTGATCATTTTATTTTATCTTCATTCTGTTTGAGTGGTGAGTGTATTTCTTGTATTCTCTCCCCCTTCTTGTATTGTTTTCACATGCCAGCAGCATAGAGACCTAGCAAAGCAAAACCTACCACTCAAATTAACCTCTTATACTTATTCATCTATAGAGTACGTCTCTAAAGCAAAAGACTCGCCCCATCCTTTGGGAATCCCTACTTTTCCTTGGGCATTTTCCCAAGGAGACACAAACTTCACCACTTTTTTGGACAAAAACCTAGTTTCTCTTCAACACTACCTTAACACCTCCCCTCACCATGCCTCTATTTTGACTCCACCTTAGGATACTCCATATGGTATGTCATCCTACCTTATGGGGGATGTTTTCGTTGCCATGGTCACCACCCAACCTTTGACTACCCAAGAGTTTTCATCCACTAACCCCTTTGATGCCAAAACTGAAAACTAACCTATCCAACCAACTACTACCCTTACACTTTCCATCCCTACCAATGACTCTTCCACCTTAGGAGCGACCCAACCATTAGTCCATTATACTCCACTCACTATTGGAACACCTACCACCAGCACTAAAAACCTTCCCCTTAGAAACCCCAACCCATTGATCAATATCCCCTACCAAACTTGGTAGCATCTATACCCTCTCCTTCACCCCCCATTAGTATGAAGGTCACTACCTCACCTCTTACACTAACCTAAATAACATCCATAGCCAACCCACATGAATCCCTCAATAGGTACCCATCATGCCCAACCTAGGATATATCCCAAATCCACAAGGGAATGTACCCACTACCCAACCACCATCATCTTCCTACCTTTACATACCACCTACCCAACCTCTAGCATCCACATTCTCATATGTGGAAGCCCCTCAACCACCAAATAATTACTAATATATCACCCAACCTTAACCACAGTATCCACCTTACAACCCTTTTGGTGCATCACCTCAAACTGACTTAATGAAGATGTTTATGGACAAGATGACAAACCTCAAGTCACCCATTTTAGAGGATCATAACATCTTATCATATGATCAAATTTGCAATGAACCTATCCACCCTTTTTCCCCCATCAGACCTTATCCTTATCAGTGGGAACTTCTAAAATATACTAAATTTCAAAGCAAGGAAAATCCCCAATAGCATCTTAGGGAATTTATGCATGCATGTTACATGATTGCTTCTGATGATGCCCTTCTCCTTTGAACCTTCCCCATGTCTTTATCTAACCCAAAACTTGACTGGTATAGTGCCATTACCAAACATTCAATCTTTTCCTTTACCCAACTAGCATAGATCTTCTTGGATCACTTTTCCATTAACATTTCCAAGAAGGTCTCTATTACCGACCTCTATTTTATTTAGTAATTTGATGATGAATCTATTATCAAATTCATCATTCATTGGATAATCTTGATTAATCAACTTTCATTTTCCTTTCCTCAACTGAGCTTATAAAACCTTTCTCTCGATCTGCACCAAACATATATCTTCTACACTACGTGTCCAAAGCTTTAGAATCTTTGATAAAGATTTTACCATGGCACATAAGCTAGAGAACTAAGCCATATATGAGAGCAAATTGAAGCTATGAAATAAGAACTCTACCTTCAAGACCAATGAAGCCTTTTCCTCCAAACTGGGAAACCAAGCTGATACCAAAACCAATAGCAAAAGAACTATGAATGCAATTGTCCTTAAAACTACCCCTCCACCCATCCCTTACTTGAGAAAACTGACCAAGTAACCAACCATCCTCCTCAAACTATGGGTTTGTCCTTTGCATCCACTACCTAAGGGATAAGACCAGTATCCAGACCTTTTTCTAAGCTAGTTCAAAAATTAGATTTTGTCACAAGACCAAAAATGGAATGAGCCACTTTTGGGCAATAGCTAGGTCTCCCTTACAACAACAAACTTGAGCCTTATGGCACACCTTTAACCAACCAATCTATCATTTTTACACCACCTCTTAAACCAATTAGAACTTCTACCAACCCCCCACCTTCTTAGTCAACCAAAACAACAACATTTCAAACACCCACACCACCAACCAAACCCTTCACAAATCTTGGTGCCTTCCCTATGCAGAGTTTGGTATGCCCATCTTTGAAAGTGGAATTAACTACATCTAAACATATACCTAACCCTTGACCCAAACTACCCAAAGAGGTGAAGCCATTGAGGGGCCACATGGCCAGGATTCTACCTCCCTCCACCTTGCCTTCTATCTTGGGGCCTCATCCCTTAACCTTGCTTAAGAAGTAGGCTCCCTTTAACATATTTCATCCAACACCATTGGTCACACCAACCTAATTATTTTTTGATACACTGGTCTTCCCCTGAGTTACCAATATCCAAAAAATCAACTTTGAAACCTTCAACCACTAGCATACTCAAACCAAAACCATTAACTAGAAGCACTAACTTACATAAGCCCTCTCTTACCAAACCTATTACCACCAAAATACCCAACTTATCAACCAAAACCATAGTCCTTAGACCTCTCCCACCTCTAGAGGAATCCTATAATACCATTATTCAAAGATTATTGTAGACCTCCTACCTCATATTACCTCCTATTAGACCTTTCAATCCTCTTAGTTCGAAGCTGGCTTGGTACAATGACCATCAAATCTATTCCTGCCATAGGACACCTAGGCATGACACTAAGAATTAAAAATCTCTCCAAGCCATTATCCATTATCTCTATGATGAGGATGATCTCTTACTAGAAGAACTTCCATCAACTCCTCTACCAATGCACCCAATAGTCATTTACCAACACATTCTTAATCCTCCATTCTCACCTCAGAGTGATGCAGAATCTACCCAACCTCCCATCACACATTTCTCCTTTATCCATACCATTAATGTGGTCACATGATCCCAACAAAAGGATAAATGGAAAGCTAAGGTGTTCATTCCATGGACATACCCATCTTCTCACCCTAGACCAAGATAGATCCAAACCTCTACATCCTCAACTAAACCCAAAATTACCATCTTAGGCACCTCTAAGGATAACCCTTTTGAATCCATTAAGAGGGTCATTTTAAAGTAATTCCACTAGACCCCCACTATGATGAGCCTCTACGAGCTCATTTCTGCCTCACCTCACCATCACCAGGCCATGATAGAGGATATCTAGGCCATTGAAGTTGGACCAAGAGACTCCTAACCTATAGAGGCCTTAATAGGTTCTCTCTAACTCTCCACCCTTTTTACCTTCAAGGACTTGGAGATATCTTTTATCCACCCGGAAGACCCAGATCCCCCTCTCTTTATTACCGCCCATATCAACTAAACCTGCATCAAATGGGTTATGATTGATGGGGGAGCCAACATCAACATCATCTCTTCCCATGCCTATGACCAACTCAAACTACCAAACAACATCATATCTGAAACTTCTACCATTCTTAGATCCTTTAATAACACTATGACCACTACTTTGGGAACTATTTTCCTCTATATTCATGTAAGACCTTGCACACTCCCCAAACTTTTCTATGTGTTCAAAGGTGAATTTTAGTATAATGTTTTACTAAGGAGACCTTGGATTTATGCCATGGGTTGTGTACCTTCCACCCTCCATCGTTGTGTCAAGTTTGAACATGAAGGTCAAGTTGTTACCATACAAGTTGACCCAATCCCTTTTACAATATGCAATATGACCTATCGACCTAATGACATCCTCCTACCCTCAACAAAAGTACCCCAAGAATCCACCATTAAGCCCTCACCGATGGAAGTAAAACTATTGCTTCCCCTTCCACTGAGGCATCTACCAGTTCTTCTATTCTTGTGGACTAAATACCCACCACTGATCTCATAGAACCTACCTTCCAATGCCTTACCCTTCGACAATACCATCTCCTTACCCTTGATGTTCTCCTTACTCCCCAAGAATATGGGAAAATCAACCATCAAATAGGTTATGATCCCAAAATTAGAACCATTATTCCTTTGGGACCTCCTAGTTATCAAACTAACTACATCTATGGAGGACTTGACAAGCCACTTAATGCTACCATCGCACCCTCTTCACCTCAACCATTCACCTCCACCTTCTCTTACTTGGACAACCCAGACTTCACCAAAATATACCTTCATAGGTGTGCCTAGAATGGATTTGGCTTAGGATGATATGAACATGGACCACACACATTGATCTTGATTGAGACCCAAAATCCTCACAATAAGCACAACCTTTGCTTCATTCTACCCAATAAGAAGAAATCCAAACAACCCACCACTATTATTGTTGAAAAAAAGATAGCTTCCTCACCAACACCCACTCCACTTGAGTGTGAATATGATGACATCTTCCCAACTAAATTTTTTTCCATCAACATGATTACCCTCAGCCCCTTAACTTATCAAAAATAAGGGGCACCTATATCTATCCCTTTGATCCATCCTAAACTAGTGGGAGAAGACTCTTCTACCATTAATAGTGTCTAGAGCTAGTATGATGATTCTATTCTCACCTTCCTTGGTGTAACTGATTCCTCCTTCCAAAAATCCTTACCTTCAAGAAACCTCAACCATGTTGAATGAATCTACCATGGATATCAACTTGGGTACTCTGGCTAAACCCCACATTGTCAAGCTGGACTAATCCCTAAACTTTAAGGAGCTTTGGGACTTCTCTACATTTCTCCAAGACTACAGTATTGCATTTGCCTGGTCATATGCAAATATTCTTGGTATTGACCTGACCATTTCCACCCAAAACATTGTAATCAATCATGAAGTTAAACCTATCAGATGGAAACTTTGTTGAATGAATCCTTACATAGCCCTTCTTGTCAAAGAAGATCTTCAATGCCTCATTTATATTAACTTCATTCAACCCATTGATTATCCCCAATGGGTTTCAAACATTATGCTTATCACTAAAGCAATAGGGGGATTATGTATCTGTGTAGACTTTCATGACCTAAAACTTGCATGCTCAAAGTATGACTTTCCTCTACCTAGCATTGACAAACTTGTTGATCTTACAATAGGCCATGAGATGTTATCTCTCATGGATAGATTCTTAGGTTATAATCAAATTTTGATTGCCCCTAAATATCAGCACAAAACTAGCTTTATCACCCCATGGGGGACTTCTTCTTATAGAGTCATGCTCTTTGGTCTTAAAAATGCCAGTTCAACCTAACAACATGTTATGACCTACATTTTCCATGACTTTGTCCACAAAATTATCGAGGACTATGTGGATGAACTCCTTGGGAAATCTAAACTTTGTAAATACCACTTAGCCAGCCTTAAGATTATCTATGAGAGACTTATCCATTACCATGTCTGCCTCAATCCTAAGAAATGTATTTTTGGGGTCTTGTCGGGCAAACTCCTTGGATTCATCATTTCCCTTCAAGGAATCAAAGTTGATCCAACCAAAACTTAATCCATCCTCGAGATGCTTCCCTTGACCCATTTTAAACAACTCCATAGTTTGCAGGCGAAGCTCCAACCCATTTTTTGCTTCATCTCTCAGCTCTCAGATTGGTGTCAACCCTTCCACCACCTCTTAAAAAAAGACATCTCTTTCAAGTGGAATGTTGATTGTCAAAAGGCCTTTGATGTATACAAAGGGTACCTTTTATCTCCCTCTATCCTCACACCTCCTAAGGATGACCAACCTTTATACGTTTATATCTCTACCACTAACCATTCCCTAGGTGCAATACTTTCCCATTGGGACGAACAACATAAAGAGCATGTTGTATATTATATCAGTTACACACTTGTTGAGTATGAGACTTGGTATACACATACTGATAAAATTTGATTGGCCCTAGTCTTTTTGGCCACCAAACTTCACCATTACCTTCTTAACCACAAAACATATGTCATAACTAATACCAACCCACTCAAGTACATGCACTCTAAACTATACCAAAACTAGTGTGTGGCCAAGTGGCTCATGTTTTTAGCTGAGTTTGACCTTGAGTTATTCTAGTAAAGGTCAATTAAGGGACAAGTCATTGTTGACCAATTGGGTGATGCACCCCTAATAGACACCCAACCTCCTCCTTTTGAAATTCTAGATGAGTCTATCACAATCCTATCTCAAGTGCATTTTACCAATTATGTAACCATGTTTTTCAATGGTTCCAAATGCCAACATGGTGGGGGAGCTAGTATCATCCTTATCCCCCTTTTCTGTGAACCACTTCCTTTATCTTTCAAACTTGATTTTGAATGTACCAACAATGTCACTGAATATGAAGCTCTAGTGATAGGCCTTCAAACTACATTAGCTATGGGAGTCAGAACAATCAATATTTTTGGTGACTCCCAACTTGTGGTCAATCAAGTTAACATCATCTACTAGTGTAAGAATGAGATTTTGCAACAATACAAATAGTTAGTAATAGAACTCTTGGCATCATTTGAACACTATCATATTCAAACCACCCCATGATTTACCAACAAGTTTTTTGACACCATGACTTCTCTTGCTTCTCAGATCCCATCATCACCCTCAAACTCTAAGCTATGAGTCATTGTCCATCGCCTCACTAAAACTTATGTTAAGTTAGAAACTCTAACCATTTTTAGTGTGGAATAAATCTAGCCTAACCTTTGGTATCAGCACATCTTCAACTACTTTAACTTGGGAATAGTTCCCTCTGGCCTCTCTAGGAATGTATGTCAAGCATTTATTCATAGCACCTCCCTTTAAACCCTTATGGGAGGAATCCTTTACAAGCACAGCTTTGATGACCTCCTATTCCATTGCCTCTATGGACCAAAAGCCTCTCACACTATCAAAGAGATGCATGATGGTATCTGTGGGGGCCATTTTAGTGGCCTCATTGTGGCTAAGTACATCCTCCACCTAGGTTATTATTAGCCTACCCTTAACCAAGACTATTTTAATTATGTGAAAAAGTGTGTCATTTTTCAATAACATTCTAATTTACATCATGCACCTAGCCATAGTCTTCACGTCTCCATCAATTTTTGGCCCTTTCCATAATGGGGTCTGGACTAGACCTCATTGGTGAAATTAACCCCCACTCATCACAACGACATCACTCTATCATCACTGTGATTGAATATTTCACCAAATGGGTGGAGAATGTTCATCTTGTCTTGATAAAAGCTGAAAAGATTATTGAATTTATCACCCATCACATCATCTGTTGCTTTAGTGTTACCCATAAGATCATCACTGACAAAGGAAAAACCTTCAAAAATAAACAAGTTTAAGGTCTTTGTGACATATTTAGATTCAAACTAAGCTTCTCATCACCTTATCTCCCATAAGCAAATGGATAAGTAGAGGCCTCTAAAAAAACCTTTAACAACATGCTCACCAAAATGGTCAATGCCTCAAATTAGGATTGGCACTTACACATCCCTTTTGCCTTATGGGCATATCATACTAGTATCTAAACCCATATAAGTGCTACACCTTTTTATCTTATATTTAGTATGAGGTTGTATTTCCTCTTGAAGTCCAAATACCCTCTCTCTGTATATCCTTGTGTGACCTTATTTTGGAAGATGATTACCATCAAGAATGTTTAGCTCAACTTGAGCTACTTGATGAGCATCATTTGGTCGCTCTTTCCCATCTCCATGTCTATCAATAATGAATCAAGCGTGCCTATAAAAAACACTTGAGAGTCTGAGAATTCAATATTAGAGATCTTGTTCTCAAGGAAAATCAAAATGTAAATAATATGGAGAAAATCAAAAGGGGAAAATTTGATTTCAATTGGCTTGAACCCTACATCATAACCCATCAATATGAATCAAGAGCTTATCATTTGTCCTCTCTTAAAGCCAAACAAGAACCTGAGCCTCTTAATGATTAACATATGCATCCTTTCTATTGTTTAACAAGGGTCACAATCATCATTATTTTAACTTAATCTCATCCCCTACAACCACATTTATTTCCTTCTTTTAGGGGCAGCAGACTATAGTTGAATCATGTGATTATCCATCACAATCATATCCTAATATTAAACTATGGGTACCATACCTCTACCCATGGATTGATTCTCATGGTACTTTCTATCCCTCTTCAGGATAGATTCCCATGGTCATTGTCACCTAAACCTCTTTTCACCTCTTGAACCTTATTGTGCCCTTAGTTTTTCCTTCATATAGGTAACCCCTTGATCATTTATAAGCAATTCTATGTCAAGCAAAACCAAACAAAACTAAAAGCAATATCATAATCAAAACCAAATCATGGGTCACTCTTAGCATTCACAGACTACTCCCTTAAAGGACAACTATTGAAAACTTATCTAAAATTGCAAAACGTAAGGTGGACTACTCCTTTAAAGGATAGATATCAAAAGCATTTAAACTAAGCACATAAACTTAGACCACTCCCTTGAAGGATGGTTGAGAAAAGCATCTATCAAAGCTATCAATTTCTTGGAAGCCTCCCACATCGATTAGCTTCCCCAACCCTAAAGCAAAATCAAAAATAGCAAGAGCCTCCTGAGAAAAAACAAAAACAATTAGAAGTGCCACAATCAGCTCTCATAAAAACACCAATCTTGGAAAACCATAATCGATTCTCCTTAGTAGACTTCCCAAATCAATCAGACTACACTTTATATAGGAATATAGGCTTGCTTATACAATCCTCTTAGAAGCCTACAATAGAGGCATGCTAGTTTTACAAAAGGTTATAGTTTCACCCATCCTCCTTCCATATATCATATGCATGGGACTATGAGCTTACTTGATGCAATGTGATCAAGATCCATGTTCATTAACCTAAGAATTCTAATACGAAGCATTTGAAAGGCTTATTTTCACTAAGCCAATCCAACTTCAAGTTTTATTTTGGTCCTTAACAATGAAAAGGCATCATGTTTATTTTCTTATCCTTTATTGGTTCATGTAGACGTACCTCTCATGTTTCTTATCAACTTCCAAAACATTTAGTTTGTTATCCACCTACTTTATGTATTTTTGTTATATCTTCAACAATATTCATATTTTACCCCCATGAACATAAACACCAAATATCAAATCAAAAGTGTAACAAAAGCATCATCCTATCTAATCTACCATTAAAACACCATTTGAGCATATATCACATCATGAACAAACTTAATTATACCATTCATCACTATAAGTAGAAAAAAAAATCAATACACAAGACATCATGAACCATAGCATATGCCATCTACCAATCCATCCATTTACCATGACATTACCACAATTCATCTTATAATGTCAATTCATGCATAATACGTCACAAAACTATAAATAAAGCCACTACACTATCATATGATATACATCCATCAATAACACATCCTATCATATCCATGGATAAAATCAAAACATCATAACTAATTTTCTATCATCACATGCCTAAGCAAGTAAGTCAAACATCTCATAAAGCATATGCAAGAAGTCACAGGTCATAAACCATAAACATGAGCATTATTAACCATCAGCATACATCATATATAACATCATAAACCATCATCATCATAAACATCTAGTCATCATAAATAATACATGTAACAACATATGAAACTCTCTCACAAAAAAATATACATCTCATTGCATCAAAATGTAGGCTAGTATCAAAATGGTATACATCTATTGAAACATGTTTCAACATGGTCATGGGGTGCCACTACCACTGGCCCCACCTATACCTACACCTGGTCTTGTACCACTACCATTGGCCCCACCTGTACCTACACCTAGTCTTACACCACTACTACTATCCCCTCTTATACTTGCACCTATAACTGGAAGGGGTTCCCATGGGACCCCTACCTAATTGACTAAAGAAACCCACTATCTTGGAGTAGCTATCGATGCCCCACCAAGCAAACTAGCTCTATACTCCTCATCTCGCATCGCCTATGGCAACTGATCTAGTACCATCACCTCATAATATCTAAGCTCCTCCATAGTAGCTAGATAGTGTGCCTATGGCACTGTGTCTGATCACCCTCTTGCTACTGCTATGGCTACTCCTTCCCTCTTCCTTAGTAGGTCCTTCTCCTAAGTGACTACTTCAAGAGATGCATGTACCTGATCCCTCTCACCTATAACAATGGCAAGCTAATCTTGAAATATGGCCATTTAACCTTATAACATAGCCACCTATTTTTTTAAAGCCTGTACCTATGTCTATACTATAGCTAATGTTTCCCCTACCTATTCATCATGGCCCATGGGATATACAGCCATAGGCCTCACACCTCCATCATCCCAACCAATATCTGTAATAACATATATGGGTTGGTACCAAGCCATGTATCCATCTGCATATCCAACATCATCTAAAGGAGGCCTAATAGGAAGCTCATCATAACCACCATCCAAAACTATCAAAGTAGGCTAGGGTATTGGCAACTGAACCTCTGTATCCTCCCTCTTATACCAAGGAAATAGACCTAGGATACCCTATGCCAATCCAAACTATTGATGTACCCTATCAGATAGTATCAACTCCACCTCACCTTCTTGCCAATCAACATCCCACCTATAGCTCTAAATGGTGAGGGTATACCTCCTATACCCTAGCCATATTGGAAACTGAATATATGGCCTCCAAGTGATGACTCCAGCCACTGATGCACCTAGTGCACCCCTAAAACACTCAACATCATGGGCACCCCCACCTGCACTTGATGCAACCAAATCATCCCTCCATCATATAAACCCAATAGGGAACTTGATCTGTGTGTAACTCACCCAAGGCAATCCTAATGGTCTCAAAACCTGAATATGCTCATAGGCCCAGCAATGAATAACTAGGTTGACACTGATGTCATATCTCCTATGGTGCCTAAACCCCCATAGCTCCCTGTAGATCTGTACAAGCAAAATTGAGACCCAACCAAACACCATCCTACCAAGCAGTAACTCCACCAATACCCCCAATAACACATAATTAAACCTCTTGCTACTTGAATCTAGGATCCCAAAGCACATCACCACAATCATGAGCATCATCATGAGTCTCCTCTCATTTGGAGCTCTCTCATACAATTTTGAGTAGCTAAATCCCCCAGTCGTATCCCCATATAAATACTTAATAAATCCTCCTACTCCTCTTACTCAATCTAATATATCACCTCATCATGCAGTGGGAGTTGAGTAATCTAGTGTACATCCTCAAAGAGAATAGTCATCTCCCCAATCAGTAGTAAGAAGGTGTTCATAGAAGGATCCCATCTCTCGATAAGTGCTACGACCATCGATGCATCTTAGGGCACATGCTGGTAGTGCCTCATATCCCATAACCCTACCTCCTCCATATGAGTCTAGTCCTTTGCAGTCATCCTCTCATGAAGCACAAGAAAGATGAATGGTACATGATCGTAAAACTAAATCTACTTCCTCACCTACATCATATCAACCACTTGGCTCAATTATTGACACTAGTATTTTCTACCCTAGCTTTTTCACACCTGACCTATTCCTCTATTACTCTTACCTATCTATCTCATTCTAGCTACGTTACCCCCTAATAACCAAGATTAGCCTATCAACACATAGCTTCTTAAAACACTCTTAAACCATTAACCAAACCCCTAACCCTAGATCATTACCCTCCAAACTTACCTATCCCACCCTACTGTCGGTGGTCATGATAACTACCGATGGTCTGAAACTCCTATTTTTGTAGGGTGTTGACTGTTGATAGTTAGACCTAACCATCGATGGTCACTATGGGAATTCCATGGCCAGAATGCCCAAACCCTAACCACCAAAAATAACACTTAAAATGTACAAAAAATACCTAAATATCTAGCCTACTACCTACCCAACCCAAATCAACTTCCCCACTTCTCAAATTTTGACTTTACTTGAAATTTTGCCCACAAACCCCAAAAACCTACCTAGGGCATTACAACTCATACATAACATTTATAACACAAATATTGACCTCTCCAACCCAATTTGATTACATAAATCACACCTTGCTACTTAATAGAATACATCACCTACCTCATTCCTCAAAATCTGTCATGGTCGAAGCCCACAAATAGCTACCCAACCATGCCCATGTGTTCCCTGCATCTCAGGCCCATGAAATAAACTAACACACCTTCCACTAATGACCAAGCACCAACTTAGTAAACACCCTCTCCACAAGTGCCAAAATCACTAGAGCAAAGTAAACTAAGCACAAAATTACAAATGGTAAAAGTAATTTTTTGCTTTTACTTTTTACCTCGCAGATTTTTAGGGTTTCCCCTGATTGTTGATGGTCACCTTTTAGGGACCCTGATCATCGATGCCTAAATTTCCACTTTTTACCTCAAAATATAATTTTTATGCACACTTGAACCAGGTCTTACCCACTTTTGGAGATGACCTTTTCCCACCAACCCAACCACCTCATCATGGGTCTATTTTGACCCTTCTGATGCATCATTTTGGGACACTCTTATGCCTGGTCCATAGATTATAGTGATAACATTTACATGTTGATCCTTTTAGAATTTTATGTCACCTCATGCATAGTAACCTACTTATGTCTCACCAAGAGCACTTCCTACCTTAGATACCTATGACACTTGACCCATTTGTGTTTTCATTGGGAGCACTTCCTACCTTGGATACCTACTAGAACCACAAAAATTGATTAGGAGACTTGCATTTATAAGTGTTCCCAGTCATCATATATAAAAGCAGTCATGTGGTTCACTTATCACTTGTCCTTCTTAGCATTGACCCTTCTTTTTACGAATATTGGCAACCTAATTTATGTGTGACCTTGGCTATCACACATTTTTATCATACTTTGTGCACAAGTTTGCATCTCAAGTGCCCTACTTATCTTTCACCCATTACCAATTACCATTTATCAAACCCTGACCCAATTTTAGTGTTAAATCATTAACTCTTAGTTTAAGGGGGAACACCTCTTTCTACTCTCAGGGAAACAAAATCCTGAACCATAATCCATTTTTGTTTCATAGCTCATTCATGCAAGTTGCACAATAAAAAGAGGCAAAATGTAGACATCAAAAATATACACACCTATGATTCAGAATGTTTAAAATCCTCCTGGACCCATTTGAGACCCTCTTGGGACAAACCTACACCAATATGGCCTCATAAAACCCATTCACAGCTAGTTTCACCAAACTGTCTCAATCTAACCTTCAAGACCCTTTTTCTATGGAGCCTTACCATTGATGATTAGGGTGACCATCGATGGTTAGCCCCAAGGACACCTGACCATCGATGGTCAAGATCCACCTCTTAATAAAAAATATGCAAGTTTCAAAGACCTCTTCTAAATATAACTCATCTAAATCTTGTTATGAGCCTTTACATGGACGTATTATATTTAGATGGCCTAGTTGCACCTTCACTTCCACCTCTTGCTTGTGCCTATAAGAGAGAGATGCCTGGGAGGTCAAATCCATTTGAAATAATTATCAGAAGATCATGGATTTAGGAGTTTTCTTTTATAGTTCAATCAGTATCATCAACATTATCAAGCATAATCAATAGTCTCATTGAGATTTGACTTGTTGCCACCTCTCAACCAAGTTCTTGAGTACCATTACTCTATCAGAATCAACACATATTCCACCAATAGGCTAACTACTTCAACCACTCACCCAACTAACTTCTAATAAGCCAAGTACTTGTTTGTCAATATTTGTGTACTTTATTTCCATTTTGCAATTAGCATAGCCCTTACCCATCTCCAAGAATCCATCTATCATATCCTATTATTTATCAATTCACCAACCCAGAATTTACACAATAACTATTGATGATTGACTCAACCACCAACAGTCTACTCAACCACTGATGATCTGCTCAACCTCTGACAATCAGCTTAACCACCAATGGTCACCTTAACAATTGATGGTCACTATGGCAATGAAAATCAGAAATCTATTTTCACCAACCTACCCCCAACTAAACTTGAGTTTCTATGTTTATTATCACACACAGACCCATTTCAAAAATTTTAAAGTAGCCCCAACCCCTTAGCACTAGTATTAATTAGTTTATCACTAATTTGATCATTTCTAGTCTATTTTCTTAACAAGCATTCTTGTGTTCAATTTCAATGATATTTTTTAATTGATGCAAGCACCTTCTTTCCAATTTTGTCAACTTAATTATTTAAAACATGTGGATTGACAACCCCTAAGGGATCTCTCACTTCTGGGATCTAGCTAATGCTAGGCAATCCACCCAACTATCTATCTAACAAATAAATTTTCTTTAGTGCTTTCTTATCTACAAGTCTTCCTCCTAAGCCAAAGAGGAGCTATTCACAATCTTCTGATTCAACGTGCATACAAATAAATAGGTATTCCTACCACAACCCATATTTTTAGTTTTACAACCTTCTTCTGGATAATAGTGAAATTTGAGTGAAACAGCTACATAACCTAAATAATATTGATCGCTCTCAATGTTTTTTATACATACTCCTAAAGTTAAAGACCTTATTTACTTAGAACCTCATTTTCATGCATGTGTGTTGAAATTAGAGATTAAGAAGATGCCCTCATTTTAATTAAAATCAAAAAAGTTAATTTTTAAGGGATGTAATATTTTGATTTCATAAAGCAAGGTTTTGTAAAGTGAGGGAGTGTAATTCGGTATGATCATTGAACCCATCTTAACTTTTGGGCGTGAAGGGTTAAGTAAATATATTTGTTTAGTTTTTTAGAGTTGATGGTGTAAAATAAGGTTATGTGTTTCTTCATATGGCATGGCAATGCATTGTGTAGGGAAGATAAAACTTATTTCATGTTGATTTTGATAAATGATGAAGTAGTGGGGAAGAGAAAATCCATATAGAACATGCAAGTGGTGAAATATTTTAAGGTGAGATAAGTGGTGATGGTGAGGGGAAATGAATTATTAGTTTAGGTGGTATCACACACCATAGATCCTATATCATACACTAGACTTGAATTCAAGTCAAATAGTGGATTTACATGCCCTTCACCTATTGCAATGGGGCTACATCTTAGATGAAGCTAACATATTTGATTGGTTATTTTATATTATCAAGGGTGGATGAAGACATCATGAGAGATGATTTGATTTTGTGATGTATGTCTGATGCCTACACTTTCCACATGCATAAACCTGAGTCTATTTATCCATTTTTAGTTCCTTTACTAATCTCTGATTTGCTTGTTTTGTGTAGGTACCTTGCTTCTTTCTTGACACTTGGGTCATTTTTAGCTTTATTAGTTCATAAGCCTCCTTTAATAATCTAGTCCTATTATCTATCTTGAAGACATATCACCAATTCATCATCTTCTGCATTTTCTCTCCTTAGCAACAACATCATCCTCTCATACACAATTTCCAAAACCTCACTCTCCATTATTTCTTAAAGCTTGTTCCTTCTCATATAAACTCATAGACCCAAACATCTAGTGCATGGTTCCAATTTATTGTATCCATAATTGATACTTATATGGACCATTACCTACATATTTTAATTCTCATATACATCCAATCAGAACCCTCAACCAAACCACTCTCTTCTTAGAAGCTTAACTCCTTATAGCCATTTTTTCACACAAATATAGTAGATTTGACCAATTTATCAAGTTTATAGACACATTAAATATATTTTAGATACCATTTATCCCATTTTTCCTTCACCTAAAATCTTATGTCTCAACCCTCCATCGAAGTACTTTTTGTCTTACACTCATCTTGGCGATTAGGTCTCTTTTGGCCTTATTCACTCTCACCATCATGGTGACCATATTGTATGGCATTGTACCAACTTAAAACCTATTTAATATTATCTAACACCTTAAAACACATTATATTCCAAATTTCATCAATTTTGGCTAGTGGAAATGAAATTTATGCAAGTTGCAAATCTCAAACACTAGGCTAGGTCTTGATAGGCCTGTGTAAGGCCGAGAGCAATAAAAAGGGAATGTTTTGAGTTTTAAACACTTTAAAATAATTATTATACCTATTTTATGTCTACCCCAGCTCACCTCAACTTATCCAATATCTATTTCTCCTTCAACAATCACAATAAAGCTCCAACAAGCACTGTTTTAGAATTTTGTGTGCACAATATGACTGTGTGATGGTTTTCTTTGCCTATTACACTTCTAATGGATATATGAACATCCAAAAGGATCACCCTTAGAAATAAAAATTCTATACTAATTATTTGATTCAAAATAATTCAAATATCACTTAACACCCATAAAATTTGCATCACTTACAAGATATTTTTGACTAGACATGAGCAAAATTACTTCTAGGAGGATTGTGCGATAGATGAACTTATGTTTTGTTGTAAAATGATTGTAAGAATACACTTTACACAAATAAATCACAAATTTCATAATTTAAACATTTCATAAATCTCATGGAAGTACAAACATACTCACTAAAACATTATTTTCTTTATTGATCTCATTGCATACAAATAGTCATACACATAATTTGTACAAAGGCAAGCAGAGTTCTTCAAATCTTGATTTTTTCTCCTTCTTTCTTAGACTCTAATCCTTTATTATTAAAATTTATCCTACTATACCAGCCTAATATAACTCTCAGTCATAACTACATTCAAATGTAACCTCTTATCTTGCCAAACATGCAAAATAAATCTCTTTTCTTGGCCAACTCCATGTAGGGTGGCAGTTATACTTCTATTTTTTGGCTCATATTATTCTCTTTATGACTTGTAAATTTAAAACACCTTTTAAAATACTTCTAGGACCTTTCAAAAACATTTAACAACATTGGCATCCTCACAAGATCCAAAACACCACTCAAAGCTGGTTACAAATTTTAAATTTTCAAATCTTCCCTTTTGGTAGGAAACTCAAAAAGAGCTAACAAGACACCATTCTAAGACTTATAATGAATCCAAAACATCCTATAGGACCCTATAATACCTCTCCTACCCATATCAAACTAAAAATGGCCACTCATGAACTTTCAAACGTACTAACACCTTATGTATTATTGTGATGCCCTACATCATTCCAGCAGGAATCCACATTCAATGTGCAGCTTGAATCATCACTATAATGTCATTAATGTGGGGGAAAGACATTAAAATTCTAGAATCTATGTTTATGTATATTAATTATAAATATAATATATATTATATAAATAACTATATTATATATTTATAAGTATAATATTATTAAATATTATTATAATATATGTTTTACTATTACTATATATATTAATTTTATGTATAATAGTATATATTATTAATAATATATGTAATAACCCCATTACTGGGTCAAGGATAAACAAGGATATTTATCTTTCTTATATATTCAATGCCTAGACTTCCCACCTACCAGGTTATTTAAGATAAATTTTGATGGGGTTACTAGAGGGAATCTGGGAACTTACAACATTGGGTGCAGTATATATGCACTAAAATGTGCTCACCTCACTAATTGTACTAATTCTTGTTAATTAGGCCTAATTTCTATACTCCCTAGCCAAAATAACTAATATCTCAACAATACCCATTCCATTCCTATATCCCTTAAACCTTTATCCCATCCTAAAATCAATTAATCCCCTCATTAAAACCTGTAATGGGACCTATTATCTACTAACCTACCCTCTAAACCCAATTGACAATTTAAAATTCATATTTATTCACCTACCACCCTAGCTACCCTACCTCCCTGGGTATTCCTACATCCCTAAGAATCCTAATCCTCATTAATCCCTATCTAATCTCCCTCATCATCCCCTAAACCTATGGAGAAGCCTCTAGAATTAGAGAAGCTCCTCCAAGTCTCTAGAAGTCTCCAAACTAGAGACTTCTAACAATTTTTAATTCCTCCAAAATTCCCTCCATTTACCTATTTAAAGAGACTCTCCATTCACCCTCAAGGCATCTCAGGGAGCCATGACAAATTTATGTCCAGTTGTCCATTGAATCCATCATCAAAATCCTTTGATCAAGCATCCAACTCAAATATCTGAGTCTACATGCAATCGCTTGGTCATTTGCAAAATCTCGGAAGGAGATAACATAAAACAAGGAATTCGATAAGCTTTTATATCATTCTAATTTATTTTATAAATCCTTCCTATTATATAATGTGATATTTTAGTTGATTGAATAACATAAATTTAATCATAAAGCTCAAATTTCATGTTACAATTGGTGACCAAGGTGGGACCGAACCCATAATCTCCTACTTATTTTTAACAAGTTTTTGTGAAGTTTTGAAGATAGGTGGAAAAAAGAGAATTGGCAACCCAAAATTTGAATTTTTTTGATATTACAAAGGGATTCCACGTTCTATTTTTGTCTTCTTTCTGCAATGCAATATGATAGTGATGTTGAGTATGGTATAGACAGGTATGTCTTTGATGAGTTTCTCACTCTTATCTCTTTTTCGACTGAGATTGGTAGTCTGAGTAGTTTATGTATCAGTCAAAATATATGCTGAAATTAATTATAACTGGTTTATTTAATGGTTGGTTAATCTATAATTCATTTTGTCTATGTCTAGCATACATTTCATGAGCTAGCAAATCCTGATTTTAGTCCTGAACCTCCTTCCTCTCCAATGATTTGCACAATTTCTTGACCCTCGGTCCACTATAAAATCCAATAAGATCTAGTACGTTTCTGATTTTTGGTCACTCAATGCCAATAATGTAATCCACATCAGGCCAAAATCACATATTTTTTGAGAACAAATTACTAGGCTCGAGGTCTCCATGAAGAATATTTGTTGAATGAATATACTTAATTGCTCTCTAGAATTGATATAAGAAATATTAACCAATGATTGTCTAGAATGTATTATCAGCCTCTTGAGGTAGTTAAATGATGCTTTAGAATAATATTGTTCATAGCAGTATGTCTTCCACGCTTCAGGACGCTAGCAGCCATGGCATCTGACTGAATCCACTAGTATCATGCTAGAGTTTGTGGAGTTTGGCTTTTTATTTGTGAATATGCATCTGACTCAGCATTCTATGAATCTGACTCAGCATATGATCTGCATCCATAAATTCTAATGCATTTATTCAAATCACTATAGTCTGCATAATTGTGGCATTTGTTTGTATCTAACACACTGTTTGGCAGGATTACATATTTGAGACTACAATATTAATTTGCAAAATTCAAGTGTGAATCCACAAGACAAATAAAGATAGATTTCGAAATCAATACAAGATTTGTACGAGTGTCTCTGGTAGATCTTCTTGCCTAACATCTTGAATTTGGGACATTTAAAGTCATCTATTTTGACATAAATATCACTAACTACTGCACATCAGTTATCAGGTATTAGGCATAATTATTTTGGCGTATGCTTGACTGAGTCTTGATCTGGTGGTTGTGTGTAGGAAAATATGCTCTTGGTATTTGCAGCATTTGATAGCTTGTAATAATGGTGTCACCATCTGTAATAAATGTTATCTCTAGGATTTGACATTTTGTTGGATTTCATCCTCCCTTCCCTCCATATTAGTATTAAAAGCTTTTACATTAAAATATATATATAGTATTTGGCTTTTGCATGGACCAGGTGAAGGGATGACATCATATTCAATTGGGGGAAGAATAGGAGAATGATGTCACTAAGCAGAAAACACCAAACCATAAAAATTGACTACTTCCTTTAATAGTTCTACATTTTCTTATGATTTTTCATTTCCTTTACACGACATTCACCATCAATAACCAAAAGACTTTTGTTTGTCAATCTATCTAAACAGGGATAATATAGCAACAATAGCCATGACATTTAACTCCAGAATCACTGAATCAACGTCACCCAAATCGGGTCCACAGGGAGCAAGACAAGGCTGTAAGGGACGTCTACAAAACCACTGACCATGAACATGGCTCTGACCAATGAAATTAAAGGTATTGACATCTGTTTTGATAATTTAAATTTTTGCCAGTTCACCTTTGTTTGCTCATCTTATTTTTAGAATTTACCAGTTCACCTTTTAATATTTTAGCTGTAATAGCTATATATTTTGTCTTTTTTTCAAATCCCCCTAATACCTTTCTAGGCACCTGCTTATGTCAAACATCCAGAATATTAAGTCTTGAAATTGTGACAATAACACAATTATAGTTTACTTGTAGTATCTACTTCATAATCTGAGGGGTTAGTGTCATGAATTTTATCACCACGCATTGACCAAACTTTGTGTTTTGACAGAGTATAATAATCAAGGACAGTTATCGTTAGGCTAAGTGGTTGACCCCATACAGGTCATCCATGAAGGGAAAGAATTAATTCTCTAAACCAAGCATTAGATAGCACCCTATACAAACTTGGGCTCCAACGTATATTTGTGTATATCAGGGATACCCCTAGAAAGCCCATTCAGCCTAAATAAGACCTTTCAGCCGTAATAGGTGTGTCATTGTAAGTGTCAGTATTAACACTGAAGTAGCCACCAAGAGCAAGCAGGGTCGAGAGGGTTCAGTTGATACTGTAATGGGTCACCGGCCTACAGCCTCACCTTTGTAGCTATTGTGTGGTGCACACATCGGGTTACACACCCTTGAGTTTACTAATTATAGGTTATGTCTTGCTTCATCAGGTGTGTGTTGTTAGACCCATATTGTTTGTGATCCAAGTTAGCCTTTACCTATCTGATCCTATCACCTTGTATATTTCATCATCATCATTCAATCACCTTGTACATCTCTATCCCATCCTCCCTTTTGTACATATCCAAATCAACATCTTATCCATCATCCCATTGTACATATCATCTTTATTTTTCCCCATCTTATCTAGTCATACCCACTCATCATTAACCACATCCCCATCACCTATAGAACATACCTTATCCTCTTGTACATACCAACCTATCATCTATCATACCCTTAACATCACCCATTTATCCTATCCCCTCTCATCTCGTCTTCATCTTGTCTTAGCCTAGTCTTCTTCCCCTCATCCCTCAATCATTATCTTATGTTTCCTCACCATCATACCATGCCACGTATTATCTTTTCATATCTTGTTATCATTGTCTTATCTCATCCCCTATCCTAATCTAGTCATATCCCATTGACCATTCTCACATATCCTAGTCACACCTTGTCACCTATATCTCATCCTAAGTCCATTACATCCATAAATCCTAATCATCATCTTGGTTCATTATCCCATCACCTACATTTCATCTTGCACATTTGGGTCCCATTATATTTTTATACATATCACTTTAGACCTATATTCTATATACTTATCGCATCATTCTTTTGTACATATCTTTGTCTTAATCTCCTCCTAGTCTAACCATTACCCTATACCTCACATACATCCTAATCATCGTATTGTATATCCTAGTCACCCCATCTTTTACATAATTTATTCTCTACTAGACTCCCATATTAATCACATCCGCTCATCATCCTAGTCACACCATGTCATAAGACCACGTCATCCATAATTAATCACACCTCACTTTGACCTTGTCTTATCCATCAATCACACCATAATCTTTATTATTCCCATATCATATTCTATCCTAAGTCCACCTCATCCATAATCCTCATCATCCCCATACCATCTTGTCTCATTGTCCCATCAACTTGTATATCCTTGTTTTGCCTTTTTGTACATAATTCACTCTTTTGTACATCCTTTTAATCACATCTTATCACTAGATCCATATGTCATTAGTCATCCCCTAATAACATCCTAATCATACCTCATCATCCACATCTTATCCTAAATCCATACCCAATATCTTGTCTTGACCTTGCCTTCGTAACCCATCTAGTCATCATCCCATCTTATCCTAGTTGGCTTCTAGGTCACTTACGAGTCTAAACTATCCACCTTTCATTACCCGTTTATCATTTCATCATCACACTTATACTTGTTCCATTGTCCTAATCAACTTAATCACCTAATCCTACCCCATCCCATCTTGAGCAAATTGGTCTAAGGTTTTGAGCTAGTCCTATCATCCACATCATCCTATCATCCTACTCCACTATCATTCATCCCATTGGTCAAATCTCATATCATAATCAATATCTTGTTAGCATTTTGTCACCTTGTCAGTCTCAATCTAGCAAAACCCATCAACTATCAATCATCCTTAGTCCAATCATCTTGCCTTATTCATAACTAGCACCCATCATATCGTCCTTTTGCTATTTTGAATTTAGGCGCCCATCAAAATCCCTCAATCCTTTCACTAGCTTGACCAATAGACATTGTAGATCAGTTGTTAGCACCTATTACACTATAGGTCTGATATATGATCATAGTCATACATCACCTCAATCACATTTTAATCCATTTATCTATTCCATCCTCATCAGCCAAAGTGTCTTATTATTGTCCACTTAGTTTTTGATTCTAGATATAAAGTCATTTTGATTAAAATTATTATTGGAATATCTATATATAAAGAGTCAATCGGATTAATTAACCTATTCAAACTTTAAAAGTTTTGAGACTTTTTGACAAAACCATTATTTGTGTGGTGTTTGGAGTAGCGATCTTGAATAGGTAAATTATGGTATTGTGTTTATTTGCTAACACCATTTTAATAATTACATATCCTTTTTGATCAGCAGCACGTACACATTTTTGGGTGCATATTTAATATAGCTTGCTTAAGGTGAATATTCATCTTTTTTTCAAATTTTAAACAAAACCACTATTAGCGTTATTGTACTATTTAAACACAATATTGTAGATGTATTAATAGTTTTGACTTGATATTTTTCACTTTTTCAATTTTAACTATTGGTTGTTGGTTCTAAAAACTAAAAGTGATAGGGCAGATTTTAAGAATAGTCACTCTTTAGAAATATTAATTCTACTCAGTTTTGATAGCACTTTGTCTTTTGTGGTCAAAATTTTTAAAGAATATCATAAAATTTAACTTATAGTTCATCATGATCATTGGATATAATAAATTTTTGGTATTTTAAATCATCTGCTTAGTCTATAGATTTGAAAATTGTCATTTTGCATAATATCACAATTATCAATTTATTCTTAGTAGCAGTTTTGTCATTTAGTGTTGTGGTTTTGTGATTTATGACAAAATCATGATTATCTATTTTATAGTCATTATCGATATTATTAGTCACAGTCATGGTGTTGTCTATCTAACATTGGTTTTGCAGATAATCAACATTTTTCCATAAAACTACTAATGCTCTTATTTTACAGGCCCTCTTTTTGAGTGCCACTAAACCAAAAACTACTAATATGTGTGCTTGCAAGACGATGGTCAAAGACTCCATTTGGCACTTTTAAAATCATTACTTTTGTCTTTAATCATCTTGTTGCATGTATACATCTTTATTATGAAAAAATCACTCCTTGCATATAATTACTTGCTTGTGTCCA
The DNA here is from genome assembly GCA_037957365.1 of Torreya grandis. Classification (NCBI taxonomy): domain Eukaryota; kingdom Viridiplantae; phylum Streptophyta; class Pinopsida; order Cupressales; family Taxaceae; genus Torreya; species Torreya grandis. The sequence continues at coordinate 2,945,624 of JARHVA010001475.1, read as the reverse complement.
CTTGTAAATAATTGTTGTATCATGCCCCTCACATAGGTAGTTAAATAAGTTAATTAATCATATCATGTGTTTGCTTGTTTGTCAAACCCCCCCTCTAGGATAGCATGTGATGTGGAATTGATCCCCACTCATGGGATTAGTATATAGGGGTTAGTGTCATGAATTTCATCACCACGCACTGACCAAACTTTTTGTTTTGGCAAAGTATAACAATTAGGGACCGTTGTTGTTAAGCTAAGTGGTTGACCTCATACAGGTCATCCATGAAGGGAAAGAGTTAATTCTCTAAACCAGGCATTAGATAGCACCCTATACAGACTTGGGCTCCAACGTACATTTATGTATATCAGGGATACCCCTAGAAAGCCCATTCAGCGTAAATAAAACCTTTCAGCCGTAATAGGTGTGTCATTGTAGGTGTCAGTATCAACACTGAAGTAGCCACCAAGAGCAAGCAGGGTCGAGAGGGTTCAGTTGATATTGTAATAGGTCACCAGCCTACAGCCTCACCTGCATAGCTATTATGTGGTGCACACATCAGGTTACACACCCTTGAGTTTACTAATTATAGGTTGTGTCTTGCTTGATTAGGTGTGTGTTGTTAGACCTGTATTATTTGTGATCCAAGTCAACCTTTACCTATCTAATCCTATCACCTTGTATATCAATCATCATCATTCTATCACCTTGTACATATCTATCCCATCCTCCCTTTTGTATATATCCAAATCAACATCTTAGCCATCATCCCATTGTACATATCATATTTATTTTCCCCCATCTTCTCTAGTCATACCCACTCATCATTAACCACATCTCCATTACCTATAGAAAATACCTTATCCTCTTGTACATACCAACCTATCATCTTGCATACCCTTAACATCACCCATTTATCCTATCCCCTCTAGTCTTGTCTTCATCCCGTCTTAGCCTAGTCTTCTTCCCTTCATCCCTCAATAATTATTGTATGCATCCTCGCCATCATACCATTCCGCATATTGTCTTTGCATATCTTATTATCATTTTTTTATCTCATCCCCTATCCTAATCTAGTCATATTCCACTCACCATTCTCACATATCTTAGTCACACCTTGTCACATATATCTCATCCTAAGTCCATTACATATATAAATCCTAATCATCATCTTGTTTCATTATCCCATCACCTACATTTCATCTTGCATATTCTTGTCCCATTATCCTTTTATACATATCACTTTGGATCTATATTGTATATACTTATCACATCATTATCTTGTACATATCTTTGTCTTAATCTCCTTCAAGTCTAACTATCACCCCATCTCTCACATACATCCTAATACTAGTATTGTATATCTTAGTCACCCCATCTTGTACATAATTTATTCTCTACTATAATCCCATATTAATCACATCCGCTCATCATCTTAGTCACACCTTGTCATAAGACCACCTCATCCATAATTAATCACACCTCACTTTGACCTTGTCTTATCCATCAATCACACCATAATCTTTATTATTCCCATATCATATTCTATCCTAAGTCCACCTCATCCATAATCCTCATCATCCCCATACCATCTTGTCTCATTATCCCATCACTTTGTATATCCTTGTTTTGCCTTCTTGTACATAATTCACTCTTTTGTACATCCTTTTAATCACATCTTATCACTAGATCCATACATCATTAGTCATCCCCTAATTACATCCTAATCATACTTCATCATCCACGTCTTATCCTAAATCCATACCCAATCTCTTGTCTTGACCTTGCATTCGTAACCCATCTAGTCATCATCTCATCTTATCCTAGTTGGCTTGTAGGTCACATTCGAGTCTAAACTATCCACCTTTCATTACCCCTTTATCATTTCATCATCACACTTATACTTATTCCATTGTCCTAATCACCTTAATCACCTAATCCTACCCCATCCCATCTTGAGAAAATTGGTCTAAGGTTTTGAGCTAGTCCTATCATCCACATCATCCTATCATCCTACTCCAATATCATTCATCGCCTTGGTAAAATCTCATATCATAATCAATAGCTTGTTAGCATCTTGTCACCTTGTCAGTCTCAATCTAGCAAAACCCATCAACTATCAATCATCCTTAGTCCAATCATCTTGCCTTATTCATAAATAGCACCCATCATATCATCCTCTTGATATTTCAAATTTAGGCACCCATAAAAATCCCTCAATCCTTTCGCTCGCTTAACCACTACACATTATAGATAAGTTGTAAGCACCTATTGCACCATAGGTCTTATACCTGATCATAATCATACATCACCTCAGTCACATTTTAATCCATTTATCTATTCCATCCTCATCAATACGTATAATGCTAGCTTGGCCCTTTGGCCTAACTTTGTTTGAACAATCTTCACATCATCATCCATCTTTCCCATGGATTTGGACCGATTCTTGTGGACCAATACATCCTAGCCAACAAGGATGAAGTCCTTTTGTGGTCACTAGATTTAGGTGCTCACCTATCCTCAGAGCTTGATCCCATTCTCTCTAAATCACCATTTTGTAGCCCCACGAAATCAATCTCAACCTTCCTTGATGCGGTCACACTAATCAACCAATACAACATAGAGAATAAAGATGAATTCCTTTTATGGCTATGGAAGATGGATGCTCACTTTCTTGATGATTTTGACCCCATGAGCTTAAAGTCACCTCCAAAACAAGTCCAACATCAACCTTTACTTCAATCCGATTCCCTTCCACCATCCATTAAGTCTATCCAAAACCCCTTAGCCCCAATTCATATATGTCCATAGTCAAATCCTCCATCTACTAATCATAATCCATCACCTTTACCACCCACAACCATGCAATTGGACCCCACTTTCATAACCAATACATATCTACCAATAAGGATGAGATCCTTTTTCACTTCATTACGATGGGTGTACCACTTCCTAAAGGTGTCAAACCTCCACAACTTATTGCACCCCCAGCCCAAACCCCTTCGTGTAAGTCTCCTTCCAATCCCCCATCCACTAGTCATAACCAATCATCCACCCATTCCCTTGCTAGCTAAGGGAATCCAATTTCGGCCACCCATCCATCACCTAGCCACATCACAAACCATCTGATCTAAAGTCTAATGCTTCCACATCAAATTCACAAAGCAAATCAGGTCTTTATACTCCCCTTTTTATATCCTTAAAAGCCCTTTTCCAACAACTTGTCATCACTAACATGATAGTCTATCCACCCATACCACATCTCGATCCCACCAAGCCTAAGCCCTCTTGGTATAAAGTAAACTAATATTGTCTATATCATAAAACTTGGGAGCATTCCATTAAATGATGTCAAAACATTCAAGATTATGTCCAATACCTCATTGATTATGGTGACATAATAATCGAGGATGAATCAGATGAATTTAAATCCCTATGTGAACAAGAAGAGGAAGGCCAAGATTCCATTCCAGAGCATGATCAAGCCCTTCCCCTTCCAATCCAAGGTCAAGACATCCTATCTATCCTCCATGATCCCCTCATCTTCAACCCCCCATCCATTCAAAACAAGTCTATTCTGAATAAGCTGAGTCCTCCCATATCCCATAATTCCTTCCATGGACCTATCTTTGCTCAATCCATTATCCCTCCATCATCTTCCTCTCACCCATCATACCAAAAACCCCACATTGAAAGGATAATCATGGATAATCACTCCCTTACTCACAACATTATGTCATGTACATCAAAGTCAACATTGGAGTCAGAACAAGTTTTATCTACCTATGGATCATGTTCAACACTAGCATCTGAATCAAATTCCTTATCATAATCATCATCCCTTATCAATATTATAGCAGATGGTGACAATACCTATTGTTTTGAATATCCTACTCAGGATGATGATATCATTACTAAGTTCTTGAATTCTTTATCTAATTTTTAGAGTGGATCTCATCCTACCATAGAGGCATGTCTTAGTGATCCTATAGATATTCTTGAGGATACTTTCTCCAACATTAAGGCTATGGGTCCTAGTGACCTTTATGAGGACTATGTTACCCATTATACCCATAATCCATCACACCACCATCATCCACCCCTAATCCATAATCCTTAAATCCCATTAAATCTAAGGGACAAATAGGAACATGCATCATTATATTCTCCTTTGCATTTACTATCATGTGCCCCAAATACAAAGATTCAAGATCCTATTCTAAAACTCATCAATCAATAACAAATCATCTTTGATCCTATCAGTCAAAATCAAGCAAAACCAAATCATTAGCCTAATCACATGATGTCTTCTCATAGTCAAGCCCAATATCAGGCACTAGGGGTATATCAAAGTTAAAATAATCATATATCAAGTTAAAAATCAATCTCCTTTAGTGAAGCCCAAAAATAGGCACCAGGGGGAAATAAAGTCAAAAATCATATGACCGATCATCCTCTTAATGTTTGGATCAAAGAATCAGCAAATCAAAAGGTCTTGGATCCCATCATTTCATGGTACCAATCTAAAGAATCCCATCCACCATATCCAACGGTGTATGCAAATGTTGAACCCCATTTATGTTCCCCATCTCATCATTACCTCCCTCCTTCCCATCATCACAATCATGACATCCTCCCACCCACATCATATATCACATCCCCAAGCAGCATTGTCCCTCATATAGGTCATGAGGATACCTGGTTAAAAAATTTGGAGGACATTAAATCAAGAGTCAATAAAGGTCACCATCACATGGTCCTAGCATCACCTTTCTCCAGAACCAATGTTGGCTAACGTCTCCATCCAGCATCTTGCATTTTACCCATCAACAATAAATTGAGATGTCATAATAATAATAATAATAATAATTCATCTAAAGGTGAAAAATAGTCTTCTAGCACCTTGGGCAAGTACCATGATGAAAACCAGTTTCTGGTATCATGGTAGAATAAATAAACTATCCACATTATTTCTCAATACTTGGGGACAAATCCATCCATTTCATACCCTCATCCATTCATCTTATTTATCACATCCCTTGTCCACCTTATCTATATCCCTCAACCCATCATCCACCATCATATCATGCATGGTATCTCTTTTTCCTTCCCATCTTGACCTTTGTAAGGAAGTGGAAGGTGTCTTACAAAATGTCCTCAAACCATCTTGGCATATCCTCCAATACACACTCAGGCAAATAACCATCTGGATCCTTCACGATGTTATCATTGGCTATCCCTAGTCCATTTGTCCTTGGTCCCCATCATCATCATCATCATCTTCCTTTGTCATCCCATCCATCTATCCCTTCATCCTTCTCCTGGTTGTGAGGTTTGGTATTCCCTTTGCTAGTAACCCCATTTGTATATAGTGTATATACATATACCTAAAAAATCCCTAAAAATTAAAAAATGTCAAAAACCCTAAATATCATAAAATTTCAAAAAAGCCAAAAATAGTCCATAATGTCTTGTCTTATTCATAATCCCCTAGTCACATCCATCTCCATCTGTCTCATATTTTTCCCCATCTTTAGATACCACATTCCATCTTGAGACCAAATCGGAGTGGTCATCCATCCCTCAAGTCTTACCAACATACATCACCTTGTCAAAGATTTTAATCTATCATCCATCATTCCCTATCAAGGCCTTTTCATATCTGGCACCCATCCAATTACCCTTTGCTAGTATGGAAGGTACTTGATCCCATCACTATCCTTATCATTGCATTTTTCATGTCTAACACCCATCTAATCACTTTTGATAACATGAAAGGTATTTGATCCCATAATCATATCCTAGTCTCCTTTCTAGATTAGATCCTTGTAGGGCTTTGTCTATTGGTAATCCTTGGTCATCACTCATTTAATCATCATCCTTGGCCACTTTTGAGACCAAATAAGTATTCAAAGATCTTCTCACATATCCATCCTTCTATCCTAAACTAGGGGCAACATCTTCACTTAATTATAATCATGATCACCCTATCCAAATCCATGTCCACCCTAGGTCCAAAATCACATCATGACCATCCAACACATCACCTAGCCACTCATCCCATCATTAGGCAAAACATTGTGACATTACATTTAGATACATGTCTATTGTTTATCTTGTTAGCATGTCATGTATATATCTCATTTATCTTTGTATTTTGAGTCATGTCTCTTTTTATTTATTAGGCATTGAATGAGGATGCTAGAGGAAATCAAAATTTCCCTCTAAGAAATAGAGTTTGCCATTTACCCATGATTTTGGCACAATGTCCTCTTGGTCATGTTTATATCATGGGGCATCTTGTCAAGTGTTATATTTATTAGATTACTTAGACTATGATTAGCTTTATGACATTTGTGATGGCTTGATCTCATCATCCTTCTCCCCATCACAACCCATCTAGTTAGAATCCAATATTTTATCCTCATCCCATCATCTAAGTCATATCCTATCATCACTAATACAACCTTTAATCCCTAATCATCATCATCATCTCCCAGTTAGAACTACATCAGCCTGAGGTCTTTCCAGTCAATGTAGGTAGAACTTGGGAACTCTTTAGTGCCCAAGGATAGATTGAACACTATCTCCTTTCTCAGGCTCTCTCATTTGAGCCTTGTTGGCAAAACTTCAATATGGCACCAACAATGAGGTAGAATCTCAATCAGTGGTATTGGGTCTACATTTGCTCATCAATGTGGAATCGAGAACCCAGTTATTGAATGGGATTAAAAACTCATTATGGAAACCATTTTTAATCATTCCACAAAGGCATGAAAGCTTAACAATATCCTTAGTATTATTTGGCCAAGTCTAGATGACCTTCCATCTTGGTATGTCAACCACTGACTTCTTATCAAAAAATGGGGTTGATCAAATAAGTGACTATATAATGGATAATCATTTAGAGAGATGGCCTGGACTTGACATGATTGATCAAATCTAAGCCCTTTTTTGGTGTCTTATCATATCTTTCTATGGCTCTATTGCAAGTGAATTTAAATCCATCATTGATTTGTACTCTCTCTCACCATGTGTGAATGATTTTATTATGGTTAGTTTACTTTGTATGTGTGTGGCCTATCGAGTGTGAAATTAAAGGTTGAAGCTTTTTTTAATTCATCTAGTCAATATTTTTCTAGTGAGTAGTAGTGGCACTTATGTTTACAGTTATGGAATTTTTGGCTTTTATTAAACTTATTATCTATTTACATGCTGACAAATGGGAAATGGCATTTTGAGATAGTATCTTTTTAACTCAACTTCACCTAATGTTTTGGATTCCTAAGTGTTAGATGCAGTGAAAGTCATCTTAGGATTTGATTACATGCATGTTGTTTGGAGGAATAAAGCAAATTTGGATGTTGCTTCCATTTTTGTGAGCAATATATTGTTTACCATTAAATATGGAGCTATCATACATAAGGTGGTAGAGACTATTATCTGGTCAGGGTTGTGAGTTGGGTCGTGTTCTTGGCTAGATAGATTAGTGGCGTAAGATGGTTTTTCTCTCCATTTCTCTAGCTCCCATTGTTTAGGTGTGATTCCCATCTCTATTTTTAGAGAACTAGAAACCAGGCTTGTATCCTTGCATGATGTGTTGACTAATGTGTTGAAAAGGTAGGTGGGTGTCATGGAGCCATATTCTTTCCTAAATAATTTTTGGCCACTCTATCCTCTCTGGATTAGTTCTTAGGGAACTTCGAGTTGAAGAAAATGGTGACAATTTATCTCTTTTAGGTGGACTTTTGTAATGATAGAGGGGTGGTGGTGGATTTGTAGAATGAGATTGGTAGGCACGATGTTATGGGAGCCCAAACCTATCACTCAGTATGTTGTTTCCTCTCACATGTAGTGTCATTTGTAGGATATGGTGGATATCATGGGTTTAGGTGGTGTTTTCACTCAAGCTAAAAGGATTAGGGAAGATAGTGAGCATTTATTTGTGCCTGGGTGCCTAAATTTCAAATGCACCCCCAAGAAATCTTTCACCCCTATTTCAAGTGTTGCCTATTTTGAGGAACCATTGTTGAGTTTGGTGTAGGATGCAGTTGATGTTTAGGTGGCTACTACCTTGTCTACGGGGGTTTGACTCTTTTCTATGTTTTTCTATTCAGTTATATGGTTTCCTTTTTTAGTCATGTCATTTTGATTGGATTTTTATTATATTATATTGGTCCCTACAAGGTTTTTCCCTTGGTTTTGCGGGACACCCCATTTATTTGGGGTATGGTCTTGTTTGAAAGGCTTCAGTGCTTTTTCTAAGCTAACCTTTTGTTACATTCTTATCTATGTACATGTGAGGACCCTTTTTAACTCTCATATCAAATCACATGTCTCTGTGTGTGTCAAAATATATAATATAAATATTATTATTATATTAATATAATATACATGACTATATATATTGTGTTTTTATTATAATAATTAATATAGATATTAATATTTTAATATATATATATATATATATATATATATAATTATAAGAAAATGATATATTATATAATAATTTAAATTATTATTAAATAATATATATTCTAATATTATATGTAATATAATATATATGTAACTATTAGAAATACAATATATTATATACAATATATTATATAATATAATATATTATACAATATAGTTAATATTATACTATATAATATAATATATTATATAGTATTATAGTTAATATAGTTATATATATTATAATATTATGATATATTATTATTTTATTAGAAATTAAATTAATGTGGTCATTAATTCTAATTCACATAAATGGAATAGATTAAAGCAGGGTGTTGTAAAATATAGTTTTAAATGACAAATTGGAGATAAATGACTGAACTAGACAACAAAACATAAACGAACAAAGCTAGACAATGCAAAAGATAGATAAAATTAGTTTTTTGAGTCATCAGCTAATTGAACATGGAATAAAATCTAGGAATAGACAAAATGCAAAAAACTCAAAAATCTCCCAAAATTTGTGCCTGAGTGCTTTGATTATCAATTTTATCCCTGTTGGTAAATATTTTATTTTTAAAAAAATGATAACTTTTGGAATAATCAAGTGTGATAGTGACACTGAGGTCTTTTTACACATATTTCACCTTTAAAACTATGTGGGAGACTTATATATGCCTTATTGAAGTAGTAAACTCTATATTTTTACCATAAGGAGATTTTAAAAAATTGAAGGATTAAATATGGGTTAGTGGTTAGAGTTGTGCTAGACCTTAACAACCTATTGTGTTGAATATTGTCTATATACCAATACTCTGAAGAGAGATCAAACATCTATGTAGTTCTCCCATCTAAGTGTTATGTGTAATTGTGCTCCTTAGACTATATAAATGCATCTAGATTTGGCTTGAATACTTGATCATGCTTGGTTGGGTTTACATAAAATTGATTTTAGATTTGGCTCATGACTGATTGATGTGCTTGAAAGCTTATTTGGGAAGAATAAGGAACTTTTCCTTAATATGCACTTGTGTAAATAAGCTCTTGTAGAAGAATAGATAAGTTTTCAAGATGTTCAAATGAATGAATTGAATGTGATTTTATAGTTATTTAGGATAAAAAAAGACTCATTTGTGGGTTAATAAATATAAATGTCAATGTTGATGCAGTGGATTGCACCCTTGACAGGAGGCTAAGCTCCTGCCTTCCACACGTCAACATGGAAACTCCCGTCTTGCCTGTGGGCAAGGCACAACTGGGGGGAGTTTCTCTAGATAAGGGCTAGCTCCCTTTGATGCATCTGAGTTATTCCAAAAAGTGATAATACACACACACACACACACACACACACACACACACACACACACACACACACACACACATATATATAATGGGGGGAGATAAAAAGGGAGGAGGATTACAGGAAAACAAAACCTAATCTAAGAGGGTGCTGCACCAAATAAGTTTGATTCACTCACATTCACACTCTGAACCACAAGAACACATACATACACTCTAACTGGTAAAAGGACTAGACTGCACAGAGCTTGATAGGGAGGCTTTAATGGAAACACATAGTAAAAGAACTCACCATAGGTGCTGTAGGAAGACCACACTATCTAGTAATCTCCTTCTACTTTTGTGCTCTAGGAACGGCTCTTCTTATCACCGCAGGAATGGTGATCTGTATATACTAGGTACATTGGTGTCAACCCTGTGAAAGCATTAAGAATCAATGACTGGACACAAGATTGACACTTAGGCGCACTCAAATATATATGCAACCAGAATAGAGGTAAAAAATGTGTATTCTATTGATTCCAGGTAAAAAATAGCAGGGCTTCGCCTTACAATGTGAGAGATGCCTTCTCAAAAATGAGAAGTCTACAATATATAGAGGAAGAAAAGAGGCCTTTTGGTGCCCTTTTTATAAGTGACCCATGTGTGTTCTGATCATTGGGAAGAGGAAGCCGCTTAAACATCATATGAAAAATTATGGGCCACGTCGTTTGTCTGCAAACAAGACCACTCCTTCAAGGCAATTATGCAGGTTGTCTGCTCATCAATGCAAAGTGAAGAAAATGTGTCACACCGTTCACCATTCGCACCTCTTGATGATCAATTCACAGACACTGTGTCAACCACTGGAGTAACTCCTTGAGTCAACACCTTCCTTCACCACTTGGACTATTTTGTCTATTTCTACACTTGGTTCTTTTGCCCCTTCCTGGCTTTGTCTTTCTTCTGACCTTAAGCCTTTGAATTCCTTTGGGTTCGCACTTAAGTCTGTGAAGATCAACAGCTACCTCATTGCCACAAATTTGACGTCCTCGGGTCCATCATCCTCCTTAGCAATTTGTTTGTGTCTCTCCCGCTTGCTTTGGCTGCTTTTCACTAATTTCAATAAGTGACACATGGTGTGTTTTGCTGTGAAATAGTGGAGGACAGGTGGCAGCATCCACTTTACTTATAGAGCTTTAGGCACCTTTTGAGAGTCCTATAGAAGATGACACATGGTGGCTTCTGCTGAGCTTTATAAACAATACAAAAACATTTGATACTCATTCAAATTCACACAGATGATGACACTTGGTAGCTTTCACTCTCTTTAGCAATACATCTGGGGCCCACCACAGTCTTTACTGAACAAAAGGGAGAGACCGCAGATGTTGACACTTGTCAACTTCTGCTGAGTTTTGCAAGGCACACATGGCACATTCTGTTGCTCTTAGAAAAACATGTCAAAACCTTTCGCAGTTGCCACTTGGCACCCTCCGTAGAACTCTGAAGGAAACCTATTGAAAGGAACCTTAAAACTCAGATGCAGACAGTTGTCGCGCTCTGCCAAATTTTTTGCAAGGGACACGTGGTACGTTCCATTGCTTGGGCTTTTTCCTGGTTGGCACTCAAGAATTTAAAGGTCAAACGGCTATTTCCTTGTTGTAAAATTGACGTTCATGGGCTCGTCACTATTTGAAAACCAACGGCTAGTCTATTTCCCTAAAATTGACGGCTTCAGAGACGTCACCGTCCTTGGCAAATCCTTCGATTCTTTTCCTTTGTTTCAGCCTTTTTTTGAATTTCTTCAAGCTTTTTGTCTAAAGGAATTCCTTCAGACAAAATTTTGAAATAAATCAATTTATGCCTTTGCCTTTTATTTTTGCAGGATTTTCTTCCGAAGAATTTCTTCAGACAAAATGTTTGAAGGAATTCCTTCAGACATTTTGTCCGAAGAAATTCTCGTGTTCTCGCCTTGAAATTTTTTGAAAGAATTCTGACTTGCCTTTTGGATTTTTTGAAGGAATTCCAACCCTTTTGACCTTCTCTTTGGTCCTTTTGAAAATGTTCCAAGCCCTCTACAAGGGCACTTGGGTCAGGAACTACCCTCCGTAAGGGCACTTGTTCTTCAGGAGACCTTCTTGAATCTTCTTATTGAACCATCCCCTTGAAAAAACTTGTTGAATCGATCATTGAACCAACACTTTAAACCATTTCTATTGAACCAATTCAATGGTTCAATGGTTGTTAAACCAAGGCATTGAACCGAACTGATGAACCGACTGAGTGAACCAAGTGATTGAACCAATTGTTGAACTTTGCCATTGAACCAAGGCATTGAACCAAGCCTTTGAAATGAGCACTTGAACCAAAATGAACTAAACCAATTGAACTGAACCAACTGAACTAAAAGGTTCAATGGTCGAAAGAAACTTTTGTAGAAGCTTGCACTCTTTGAACTAGTTCTTCAACTGCCAAAAGGCACGCCTGCAGAGTCCATAGAAATCCATGCAGATTCCGTAGAAATGCCTAGACTTGTGCAAGATCAAAAAATGAAACTAGCTCAGAACAACAAGTAAAGAAGGGGAATGATTTTGGCATATTGGACCAAAAATGGTCAACAAATTGGTGACTCCCAAGGGAAGCATGCCTACTATGCTTAGAAACCAATTGCCTTAAAATCCATTGGGCATGAAGTTAGAAAGCAGCGTTAAAAAAGTTAGCAACCACCTTGATACATCCTAGAATCAATCACAAAGGTTTACCTCAAAAGGAAATGAAAAACACACACAAAACTAAGGAAACTACTAACATGTGCAAAAGCACTTAGGGAAAACAGGGAAAAAAGCAAGGAAAATATATACACGATGGGAGAAGTGCTCAGTGATAATGCTTAAGATGTATCCCATTAACTGGGATATACAATTCTTCACCATCCAACCTAGAGAATTGGAATGCATTATGATGCTTGCACTGCGTGATGACGTATGGACCACTCCATAGGGCATCAAACTTCGTGTGCTTTCCAAGCTTAGCTCAGTCCTCATCCCATTTCAAGATGATGTCTCCTTTAGAGAAACCTTTTGATGAAGATTTTTTGTCGAAGTGTCTCTTCGTCTATTTTTGGCAACTGGTCATAGAAGCCATAGCCTGGTCTCTTGTCTCTTGGAACTCCATCAGCTCGCATAGCCTAACCTCCAAGCTATTGCCTTCTTCTAATTGCAGCTGGCGAGCGAGGTCCAAGGCTGGCAACTCAAGTGAAATGGGAAGCCTAGCCTCCCTTCCATATATGAGTGTGTACAGCGAGTTACCAATTGCCCTCTTTGGGATGACCCTATTTACCCATAGGGCTATTTTCAACTTGGCATGCCAAGTCCTCTGATTCTCCTCCATTATTCGCTTGATGATTTTGATCAGATTCATATTGGTAGATTCATCCAGCCCATTCCCTTGTGGGTAGTAATTGGATGAAGTGCTAAGATAGATACCATATCTCAGTGCCCATTCACTCATTTTAGTTCCTATAAAAGCTAACGCGTTATCTGAGATTATGGTTACTAGAACCCCAAACCTTGCCACCAAGTCTTCATAAAAATCTAGGACTGCAATTTCATTAGTTTCCTTCAGAGAAACAGCCTCTACCCATCTTGTGAAATAATTTGTGGCGATCAGGACCCACTTGGGTCCAACACTAGAGGGAGGGTTATTCATCCCTATGAAGTCAAGGCCCCATTGCATGAATGGCTGCTCTACTTGAATAGGCGTTAAAGGCATTGCAGCCAACCATTGTTTCCCATCAAAAAGTGCACATTTTTGGCACTTTCGTACCCAAGCATGGGTGTCTCTGAATAGAGTAGGCCAAAAGTAACCAACTCTCATTATTCTTTCAGCTGTAGGCCTAGGAGCAAAATGACCACCGACTAGCCCATCATGGAACTCGGACAGCACCCTATTGGCTTGTCATGGATCTATGCATCTTAGAAGGACTCCTAAAAGGTCCCTTCTAAAAAGTACTCCATTAACAAGGACATAAGGGAAACACTAGAGTCTAAAATATCTCCTCTTGGTCCTATCAAGGCCCTGTGGGCACTCACCAGTGAGAAGGAAATGCCTCAAGTCTGATGTCCAATCCTTCATGACAGCTAGTTCTTCTATTGTAGCTACATCATGAATTAGTAGACAATCCTCCTTTTGTTGCTTAAAGTCTGTAGCAAGGTGCTCACACAGGCCTCTCCCTCTTACTAGCCTGGTGATCTTGATATCCACATCATATTCCATCACCTTAGTGATTCACCCCACTCTCTTTTCATTCAGGTCTCGGTTGATCAAGAAATCCTTGATGCCAGGATGTGGAACCATGAGGTGAATTCTGCTCTTTGACAGCATATGCCTAAATTTCTTCAGACTATGTATGACAGCAAGGGCTTGCTTCTCCACATATGTATATCTGACCTCAAAACCTCTAGGCCTTGGCTAAAGAACGCAATTGGTTGCTCAAGGTTATCACCATTTTCTTGGGTGAGCATGGCAGAGATTACCTCTTCATTACCGAAGGTGTAGAGATTGAAATCTTTGGTGAAGTCAGGGCTAATCAAAGTAGGAGCCTGGGCTATGGCTTGCTTGATCTATTCTAAATTGTCCTTTCTTTGTGATGTCCATGTGAACTCTTCACCCTTCCTCAGCATAGAGGTCAACGGCTTGACTACCTACACAAAATTTAGGATAAATCTTCAGATGAAATTTATTTTTTCAAAGAAGCTTTGCAGGCCTTTCTTGTGCTTAGGCAAAGACAGCTCCAGGATGGAGTGAACTCTCTCTGGATCAATAGTTAAGCCTTCCTTGAAAATAATGTGGCCAAGGAGTTTCCCCTTGTGGACATCGAACACGCATTTCCTCAGGTTGAGAGAGATACCAAACTCTATACACCTCTCAAAGATTTGTCTGAGGTGTTTCATGTGTTGGCTTGCCTCCTTGGAGAAAACTGTCACATCATCAAGATATACCAGCACAGTATTATTTATCAGGCCATGTCCATGGCTTGTTGGAAGGTGGTGTTAGCATTAGATAGTCTAAATGGCATTTTCCTATAAGTAAACATTCCCCATTTGGTAGTGAAGGTTGTCTTGTGTTGGTCACAGTCTTGCACCAAAATTTGGTTATATCCTAAATACCCATCTAGGAGGGAGAAACGCTCCCTGCCTGTCACCATTTAAAGGATTTGCTCCATGCTTGGGAGAGGATAATGGTCTTTCAAAGAGACTCTATTGAGGTCTCTAAAATCAATGCATAGTCTGATCTCCCCATTCTTTTTCTGGACAGGAACAAGATTGGCTAGCCAAGAAGAGTGATTGATTGGAAATATTATCTTGGACTCAATCAACTTGGTGACTTCCTTCCACATGAGAGGCTCAATCATTGGGTTGACAGGCCTTTGCTTCTGCTTGATTGGCTTGGCACATTCTTCCAGCTCAATGGTATGTTGGGCCAGACTTGGGTCAAAACCCTTCAAATCACTATATTCCCAAGCAAAGACATCAGCAAATTCTTGGCACAACAAGATGAACATGGTCTATGCACACTTTCCCAAGTACAAGCAGCTTAACTTTGAATATTTCAACCTTCTCATGGTGCTCCTCCTTCATTGCAATGCATGCCTTATTGCTTTTCAACTGGTCATTTCCATTGAAGCTACTCTCTCGAGTGACCAAACCTTTAGGGAGCTTATTGTTCTTCAGCTGAACAATTTGGCTACCATATTGTTACTATAGCTTAACCTAGTTTTTTGTAGCAAACTCAGCTTCTTCTTGCAAGAAGAGTGTTATTTGCTAGTCATTGTCAAAGGCCTACCAGTTGGTGACATTGTCAGATATAGAGGGCCGGATTACTACCTTCAAGTGGCGTGAGTTATAGTCTTGGCCTATTTCCCTAGGGATGTCAAACTGGGCACCAACTGTTGCCAACCTATCTGCTTGCTTGTTCTACTCTCTAGGAATGGAGGTAATATTGAAAGCAAAGAAATTTTTCACTAAGTCCCATACCCTATGTTTGTAGGACTTCAGTAAAGAATTCTTTGTCAAATTTTGGCCTCTTACCTGATTGACAATCAGCTCACTGTCACCAAAAATTTGCAGCTCTTTGATTCCTCTTTTTCTCACCCACTCCAAACCATGGATGAGGGATTCATACTCTGAAACATTACATGTGCAAGAAAATTAGAACCAAAAAGCTAAAAAGTATTTTTATTTTTAAGTAGAAACTAGCACCGCTCCACCACCAACTCCCAACTTACTTCTTGAACCATCAAAGAATAGCTGCCATAGACCTGAGCTTTCTTGGCTCATTTTAATAAGATTTGGTATAAAATTACCCTCTTCATGTATGCAATAAATTTCGAGGCCTGCCTCCTCTATGAATTTGTAAGGATCATGCTCGAAGTTGTCACTTCCCCATTTGTCTAAGAGAAGATTTGCAACTCCTTCAAGGGCAAAGGATGGAGATTGATCTACTTGGAACTCTTCTTGGTCAATAATGGCATAACTAACATTTTCCACCTTGAGCGAGTATGGTTCTAGATGATCTCTATGGATTAGCTCGAATTCAATCTTAACTTTAGTCCCATACTTGGTTATAAAAACTAGATAAGACCAGTTCACTGCTAGGTAGCCACCTATCTTGGATGTAAAATCCCTAGATAAGCAGATGGTAAAGTAAGGAGGGACATCCGCCACTACCACATCATGAGGAACTGAGAAGGTCAGGAAATTGTGTAGCGCCAAGCTCAAACCTTTTGCTACCCCAAATGTCTTTGCTGGTGTTCCATCCAGCTACAGGACTCCCTTAGTCATTTCTTCGTATTTAAAACCAGCTTGTGTGCTATGTATTTGGGCATTACCAAGGTGCTTGCTCCACTGTCAATGATGCAATTATGCACCAAGAAATATCCTATGACCAAAGACAAATAAAAAGGGGGAACCTTTTCTTCTTTCCTGACCTGGCCTGAGGTGGAAGGCTGTCCATTCATCATCAAGACATTATCAGCCCTTGCTGGGACAACTTGTTCATTTAGCTCATGCAATTCCTTTTGCAACATGTCTTTTTACCCTAGTATTGACAACAAATCCCACAAGGAGATGTTCATGTGCAGCTTCTTCATCTGATCTACTACATTGACTCAAGGGTTTCCTTCCTTCAAATTTTCTTTGGGATTATTTACAGCCTGAGGTACAGACCGAGGAGCTGAAGATACAACCGGTAGTCTGAAGTTTGGGACCTTTTGATTTACATGTGATGATGAAGGTATTGCTAACATTTGGGCAGCATCCTAAGTTTCTTCCATTGCTCTCCTTTTGGAACTTGTGTTGGTTGCACCATAGTCACCCTGATTATCCACAGTTCCCAAGTAATTGATTGAATAGAACTCACCTTCTAGGTGATTCATGAGAGTAGAATCAGGTTGAGACTGACTACTCCTCGTGTTGGGTTGCATTGAAGCCTCAAAACCTTGGAATTGGATGGTTTCCTAATTATCTTGTACATTTGGGTAGTGCCCCATCATTTCATTTGTATAAACAGCCTGCTTCTAACCATATCCCATGATTGGGCAACTTGGTTGTTCTTGCACCAGATTGTTTTGAGCGGGCACCATAGCCTTGGATGGTGAAGGGGCACCTAGATTGTAGCCTTAAAAAGGTCTGATCTATGCAAATTGACCCTGCCCTTCATTTTAATTTTGGAAAGGGCATCTATTTGTTTGATCATACTGTTGATATCCTTGATTTGGTCAGTTGTTTTGAGCTTGCTGCCTTTTAATAACCACTAGTTCATTTGTCACATTTTGCAACAGACTTTTGACTTCATGGAGTTCATTTGATGAAGTAGCAGTTGGCTTTTTTGTGCTAGGTAGAAGAGCTAAGGTGGGAGCAGCAATCTAAATTGGAGGTAGCATTTCAGGAAAAAGTGGCATATGAGGTCTAGGAGCTATTTTCCCAGCCTGTACTAGGCAATTCTCAGCTGTTATAGCTATGTCATAGGCGGCAGGTAGCACATGTCCTCCCATGGACTATATCATAACAGCGATATCATTGTTTAATGCTCTTAAGTAATACAAGAAAGCATAGCTAGGAGTCAACATTACCAGAATGGGGATTCTATCCCATGTCTTATGAAAATGAGTGTTGAAATCCTGCATGTATTCATGTGGAGCTCTTTTCATTGTAGTCAGTTGCTCGGCAAGTGAGAGGTGGTCGCTCTTCTCCCCAAAACGGTTCATCAAGAGAGTGCCCAATTCATTCCAGGAACTGACCAAATTTATGGTTAAAGTCCCATACCAATCCATAGCTTTGCCCTTAAGAGACAATGCCAGCAATCTGATTGCAATATTCTCCTCAGTGACATTGTGAATATTGCAGAGGTTAGTAATATTTATGATGTGTTCAATAACTGTAATGGGCCCCTCTCCATCAAAGGGAGGCACACTTTTGAGGACTGATCCTGGAATTGGGTCATAACACTAGAGATTCAAAGGACTCTGACCATAGAAAGTCACAAAGGGTAATGCCATAGCTATGACAGGATGTAACCATGGCCTTCTTGCGTAAGTGTTCTTTATATCAGGTTTGGGAAAGTGGTTTGCTAAATAAGGATGGGTCCTCTCAAACCTCAGTCACTTTGCTGAGTGAAAAGGCAATTCAATGAATTCGAAAGGGACACCCTTAGAAGCAGACCATGTATTGATTTTAGGCATAGGAAGTCAGACTAGTCTTTGATTAGAAACTGAAGTTCTTACCAGTGGAGTCGCCAGATGCTAAAAATAGTTAATTTTGCTATATCAAGACCAGCATCAGTCTTGAAACTTTACTAAGTGTAAAAACTAAGTCGCATCGGGCATGCCAAAAATTGTTGATGTAGTGGATTTCACCCTTGATAGGAGGCTGAGCTCCTACCTTCCACACATCAAAATGGAAACTCCCCTCTTGCCTGTGGGCAAGGTACAATTGGGGGGAGTTTCTCTAGATAAGGGCTAGCTCCCTTTGATGCATCTGAGTTATTCCAAAAAGTGCTAATATATATATATATATATATATATATATATATATATATATATATATATATATATATATATATATATATATAATGTGGGGGATGAAAAGGGAGAAGGATTATAGGAAAACAAAACCTAATCTAAGAGGGTGATGCACCAAATAAGTTTGATTCAGTCACATTCACACTCTGAACCACAAGAACACATACATACACTCTAACTGGTAAAAGGAGCATACTATAGAGAGCTTGATAGGGAGGCTTTAATGGAAACACACAGTAAAACAACTCACCATAGGTGTTGTAGGAAGAGCACACTGTCTAGTAATCTCCTTTTGCTTCTGCACTCCAGGAACGACTCTTCTTATCACCTATAGGAATGGCGCTCTGTATATACAGGGTACATTGGTGTCAACCCTGTGAAAGTATTAAGAAGTAATGACTGGACATAAGACTGACACTCAGGCACACTTAGAGATATATGCAACTAAAATAGAGGTAAAAAATGCATATTCTATTGATTCCAGGTGAAAAATAGCAGGGCTTCGCCTTACAATGTGAGAGATGCCTTCTCAAAAATGAGAAGTCTACAATATATAGAGGAAGAAAAGAGGCCTTTTGGCACCCTTTTTACAAGTGACCCATGTGCATTCTGATCATTGGGAAGAGGAAGCCACTTAAACATCATATGCAAAATTATGGGCCACACCGTTTGTCTACAAACAAGACCGCTCCTTCAAGGCAATTACATGGGTTGTCTGCTCATCAATGCAAAGTGAAGAAAATGGGTCACATCATTCACGCCTCTTGATGATCAATTTGCAGACACTGTGTCAACTGCTGGAGTAACTCCTTGAGTCAACACCTTCCTTCGCCACTTGGACTATTTTGTCTATTTTTACACTTGGTTCTTTTGCCCCTTCCTGGATTTGTCTTTCTTCTAGCCTTAAGCCTTTGAATTCCTTTGGGTTTGCACTTAAGTCTGTGAAGATCAATAGCTATTTCATTGCCACAAATTTGATGTCCTTGGGTCCATCGTCCTCCTTAGCAATTCGTTCATGTATTTCTCACTTGCTTTGGCCACTTTTCATTGATTTCAATAAGTGACACATGGTGTGTTCCACTATGAAATAGGTGAGGACACGTGGCAGCATCCACTTAACTTATATAGCTTTAGGCACCTTTTGAGAGTCCTACAGAAGATGACATGTGGTGGCTTCCACTGAGCTTTAGAAATAATACAAAAACATTCAGGACTCATTCAGATTCACACAGATGATGACACTTGGCAGCTTCCACTCTCTTTAGCGATATGTCTGGGGCCCACCACAGTCTTTACTAAACAAAAGGGAGAGACCGCGGATGTTGACACTTGTCAGCTTCCACCAAGCTGTACAAGGGACACATGGCACGTTCCGCTGCTTGGGCTTTTTCCTGGTTGGTGCTCAAGAATTTAAAGGTCAAACGGCTATTTCCTTGTTATAAAATTGACGTTCACGGGCCCGTCACTATTTGAAAACCAACGGCTAGTCTATTCCCTAAAATTGACGGCTTCAGAGACGTCACCGTCCTTGGAAAATCCTTCAGTTCTTTTCCTTTGTTTTGGCCTTTTTCCAAATTTCTTCAGGCTTTTTGTCTGAAGGAATTACTTTAGACAAAAGTTTGAAAGAAATCAATTTATGCCTTTGCCTTTTATTTTTGCAGGATTTTCTTCCGAATAATTCCTTCGGACATTTTGTCTGAAGAAATTATCGTGTTCTTGCCTTGAAAAATTATGAAAGAATTTCAACTTGCCTTTTACATTTTTCAAAGGAATTCCAACCCTTTCGGCCTTCTCTTTGGTCCCTTTGAAAATGTTCCTTGCCCTCCGCAAGGGCACTTGGGTCAGGAACTACCCTCCGCAAGGGCACTTGTTCTTCAGGAGACCTTGAATCTTCTTATTGAACCGTCCCCTTGAAATACCATGTTGAACCGATCATTGAACCAACACTTTGAACCATTTCTATTGAACTAGTTCAATGGTTCAATGGTTGTTGAACCAAGCCATTGAACCGAACTGATGAACCGACTAAGTGAACCAAGTGATTGAACCAGTTGTTGAACTTTGCCGTTGAACCAATGCATTGAACCAAGCCTTTGAAATGAGCACTTAAACCAAAATGAACTGAACCAATTGAACTGAACCAACTGAACTGAAAGGTTCAATGGTCCGAAGAAAATTTTGTAGAAGCTTACACTCTTTGAACTAGTTCTTCAACTGCCAAAACGCATGCCTGTAGAGTCCGTAGAAATGCCTGCAGAGTCTGTAGAAATGCCCAGACTTGTGTAAGATCAAAAAATGAAACTGGCTCAAAATAGTAGGGAAAGAAGGGGACCAATTTTGGCCTGTTGGACCAAAAATGGTCAACAGTCAACTCTAAGGATAATTTCCTTTTTGAAATTTTGATTGTTTAGACAAAAGGACAAAAACACCAAACAAGGATAAGAACACTAGGCGTCATGTCTTTTTGGGTGTTCCTATCCCTTCAAGAAAAGTGTTGAGTATAGGATTTGAGTTAGGGCATACATATGCATAAAGTTATTTTCAACAGTAAGCTCACTTCTATAGGTTATGATAGATGGCCTTGTAATGAAAGTAGGTCTCCTCTTACGCTTAGGATAGGTGAAGATATTAAAATTGGTGTCAACTAAGTGCACATGTGAATTAATGCTAAAAGGGTTAAAATAGGCATGATCAAGTATTGGTGACTAGATTTAGGTTACTACGCCCTCACCCACCCTGCCTTTTAGTCTAGAAATAAAATTACTAGATTCAAAGAAAGCCATACCTTAGTGTGTCAAACACAATTTGTCTTTGAGTTGCATACTTCAATTGTGCAAAGCACAATACAATTTGGAAAACCCTGAAAAACACATTAATTAGTTATTTTGTTCCTTTGAAAACTTTAATTTAAACATCATAAAATTTTCTTGAACTTTGAAAATTGTAATTTGAAATAAAATTTGCTTGTATTTGGGTAATCTAAAAATTAAAATGAGAGTATGGAATGAATACACCTATATATATGTCATTAATGTTAATCTTTGTGACTTTCTTGGTGATGATGCTTCCTTGAAACATTGGGGAATTGGTGCCCCTCATGAAGCACTTGGATAAGTTGACTGCTTAGCTAAACCATTAAAGATAACTTGGGGTAATAAAATCCCAAATTGCATTTTCTCTTTTGAAATAAAAATATTACTTTTTCAAGGATGTCAAAACTATATTATTTATATCAATATTTGTAACCCCAAGATGTAAATAGGTTGGAATCCTAATAGATTTTCATACAAATTGTTAGAATGCTAAGTGAATCCAAGTCATGCACTATGCAACTAAACTGAATCAACCACTATAAATGACTTGTAGATTCAATTACAATATTCTACTATATCCTGGTAGATGAAATTATGATCACAAGAGAATGGAGTATATCCATGTTCCTACCATTCTCATGGAATAAACATAGTGGCATTAAATTATATTATGCCCCCATTGTAATTGTAGAATTTGAAACTATATGTGAATGCTCATTGAACCTAAATTAGGCATGCATATGAAATGACATATGTCCCCATAATATTTGCCAATAACTAAACTTTTCTCTTTTAAAATAGTTTATCTCATGCATGATAATACCATAAAATGTCCCCATTTTAAGGTGAGGTGATTTTCCCTTGAAAATTCACTCATCTCAAAATAAAAGTTAACTCGAAACATATGTAGTAAAGATGTAATCATTGAAAATTGTAGCATATGGAAAAGTGTTAGCATAGTAAGATATGAATTTTTGCATAGAACTTAAGAGGCAAGGCCTATAGAAGGTATCAATGAAGCTTGTTGGATTAGTATGTTCATAAGTTAGGAGTGCAGGATATGGATCATGACACTTATCAAACTCATCAAGTTCAAAAAACACACACATGAAATAAGCACAAATAATAAAAAACAAACATATATAGGTTGAGGGCTAAAAGTAAGGACATATTCAAATGTCCTAAATAGCATGCATATACATGAGGAATTTCATAAACAAGGGACATGTTCAAATGTCACACACACATAGGTCCAAGGGCCAAAACAAGGATATGGTCAAATGTCACACACCACACATAAGGCCAATGCACAAAGCAAGGACATGTTCAAATGTCAAAAACAACACACAAGATCTCATAGAAATACATCAATCAAACAGTTTCACACAAGGGACAAGGGCCAACACAATATATAATCCAAGTTGTAATCTACTCTGTATAAGTAAACAACATCAATGTAGCATAGAATTCACAAAGGTAGGATAAGCTATGCATATGTCATGTGATCATATCCTAGAAAATAACATGTTCATGTACACTATGTAAGATGTAAATGTTAGCAAGACGTGTAAATAATTAAAATCTCAATAGTATCTAGGTTATAGAATGTCAACATCTTCATATTGTCACATATGAGTAAGATGCCCCCAACTTAGCAAGGTCAAAGGTTAGAGGAGAGTTGAACATATTCTAGCACAACACTTCATAGATACTCATGAAATGTATGTGAGATAAAAAAAGAATATGGTATCTACTAATCATGAGATAAACAACATATTGAAAATATTTAAACTATATTGTTCATCATGTTTAGGTCCTGATTTTTTTGACAATATTTGAATGTTTTTCAATTTTTGAGAAATATAAAATCTTTTTTGTATTTTTACATTATGTAAATAAGCAACAACTAATATGAAATAAGGTGTTGAAATTAGAAGAAAGAAGACCATATATGAGACAATATGTAACAAATGTTAATGAAATATGTTCACTAGAAAGGATCTAGATGGATCAATAGAAGTTATTTACCCCCTGGAATGTGAATTGAAACTATTGTAATTTTGTAGGAGTATAATTACTTATAAATGATAATGGAGTGCTAAGAGTACTACTTGAGACCACCCATCCCTAGCTTAGCCCAAGACCTATCCTAAGGCCTATCTTCACACTTATCCAGCCTTCATGTGGGCCATAAGCATCCCTAGTCATCCCTAAAGTAGTCCCAAACCCTCATTTTGACATTCATGGGCCTTCGTGCCTTAGGTTATACCACCTAGAAACTAGCACCATTATAGCGAACTAACACCACATGGTACTAGTGTCCCAATTTTGGTGCTAGTATCTGTTAAGCACAGAATATATTGAGAGGGGGGGTGAATCAGTATATTATATATCTTATAAATATTTCCTTTAACCAAATTCCACTTAATCAATCACTCAAGATATGCAATAAAACTCAAACAATAAACATCACACAAGATAGAGAGAGACACTAGATATAACATGGAAACCCAATGTGGGAAAAACCACAGAGAATCAATCTCAAATATATTCATGAGAACGAACCCACAGGAGCACCATACCCCTTTGCCGAGTACAAACCTCAGCTACAATTCATGAGCACCAACCCACAAGAGCTTCAAACCCCTTTGTCAAGCACCAACCCAGCACCTATTCGTGAGCACCAACCCACAGGAGCACCAACCCCTTTGCCAAGCACCAACCCAGCAACAATTCATGAGCACCAACCCATAGGAGCACCAACCCCTTTTCCAAGCACAAACTCAGCAACAATTCATGAGCACCAACCCACAGGAGCACCAAACCCTTTGTGTATACCACACACCTATCTCTCAATGTTGCTATCTCAACAAATAATAGATCAATACAACATCTCTTTCCTCTCTCTCACTTTTGCTCTTCTAAGCTAGATATAACAAATACAAATCATATTCATCTCTCACAATTGCTCTTCTAAGCTAGATATCACAATATCAAATCAACCTCTCACTCTCATTTTACAAATGGCTACTCAAGCCTTTATTTATAGCTTTCCAAATGACCTTTGGCCTTCCCCCTTTGTGACCCTTCAATCCTCATGGAAAATGGTGCCAATCTTGTATGACCCTTCATATTCAAGCCTTTGAAAAGTCATGTGGTGACCCTTCATGACCAAAAACGTCCTTCCCACTTTTGTCCTTATCTTTGGTGACTTTTCATATTCCTCAAAGTGTCCCTTCATGAGAAATTGTGCCCTTACTCTTTTGTCTTCACTTGGTGACTCTTGGTATTCCCCAAGATGACTCTTCATGGGAAAATGCGTCCTATCTTTCTTTTGTCTTTATCATGTGGCTCTTTGACTTCTCCATGGGCCCTTCTTTTGTCTCATATGCAACCAAAAATATAATCATTAATATTAAATAAATATTAACTCATATTAGCCAAGATATATTTATTACAAACAACATTAAATGCAATGGGGCCTTTATCACCAATAATGCTAAACCTTTGACATCAATGACAATATTTCCAATAATCTCCCCTTTGTCATTGATGGCAACCTCAATCTTAAAACTGCCACATCCTGTCACCTGCACATACTATCATCTGAAAACATATAGTAACTCCCCCTTACTATAGCAACATGTCCCTGTTCCCTGTACCTATTTTTTGCACCTGTACCTATACCTATTATTCTCCCCCTTTGACATCAATGGCAAAGGCCTACCTAGAGCTAACACTTATCTCCCCCTCAACTGATGCTAAACATCAATGGTAGGAAGTAAGAGAAATTACTCCCAACTCCTCTTGCATGTCTTTGAGAAGATATCTGATTAAAACATCACCTGTCCTTTGAGAATCTGAAATCAACTCATTTGAATATTTTCTATTAATCTCAAAACTTTTCACATGAAACTTTAAGGTGTATCCTTGAACACATATTTGACTTACACTTAATAGATTATGCTTACAAAACATTCTTAGCATTGGTTCTACTAATACCAAACTTAAAATACCTTTTTCGGCTATCTTGGTAGTGGTTTTATCTTTGACTTACACTATGCCACCATTGATCTTCTTTTACTCTTATCTCCTATCATATGCCTTAAACATCCGCTATCAATGAACCATGGCTGATATTTATTTCTTACATGCAAAGCTATTTGCACCAACATAGAATCTTCATGTTGTTTCTTCTGCCATGAACATGACTGAACCTTCTTCCTGATGAATGGAACTTTGAAACTCTGATCCTTCTTCATTGAATTTGCATGAATATCCTTCTCCTAATTTTGAAAACTGTTATCTCTTTTTCAACATTCTAATTTCTTATGACCATAATAATTTAAAACACTGCATATGCAAGAATCATTCTAATAGCCTCAAACCATAATACTGATGCAAAATTTTCTTCAAAAACATATTCCCTCAAAAGATATACAAATTAATCTGCCAACTCACCTTCTTGTCATGCAACATAGCCAAGAACCAATATCATCCACCATGCTTCAATTTTCTTAAAAAGTGTCTCCTTGAAGCCTAGAAGAGACACCCCCACACAATAGGGTTCTAGAAATAAATCTCAAGAGATTCCCACATCTCCTCTGTTTCTTCCTTGATCTTCTTGTGTTTTTATTTTAGAATCCATTTAAGCATGTCTAACCTTTTTGACTTACTAACATTATCATTTATGATGTTTTTCTTTTTCTCAACTTTTGTAACTATCTTATCTTGACAAAGCTCATGCTCAAATGTAACAAGAGATTCTGCACAATCCTTCTTATCTGATTCTTTATCTACTATAGCAAGTAATTCATTTTCATTATTAAACTCAACCTGATCAACCTTTACTATTTTAGGTCTCCAAACCTTAATTTGACTCTTTTCATATCTTTTAGGGGCTTTGTAACCTTTGACATACTTTGAAGATCTCTTTACTTGTTTTGGACATAATTTAGCAATATGGCCAACCTTATGACAACAAAAGCAAATAATATTTCTCATACCTTTTTATTGAATGTGACTGAGATCTCCCTTTGACTGATTGCTTCTCCTCATACAATATCTTACCCTATGACCAACATCATGACAAACAAAACAACGGCCATGAAAAGAATTTGAAAACTTGAAAGCATTAGGCTGCCTGATCGACTTCTTTGATTTGCCTTCAAAACCTGCATCCTTCTTTCCTTGGACTAATATTTCATGATCTTTCTCAACCTTGATCATAAGCTTCTCATGATTATCTTTTAAAGAACCTAACTCATCCTTCAACTGATTACACTCTTCTTCTTTTGATGTTAAAATTGAATTTGCAACCTCTAACTGATTCTTAAGATCTTGAATAAATATCTTATTTTCTTTTACTTCTATAGCTAGCTTAGAATCCAAGATACACACCTTTTCCTTAAGAGCCTCAACCATAGATTTTAACTCTTGATTCTCCTTCTTTAGTTGCTTGGCCATCTTGTACTTTTCCTTGATCTACCTTCAAGTTGTTAAACCCTTTCTAAAGGAACCTGCTCTAATACCAATTTTTAAGCATGAAATATACTGAGAGGGGGGGTGAATCAGTACATTATATATCTTATAAATCTTTCCTTTAACCAAACTCCACTTAATCAATCATTCAAGATATGCAATAAAACTCAAACAATAAACATCACACAAGATAGAGAGAGACACCGGATATAACGTGGAAACCCAATGTGAGAAAAACCATGGAGAATCAATCTCAAATATATTCATGAGAACAAACCCACAAGAGAACCATACCCCTTTGCTGAGTACAAACCTCAGCTACAATTCATGAGCACCAACCCACAGGCGCTTCAAACCCCTTTGCCGAGCACCAACTCAGCAACTATTCGTGAGCACCAACTCACAGGAGCACCAAACCCTTTTTCGAGCACCAACCCAGCAACAATTCATGAGCACCAACCCATAGGAGCACCAACCCCTTTGTTAAGCACCAACTCAGCAACAATTCGTGAGCACCAACCCACAGGAGCACCAACCCCTTTGTGTATACCACACACCTATCTCTCAATGTTGCTATCTCAACAAATGATAGATCAATACAACATCTCTTTCCTCTTCTCACTTTTGCTCTTCTAAGATAGATATAACAAATACAAATCATATTCATCTCTCACAATTGCTCTTCTAAGCTAGATATCACAATAACAAATCAACCTCTCACTCTCATTTTATAAATGGCTAATCAAGCCTTTATTTATAGCTTTCCAAATGACCTTTGGCCTTCCCCCTTTGTGACCCTTCAATCCTCATGGAAAATGGTGCCAATATTGTATGACCCTTCATATTCAAGCCTTTGAAAAGTCATGTGGTGACCCTTCGTGACCAAAAACATCCTTCCCACTTTTGTCCTTATCTTTGGTTACTTTTCGTATTCCTCAAAGTGTCCCTTCATGATAAATTGTGCCCTTACTCTTTTGTCTTCACTTGGTGACTCTTGGTATTCCCCAAGATGACTCTTCATGGGAAAATGCGTCCCATCCTTCTTTTGTCTTTATCTTGTGGCTCTTCGACTTCTCCATGGGCCCTTCTTTTGTCCCATATGCAACCAAAAATATAGTCATTAATATTAAATAAATATTAACTCATATTAGCCAAGATATATTTATTACAAACAACATTAAATGCAATGGGGCCTTTATCACCAATAATGCTAAACCTTTGACATCAATGACAATATTTCCAATAGTATCCTTTCCCTCCTTTTTCCATAAATAGATATCTTTTCAAATTCTAGACCACCTAAGGTTGGCCTAGACATCTTTTAAAATCCACAAAAGCACTAGAACAATATATATACATGACTTTAAGCTCTCTAACCACTAGATGGAAATAAGATGAAAATTACACATACAAACTCAGAATAAGTTGTATAAAATTAAGGTTATTAATCCCTATTCTACCCTACTTCTACATACAACCATCTACAACATTCCTAAGCTCAGATTAATTAGATTTATAGTCTCAAGCACATTCAAAGAAATCAAGTCAACAATCATACTAGATTCACTTCCACTTACACCAGCACTTAGGTGGGGAGAACTATATTAGTCTTGATCCATCTTCAGAGTATTGGTGTGTAGGCAACTCTCATCACAATGACGTGTTGAAGATGTTCAGCCTACCCCACTAACAACACACTTTACTATTTGTATCAATCAGATGCCCTAACAACATGGAGGATTAAGGTTTGCACATAAAATTAATAAAAATATTTCATCTACATGGTTATATAACGCATGCACACAAGAATAGGATTGACATACCTAGACACAGGTGCACCCTTTTTAAGTTTAGTCACCCTTTTTTTGATCATGTAATTAACTTAAGACAACATGGTCTTAGTTTTATTATGAATTTCAAAGATCTTAATACATTATATTAGTCTTACCCCTTAACCTCGATCACATAATTGAATCAAGTTTCAACTTAGATCAATGTCCTTTAGACTACTAGTTTTAATAATGGTTAATGCCAAGGCTTGGAACATTTCTCTTTCTTATCTTCCAAGGAAAGTTTTCCAATTCTAACTTAATGATTAAAAACTCAAGTCATTAACCTTTAACATGTATTTGTCATTATAATGAAATAGGAAAATTGGTTATCATTCCAAAATTCATTTCCAAGTGAGGAGAAGATGTTCCTCAAACACATCATGCTTCAATTGAAATAACCATTTGAATTTAAAACATTGAATTGTTTTTCTATTTACAAGCTTGAGCTATTAGGTTAACTTTCTTAGCTTATAACATGTAAGAACTTAGTACAAGCTTAATTATATCTTAGTTTATAATTGTTCATCCCATCACTTCCAATTTAATTTAATAAGTTTGTCATAATAGTTCTTTCACTTAATAGGGATTCTATTTTTAAAAGGTTTTGAACAAATAAAAAGAGAGTTCTCATAACTCAAAACTCTTAGCTTAATATGAGAATCATGTTTGTTTTCAAGACTACGACACAACAATATATTTTTGAAGGATTATGTTCTTATTAATCCTTAAGAAATTATTGAACTTAAATAGCCTTTTGGAAGTCCTTAAAAATAATCTTAATAAAGAATCTATCTTCATATATGTAGATTTGGATAGTTTAAGGTAATTCTAAAGTATTTATATAGTCTAAAAGAAACATGTCACAATTGTTTATGAATAAAAAATAGCTTAATTTGTACATAAAGTATAATTGTGTGTGTGTGTGTGTGTGTGTGTGTGTGTGTACACACACACACACACACACACACACACACACACACACATCCATAACTACTTTATACACACACACACACACACACACATACATACTAGTAAGAATCAATATAATTAATGAAGTTAAATATACAATTATAAATCAACTTATTTTACAATTGCTTTTCTTTTCTCTGCATTCACTACTAAAATAATTAAAATGTAGAAGTACAACCAAGAAATCTTATGCATACAAATGTAATGAAATAAACACCCACCTCTATAGTCCAAAATAGCCCAATCATAAGTGTTCTTAGACCACCTCATCCATCAGTTGGATGTGATTTCAGTCAGATGAGAGAAGTGAATAAGGTAAACAGTGATTATTGATCTTGACTTAACAAAACTAGTTGATGAAAACATTCAAACAATAATGTTTGCATATTGGTTAACAACACTAACACCTTTGCAGTTATTCCAACTACTAAAGCTCATGTTGGAGCTTCTAAGATTGAGGATTAAAGGTGCAATCCATGGCGTTGCACCCGTAAGCCCCAATCATTTATTAGGGTACAAAACCCAAAATAAATACAATTGTGTTACTGATAATAATCATGAATATAAATAGTATTAATTAAATATTTCCATCTAAGTAAAATGAACTTAAATGACACAAATAGATTTCAAGAATAGAACTAAACAACATATTCAAGATAACATCAAAAACCTTCAAAAAGAAGACTATTAAACTTATATCAATCTAAATAGGTCCTCAAAACTCCACTCAAGTTCTCATGAAAAATAACACATTCACTCAACCATTATAAATAAGGTCAACCACACTAATCAAACAAAATAACATCAAATATCCTAAAGTGCCAGCTCAATGTTGACCAATAATGTTGAATGAAAATCATGATAAAAGATCCTAAGGTCATTATCAATAACTAGTAATGATAATAATGACAGAAATCATTCATACAAATGTTTAAAGTCAATGGTTTTAACCTCATGATGTATTCAATCATCAAAATAGTCTTTAACCCGAAGTCAAAAATCGTGAATAGAATTGAAATAGAATGACTAAAAATAGACTAACAGCATAATACAAAAACCTTCATTATGACCACATTTAATATCTTATCCATACGGCTTCTGATAGAACACATTCAAATATTAAAAAAATATTATTTTAAGAAAATCCTAGATGGTAATCTAACCCTACCTGAAACTCAAGTATTTCACTATTATTTTCTAAGGTTGTGGCCTATAAACAATGGATAAGTTTGATTTCCTAAGAAAGACAACCCAAGGTTTTTCAAATTCAGAAGAGGGTTTCCAAGTTATAAAAACCAAATAAAAATTTGCATGGTCGTAGCCCTAACAACATTACCAGGTTAAAAAAATATGATTTTGGTTCGAATCCCTAAAGACTGGTTTAGGGTTTTAAACACAAAATACACATATTTAAGTCAACTTTTCCCCTTTTAACAAGAAAATATTGCATATCCATTAAATAATGAAAACTCAAGTCATGCAAGAACCCTTAATAAAATCAAATGTAGAACTTAATTGAATGCCAGTAAAAAAATGCAAAAAAATGGCAAGTTTTATTCTTTTTTTAGCTTCACAAACTTTTAGCCTTCCATATATCGAATGCAAGACCAATCCCCATTTAAGCCAACTTTCAACTAATAGAAAACTCCACAAAAATCCCCATGTGGCCAACAAGATAAATGAATCACTGCAGTTAGAACTTCGTGAGAAGATCATGCAACTAACTGCTTCCATTTTCCCTTGGTTATCATGCCCAAATTCTGACAAAGTTTTCCCAAGCATAAGGCTTCCCAAAGTGACAAAGTAAAATGACCAAGCAAGAACCCTAATATGGTTGGAAGACTCTTGACTCCCATGCCTCAAGTGGCAAGCTAATGTCACAATCCAAATTCAAAAACAAAACAAACACTTTGAACTAATTCCATGCCCATGGTGGGTCATGGCCCCCATTAATTTCCTTAGCAAATCCAAGCCAAGACTTGGTCTCATCAACTAATGAATGCATTAAGAGTCCCAAACAACAATAGTAACCTCATGCCATTAGAAAAAATGCCCATGATAATTACAAATAGTATAATTCCTTTCATGACAATGATTAATGCCTTTAAACAAAATGAAATAGGACTGTGACAAGTAAACTATGCCACTAAAGATTCCAAACACATGTTTCTATCGCTAATTCGCTTTCTACATTCAAAAGATGAATAAAGAAACTAAAGAAATGGACAAGGCTAGAAGTACCTGGATAAAGATTGCGCACCGTAATCCAGACGTTTGTGGGCACCCCTCTTTGGCTGTGGAGGAATGACACCTGCAAAGAAGAAAACTTGGACAAAAAGGCGTTAGATGGATAGATGGTGGGTTGCCAAGCGAAAGCTTGTTCCCAGAAGTATGAGAACTTCCTTAAGGGAGGTCAACCCACGATTTTGATAAAAAATAAATGACTGATAAATGACAGAATGCTAAAATAGATTGAAATGATAGCAAACTGAAAGAGAAAAGAAAGCAAAGGCTTACCTGGAAGAAGCTGTCGGCCTAGTTGCAGTCACCGGCGTCGGTGGTTCTACCGGCGTCGGTGGTCAAGGTCTGCCGATGTCGATTATGCTGCCGACGTCGATGGAGGCAGTGACCGGCGTCGGTCTAGGCAATAGGCTTGGACAGGATTTAGGCAGGGTCTGGTTGAGTCCGGACAGAGTCTGGTCTATGGACGGGTCTGTGGACGTACAAAATGGTCTAGGAGAGTCTGGTTTTAGTTGAAAGTCTGTGCAGAGTTCTAGAATAATGGACAAAATGTCGAAAAGGGACAGAGAGATAAAGGAGGCCAATCAGGGAGATAGGAATTCGGGTCTGCCTGGTTTGGTTAGCAGTCTGGGTTGGGGAAAAGAAGTGATGAATCTAGTTTAAAAGCAGCTGACTAGAAAGCATAATGAAAACACAAACAGAGTACTTACTTGTGCCCTACTGAAGAAAATGGTGTAGGTTGGTGTCCTGTTGCTGATGATGTCGGATGTGAAGACTTGTTGCTGATGGAGAATCCCTGTTGTCCACTTGCAGAAGCTTGCTGTGTACCTGAGGGAGAGAGTCAGATTGATTGGCAGAGAGGCCAAGAAAAAGGACGGATACAAGGGTCTGATGCTAAGATTCAAGAGTCGGGATGCCAGAGAGAGACGTAGGGAGCCAAGAGAAATCTGTTTGTGAGCTCAAGGGGCTGGGCGCTGCAACGGATGCAGAAAGGGGTCTTGAAGGCTGCCGACGCCGGCAGTTTCACCGACGTCAGCCGAGGGGTCGCCGACGTCGGCAGTGTCAGAATGGGGACAGAGACTAAAAATAGCCTCTGCCCATTCTTGCACGCCGTCGGGCAAGGGGTTGTGGGAAGAACGGTTATGAAGATGCTTAAATGGGCGTGGGGGGAAGATAATGAGGAGATTTGGCATAATAAATGCTAAGAGGAAGGTGGAGGGATTCAAGGGAGGATCCAAGGTGGCAAGGGTGGGGTGGAAAGGGGGCCACTTAATTAAAATATTTAAGTTATTTTAATCAAATGAAGGCCAAGGGTTAGGATATGGGTTTGAGGCGGACAAGGGGGAGAACCAAGGTGCAGACACATTTGTGGTGTCTACATTTGCCCCTTTTTGTCTTGTTGGTTGTTCTTGACGAACTGCAAGACAAAAACAGGAGTTGGTTGCCCCAGGAAAAGGATGAGGTGTTCCCCCCTCAAAGTGATAGTCGAGAGAAGGGAACCGAAGATCAAGTGTCGATTTGACAGAGAGATGGATAAAAGAGTGTGAGCGAAAATGCTGCAATAGTCATGATTGCGCGTAGTCCACTTCACGGGAGGGTCGGGTCAAATTTTCGCATGTCGAGGGTCAAGGAGTGACAAAATTGAAGTAACCAGGCCCCAACATTTAGTCGTCTGCTGATCGGGTTACTCAATCTAAGCTGAAGCTCCAAATGGT
Organism: Torreya grandis; assembly: GCA_037957365.1. NCBI lineage: Eukaryota > Viridiplantae > Streptophyta > Pinopsida > Cupressales > Taxaceae > Torreya > Torreya grandis. The sequence goes on along the minus strand of JARHVA010001475.1, from coordinate 2,911,780 downwards.
CGTCGTGTTCTAGGTATCCCAGGCTCAGGAAGTGCTCCCAGAGACACGAAAAAGCCACAAGTAATAGGGATCAACTGGCTTGCGATCCTATACTTGCGAAGGGTCAAAAATAATCTGCGGATAGTTCTGCTAACCAGCCGTGAGGTAGCATACACGCAAAAACAACCAAGGCAACATTGGCTTGGAAGCAGTCGAAGGTCGAAGGAGATACGCATGATCTCCAATGGTCATTGGTCAAGGGGATGGATGGACGAAAGGATGTGGCCGAGCTAACCTCAGAAAATGTCATGTGATCTGAGTGCTGCCTACATAGCCCTTGTGTGAAGGGCCTTAGGCCAATGTAGTTCGGACTTGTTGAGAAGATTGGTCGATGATTGGATGTGGTCAAGTGTCGAAATGATGAGGGTAAGATGAGGATAAGATGATGTCACAGTGGTCAAGAGGCTTTCATCCCTAGCAAGTTTCCATAGTCGTGATGGATGTATGCTAGAAATGAATGGAAGTCTATTTATGCTTCAGCAAGTATTGGTTTATGCTTAACATAAATTGGGTCTGGTCGGTAGTTTCCATGTGTATTGGTGTCCATAGAAACTATGTGAAATGGACTAGGATGGTGTCAGTTGAAAATGATGAAAATGGCTTGGTTAAAGATGAGCCGACAATTGATGTGGTTAAATGTGACCAAAGTGTAGAGAAAAGGTGAAAGGCAAATTCCTCTTTCATTGACAAGGACCAGAAAGGAAGCATAGATAGGGGTTATTAGAACCAAAGCCCCGTTCATGCATTGCGTCGTGGACCAGTGTTGTGTTAGAGCGGTAATAGAATCACTTTGACATTAAAGTGAGCTCGAAGTCCCTTGAGTGGGTAATAGGAGGAGGATAGGGTAACCCAGTTTAAGAGCAGGAAGAACCTTGCCCCTTTTTATAGGAGACCCTGAGACAACTACAAGTCAAGCCCATGACTTTTTTTTTTTTTTTCGGTGAACTGATCGATGCGGGAAGTCCACATAAAGATGTTGTTTGCTTGGTGGTCATGTTGTGAAGCTGATCAATGCGAGAAGCTTCAAAAATAGGTGTTGTCTATAGCAATAATTAGTCATAGCCATCCTTCGAGGGAGTGGTCTATATTTTGCTTTAAATGTTTGATAAGTTGGCCTAGCTGTCCTTCAAGGGATCAGTCTAGTAATACAGCAATTGAGTAGCTGTCCTTCGAGGAAGCAGTCTACATTTATAGAGTTTTATGACCTGGTATGATATATTATTTTTGATATAATTGTTGACTGAAGTTTAGCCATGGACGAGCCTGTAGAGGTTTAAGGGTTCCCTTTTATTAGGACAAAGCATTACTGCTTGACAAAAAAGGGTTGACAAGTGTTAGGAAGCAGGGTTGATAGGAAAAGGAATGACAATGACAAGGGGTTACTCAAGGGACGAGCTCAAGTAAAACGTTAAGTGATCGAACACTCGACTAACAGTAGAAATGGTCGAAGATGCAAGACATAAAAAGGGGTTCAAGGTCTAATAAGTCCCTGGGCCATGCTTGTATGTTATGATAAGGTCCAAGTCAATTAGGAGCAAACTTGCCCCAATTTGCCTCTTTCGAGATTGGTCAGGTGTTGATTGATGGATGTGAAGTTGGTTGACATTGTCGTTGGTTGGTTGAAAAGGTTGAATGTTTGGTCGAGAGGTCTGGTTGATTGATATTTGGTTGAAGTTGGGTTGAGACTGGTCGAATAATTGGTCGGGGGTTGGGTCGATGGACACTTGGTCGAGATTTAAGATTAAATGAGTGATTGATATGTGGTAGAGACTGGGTTGAACAGTTTGTCGAGGTTTGGATGAAGGATGAATTCCCCCAGCGGGTAGGGAGAATGTTTGAAAGATTGGTTAAGGTCGGTTGAGGTTTAGTGGTCAGATGGATGGTATTAATGTCGAATAAGGGGGTCAAAGGTGGCAAAGGGACCACAGTCTGGCGTGGGGATCCTGATTTAGGTGATGAGGTTGGAGAGGCATGAGTCGGGGTTAATGTTTTGTCAAAGAGGTGGTCAAGAGGATCCTTGATGAGAAGGGAATCTTTTTTCCGGTGTTGACGAGTGACAGCTTTGAGAGCACAACAATGCTTAGTGTCATGTCCCGGAGTGTGGTGATAGTGGCAGAATTTAGAGTTGTCAAACCAAGAGGGTCTTGATCCGAGAGTTGATGGGTGAGGCGGTGTTGAAGGTTTGTTGATAACGTGGTTGAAAAGAGAGGTGTCATTCTCCAAACATCGGCGAATGGCAACCTTGAGGGCATGACAATGCTCCGTGTCGTGTCCAGGCATGCGATGATACGCACAAATGCAAGTGTGGTCGAACCAAGGTGGTTTTGGTCCGAGAGAGTGATATGGTCTAAGAGGCAGGAGATTGAGGCGAGAGGACTGCAATAATTGCCGTAAGAGCAAGGCATATGAACCTGCTAACGGGTCGGGATGTTTTATTGCAGTGAGGGTTGGTGACGTTGGTTTGGGAGGCGAAGGAGGCATAGGTCGAGGGTTTGGAGGAGATGTATATCTGACGGGATGAGGGAGTAATGAAGGCGAATTGCCTCTGTGAAAGATGGGAGTGGGAAGCACTCCTATTAAAGTGGACGGATGCGGGCCCAAGATAGAGGGCAATGATGAAGGTGGGAGATGAGTCCTCCGATGTAGTCTAGTGGTCTTCGTTGGTTTGGGTCGAGGGCCACCATTGTGTGAGGCGAAGTTAGATATGGGTTTGGGTTTGGAGGTGGACGGAGGTGCGCGAGATGTAGAAATCTCACGCAAAGGGTGAGAGGAAACCGTGACTGGGTCTTCCTCGGTTGAAATGGGTGGAGCGACTGGTTCTTCTCTTAGTGGAGAAGAAATAAGAGAGTGTGGCTCCTCAAGTGGGCAGAGGGCATGGATGATCGTGCCTTCTACTTGTAGTTGAGGAGTAGGCAAGGTAGGGTCTTCGGATGGAGATGGGCTTAATGGCATTGATGTGGTCAAAGCGTCCTCCAATACAAGAGAGGTAGATGGAGGACTAGCAGGAGAAGAAGGTTCTTCATCCTGTGATAGAGAAATAGGGGAAGAAGGGTCTTTCACCTGTGAAGGAGGTTGGTCAGGGACAAGAGGCAAGATAGTGTTAATCATGTGAATGTCATGGTCTTGAGGGTCATTGGTTGAAGTCTGGACGTTGTTTTGAGTAGGCGGATGATTCGGAAATGGTTGTTTGAAAATGTCGATATGTTGGTTAGGAGGGGCGTTCGGGTTATCTAAAATAAGATCCCCCTTGTCGATCATGTCTTGGACGATGTTTTTGAAAGTTTGGCAGTTGTCAATGTCATGGCCTTGGACGCGATGAAAGGGACAGAAGTCGGCCTCCCTATACCATGTAGGGATGGCTTTTGAAGGGTCAAATTGAGGTGGTCGGATTGGAGGGAGATTGAGAACCCCCTGCTTGAGTAGTTTTTCCAAAACGGAAGCGTATGGTTCTCCAAGTGGAGAGTAAGAACGCTGAATGTACCGTTGTTGGAATTGTTTGGTGATGCTTGAAGACGTCGAAGGTTGAGAGTAATTCGTTGTTGTCAAGGATGGTGATCTAATGACCACAGTATTGGCCACTCCTTTGGACTTAGAGTTGGCAGAAGAAGAGGGTCTGGAAGAAGAATGGTCAGTAGATTTTGCGTTGGTATTATGCAATTTGACCTTATCTTCTTCAAGGGCGCAAAGTTCAAGCTTTCGAGCCATGATGAAAGCTTCGTCAAAGGTGCGGAATGTCTGAATCCGCAAAGTGGACGAGATGTGCCTGGCACATGCTCGAGAAAAGAGCTCAATGAGCTCGGGTTGAGGCAAAGAGAAGGAGAGCTGGTTGAGCAGACCTCTCCAATGAGCGACAAAGTCGACTACAGATTCGTCGTCAAATTGCCTAATGGAGTAAAGGTCTGTGATTGAGACTTGTTTGGTGATGTTGATTGAGAAATGGTCAAGAAATAGTTGGGCGAGTTGAATGAATGAAAAGATAGAGTGTCTGGCAAGAGAACTATACCAGTCAAGGGCTGGGCCAGAAAGCGACATAGGGAACGTGCGTAAAAGCAACGCATCGTCATGGGCAATAAGATAACAGGCATGTCTAAATGCCCGTAGATGTTGTTGTGGGTCTTCCTTACTCTGAAAGTGAGTGAATTTAGGAAGCTCCCAATGGTTAGGGTATGGTCGAATAGGGACGGAAGGATGGATGGGCTCGTTGTAAACCTGGTCATATGAAGAGACATTACTTGAACCGGAGATAGAAGCTTCAAGACTGGACATTTTATCCATCAGCATCTTAATGATGTCTACTGACGGATTGGTGGATGAAGCGCCCCCTAGGTTGTAAGGTGCTTGAAAGAGGCTAGAAGAGGCGTACGACGTAGTCGGTTGTACCAGTGAGGGCGCAACGTACGGATGACTAGTCGCAGAGATAGAAGTGGAGACCAAAGGTGGTTGAGTTATGAAGGTCGAAGGTATAAGTTGACTGGGCACCGCCAAAGGTGGTTGAATGGCGGCACTGGTAGAAAGATAGGTTGGCACTCCTACATTTGTGGGTGCAAGAGTATGAGGGGTCGAGACAATCAAGTTCTGATATGATGTAGAACTTGGTTGAATTGCAGGTGGTTGAGGGGGTAATGGAACCCCGATGGAGGTCGGTCTAAAAATAGACGGGGAGGCCAAACTTTGCATATTGGCCATGGTTGGGTTAATAGTTGAGGTGAAAGACTGAGTCGTAAAGGGTTGGGTGGCGAATGGTGTGGATGTCATCGCCACGTCACCTGAAAGGTCTCGCGTTGGGTGTCTCGCGAGATAGTTTTGGAGGGCTACGGCATTGAGGTCCAAGAATCTTTCAAAATCTTGGTCCCCTTTAGGGATGATGGGAATTTGAGTCGGGGTCGGGGTCGGGGTCAGTCCTGTAGGAGTTCTTTCAGTCTCCGAGTGGAACTCCATGATAGGACTGGTTAGGGACGGGGTAGACGGAAGCGGCTGTTGGCTAAAGTGATTAAGAAGAGAGTCCTGGTTCCAGAAACTGTGTTCTTGCAGTCTCAGAAAACCAGAATGTGGTTTTTGACAGAGAAGGGACAGGTTTTAGGCTGCTGGTTTTGAAAAAAAGGTGACAGAGACCGACGTCGGTTTAAAAAATTGATGTCGGTAAGGAAGATAGCCGACGTCGGTCAGATAACCGATGCCGGTAAGAAAGGAAAGCCGACGTCGGTGACAGAACCGATGCCGGTGACTGTGTCTTCCAGAGAACAAAAAGATTTTAAGATTCTTTGGAAAAACAATGAAGAAAGCATCCTCACTCACTCAAACAAACAGATGAGAAGAGAAGAACTGAGAGAGACAGACAAGCCTAAGCGATAAATCCTAGGAATTAACCTTAGAATCTTGTGGCTTATGCCTTAGATGAATGTTTAGGGAGATTGGCTGTAAGAAAGGTCCTAGAAGAGGCAGTCTGGAGCTGGTTTCGGGTCTTGTTTTAGGTGCTCAAAAATCTGTGTTAGGTCCGGTACATGGCCTGGTGCTAAGGAGCAAGCTCCCCTCACTTCACGATTCCAGTGGTTAGCTGGTCTCGCTTAGCCAAGATATACCTCACCTAGAGTTTATCCTCTGCCAGAGAACGGAGTGGGCTTCCCCCTTGGTGGTGAAATCCAAGTAGGGTCACCGGGATGGGTAAGGTATCCGCTGGGGGATGAAATCCCAGTCGGGCCTTGTCTCAAGTAAGTTTTATGTTCGTTTTAGTGCATGTGGTCAGGTAGTGTAACATCAAGTGTCTACGATTTATTCAATATGCGTTTAAGTTACTAGATGTGGACTAAGAAGATGCAAGCACAAGCAGAAATGAATGCAAAGTGTTTTAATGCCCAAGTCGAAATGTGATGTTTGTTATGAAGACAAGTTTGAGAAAGAGTTGAGAGTATGACGTTGGACTAGTCTAGAATGTGCAAGAAAGAAAAGAAAGATTCTTTTTAAATTCCTGCTTATAGTGTCATTGAGAAGAAAAGAAGGAGGAGGAAAGGTAAGAACCTAATGCTCCTAAATGAATGAAGAAGAAAAGGAACCAAGGAGGAACCTAGGGTCCCACCGGGCGTGCCAGAATGTTTCTATCGCTAATTCGCTTTCTACATTCAAAAGATGAATAAAGAAACTAAAGAAATGGACAAGGCTAGAAGTACCTGGATAAAGATTGCGCACCGTAATCCAGACGTTTGTGGGCACCCCTCTTTGGCTGTGGAGGAATGACACCTGCAAAGAAGAAAACTTGGACAAAAAGGCGTTAGATGGATAGATGGTGGGTTGCCAAGCGAAAGCTTGTTCCCAGAAGTATGAGAACTTCCTTAAGGGAGGTCAACCCACTATTTTGATAAAAGATAAATGACTGATAAATGATAGAATGCTAAAATAGACTGAAATGATAGCAAACTGAAAGAGAAAAGAAAGCAAAGGCTTACTTGGAAGAAGCTGTCAGCCTGGTTGCAGTCGCCGGCGTTGGTGGTTCTACCGGCGTCGGTGGTCAAGGTCTGCCGATGTCGATTATGCTACCGACGTCGGTGGAGGCAGTGACCGGCGTCGGTCTAGGCAATAGGCTTGGACGGGATTTAGGCAGGGTCTGGTCGAGTCTGGACAGAGTCTGGTCTGGGCTTGGTCTGTGGACGGGTCTGTGGACGTACAAAATGGTCTGGGAGAGTCTGGTTTTAGTTGAAAGTCTGTGCAGAGTTCTAGAATAATGGACAAAATGTCGAAAAGGGACAGAGAGATAAAGGAGGCCAATCAAGGAGATAGGAATCCGGGTCTGCCTGGTTTGGTTAGCAGTCTGGGTTGGGGAAAAGAAGTGATGAATCTAGTTTAAAAGCAGCTGACTAGAAAGCATAATAAAAACACAAACAGAGTACTTACTTGTGCCCTGCTGAAGAAAATGGTGTAGGTTGGTGTCCTGTTGCTGATGATGCCGGATGTGAAGACTTGTTGCTGATGGAGAATCCCTGTTGTCCACTTGCAGAAGCTTGCTGTGTACCTGAGGGAGAGAGTCAGATTGATTGGCAGAGAGGCCAAGAAAAAGGATGGATACAAGGTTCTGATGCTAAGATTCAAGAGTCGGGACGCCAGAGAGAGACGCAGGGAGCCAAGAGAAATCTGTTTGCGAGCTCAAGGGGCCGAGCGCTGCAACGGATGCAGAAAGGGGTCTTGAAGGCTGCCGACGCCGGCAGTTTCGCCGACGTCGGCCGAGGGGTCGCCGACGTCGGCAGTGTCAGAATGGGGACAGAGACTAAAAATAGCCTCTGCCCATTCTTGCACGCCGTCGGGCAAGGGGTTGTGGGAAGAACGGTTATGAAGATGCTTAAATGGGCGTGGGGGGAAGATAATGAGGAGATTTGGCATAATAAATGCTAAGAGGAAGGTGGAGGGATTCAAGGGAGGATCCAAGGTGGCAAGGGTGGGGTGGAAAGGGGGCCACTTAATTAAAATATTTAAGTTATTTTAATCAAATGAAGGCCAAGGGTTAGGATATGGGTTTGAGGGGGACAAGGGGGAGAACCAAGGTGCAGACACATTTGCGGTGTCTACACACAAGCCAAGACTCGACAGTGAGTAAAATCACATTCGATGACCAATGCAATGTTGAAACTAAAAAATTAATAATAAAGATGAACAAAATTAGGGATCAATAACAACCAAGATGATCCAAATAATAGTAATAACATAGGCTATACGACTAAATTATTCTATAAATGCCAACAAGTGTCAACTAGTTCAAAGAGTTGAAATAAATAGAGTAAAGCAATGATCAAATAAGAAGTCAAAACTAACTAATGAACCATCACAAATAATTTAATTGAATCTAATAAAAGATAAACACTCAACAAAATAAATCAAATATATAAAAATAACTCAAAGCATCAATAAAATTCAAAGCTCATTTTTTACAATTTTAAGTTCATTATTTCTTTTTGTTCACTTTCTCAGCCTCACCCAACCACTCAAAGTCACATCCAACCTAGCTCATATCATGTACTTATAATCAAAAAATACCATTAGTAGCATCTATATTATATAATTGCAATAACATCACTAAATATGACAATATGACTAAACAACATAATGAATCAGTAACTCATTAAGTATGAAATATCCAATGCTACAATGAAAGTACATAATAAAAATTATCTCATAAGATCCAGTTGATCACTCACAGATAAAGACATCATAATGGATCAAATCATAGATCGTAAAACTGTATCCCAATAGTAAAATTAAACAATCATTTCCCAATAGTTCAAAACTAAAATTATAATCAACAAGTGAAATAAATGCATCGAAATAGGGTCATGACATGCTCCTTTGACTATATAAATGCATCTAGATTTTGTTTGAATACTTGATCATGCTTGGCTAGGGTTGTATAACCTTGAATTCAGACTTGACTCATGACTACTTGACGTGCTTGGAAGTTTATTTGGGAAGAATGGGGAACCTTTTCTCAATATGCACTTGTGTAAATAAGCTCTTATGTAAAATTGATAAGCTTCCTAAAATGTTCTAAATGAATGAATTGAATGTGCTTAAATAATGGTTCAAGAGATAAAAATACTTCTTAGAGAGTTTAGGAATCTAAAGTTTAACCCTAAGGATACTTTCATTTTTGAAATTCGGATTGTTTTGATGGAAGGGCAGAAATGATAGACATGGATAGGAACATTGGGCATCCTTGTCTTCTTGGATGTTCTTGTCCCTTTATGGAAAGTGCTAAGTCTAGGGTTTGAGTTAGGCTATACAAATGTATAAAGGTATTTTAAGTAATAATCTTACTTATGTATGTGATGATAAATGGCCTTGTAATGAAAGTAGGTTTCCTCTTACACTTAGGATAAGTAAAATTGGTAAAAAAGGTGTCAATTAAGTGCACATGTCAATTAATGGATTAAAAAGATAAAATAGGCATGATCAAGTATTTTTTTACCAAATTTAGTTTACTATAATTATTAGTAATACTATCTTTTATAAATATTATATTCCTGATGATGATGATGATAAATAAGTACCTCCCCATGCCCATGATCAACCTCAAAAGAGCTTTTCCTTCATAAGAAGGAAATAAAAAACATGAAATTCAATAGCATCCCCTTCTCGACGTGATAACTACTCAATACGTACCTATAATTTTTCTCTCGCTCCCTCTCCTGACCATATGTGATTCACCATTACGTCCTTTTTTTGAAAGCTTAGTTAGCTCCCAAACTAATCGTATGAAAGTGCTAGTGTTATGTGTCCACGATCCTATCATCCATCTGACATTAAATATCATTTGCATCTCCAACATTTGATCTTGACATTTAAAAATCTTGAAAAATAGCTCTAAAATCAAGATATACAAATAGGAGAGTAAAATGGATAACTCTTACATAAACAATTATAAAGGGCCTAGAATAGACATGTAAGTCCTAAGTTTGAAATGACCAATCAAAGATTAACATCCACTAGCCAATGATAATGAACAAGAGTAACTCCCTATGTCTAAGTACATTTAAACAAGTTAACTCAAGTGTAGGTAATACATATGTGTAGGAATAATCCAAATAATAAAATAAAAGGAAAATAAATATCCTCCACTAATAGTCATCAGGATGAATCCTATTTGAAACATCATTAGTATCTTGTGAATTTTGATCATTATCTTGTTCATGTTAATTATGTTCTTGAAAATATTCACTGGCAATTTGTTCATCAAAAGATGAACCATTGTGTGCATTAGTACAATCCATTTTAATTTGAATATGTTCAATTAGAATCTTACTTATTCTATCACTTTGCCTTAAAGGATTTTTAGAGATGAATTGCTTAGGTTGCATAGAAGAGAAACATGAAAGAAAGCTTATAAATTTGAAAATGAAGGACAAAACTAAAAATAAAAAGCAAATTCTAGAAGCCCTAGAAGGTTGGAACCCTAAGGAAAACAGAGGGTTAAACAAGGTTAGAACAATAAATGGGTTCACCAAATATTCTATCTGAAATTGAATTAATGCGGTGATTAATTTTAATTCACATAAATGGAATTAAATAAATAAGGGTGTTGTAAATTATAGTTTTCAACAGTAAAATAAATATAAATGACTGAAACAGATAAAGCAAAATAGAAATGAACAAATCTAGGCTATACAAAAGAGAGATGAACTTAGTTATTCGAGTCATCGAGTGACTAAACAGGAAAACATAATGTAGGAATAGACAGAATGCAAAAACCATAAATCTCCTAGAAGTTATGCTTGAGTGATTTGATGGAAAGTAATGCCCAGTAGAGGATAAAAGCGATTGTCATTGTTTAACTTGTTGGTTGATCTTGTCTTTTTATTAAAATTAGTAACTTCTAGAACAATTGGTTGTGACAGTGACAACTATGTCTTATTGAGTTGATTTCAGCTTTGAGTTGTGTAGGAGACCTATATGTGCCTTCTTGAAGTTGCAAACCTTAGCTTTGTGCCATAAGGAGATAAATGTCACATCCTAATTTTTCTCTAAGCTGGATAACCTGTTTGATCTGTGGATTACTATGGTTGATTAGTTGATTAATTGGTATTTGATTAAGCTTATGTCATATGTTGATTATGGAACAATTTTTGTGTTACTTAATTTACATGATTAGTTTGATATGAGTTAGCAATACTTTTACATTCTGTATATTATGATCATATTTGTTAATTATATTGAATTATTTTTGGATATAATGATGTTTCAGGCTCACTACCTTCATTGTTGTGAGGTGGATGTAGGATAGATTCTCCCCTCAAATTGTGATGGTGGGAGAGCATCATCAGAGAGGGTGGTTTAAATGGAGACATTAGGAGATGACAGAGAATACATCCAGAAACCATTGCACACACCACATTTTTATTTTATGTTGTGTGATTAAATTGTTTGATAAATATTTATAGTATGCTTTATTTTTCATTTGAATGACTGTAGTGATATGTTATATTTTCACTAATCTAGTTGTAGTTAATGATCATGTTGATTTATTTCTAGTGATTTAGCTAATTCAAGAATCGTGCATAGCTTATCTTGTTGGATGTAATTGCTTGGTTGAATGAGTGAATTCATATATGTTTTACTTACCTTACTAACTTATTATGTATGGTTGTATAGTATAATGTTATGATGTTATGATGGATTCTATAATTGTTATTTGATCTGTAAGATTTAGATAATAATAATTAAAGATTATTATTATTATAATATATATGTTTAATTCAAATGTCGAAAGATATAAATAGCATTATTTTAAAAAATCTTTGTATTCGATTAAATGATTAACTGAAGGTTGATATTCATAATATATGTTAGATTATGAAATATATTGACTATATTGTTAAATGGTTTAAGGAAATCATTGTGTTTGCAAAGTGTGTTGTATGGATGGCATTGTAACATTAAACTATAGTCTTTTAATACATATTAGTATTGTCATACTATATAATTAATATGTTAGTCGAGTGGTCAACTTTGCATGGAAATTTATTATCAACAAAATTGATAGTTGTTGCATGGAATAGCATAAGGATTATGACTTGTGGTTTATTCAATTATTTTGTCATCTCGGGAAGTTGATGAGGGAATAATTTAAGTCAAAGGCATACAAATATATTTGAAAATATAAAATGATTATTTTTATTAGCTAAAAATATTTTTTTAGATGATTAGGGTTACTAACCACTTGTAGACTTCAAATAAACATCATTTTGTGAAAAACATGAAGTCTGGTTATGGCTAGCATGATGGAGAACTTAAGTAAATAGGGAGTTTTATTGAGCTATCTAGGCATGCATTTATTCAATCAGTTTAATTGGTCGTTAATGGAGGAGATGTGGTGGTGAGTAAGTTAATGGAAAAAATAAAAAGAATAGAGTGAGGGTTGTGACAACACACGACATATAGAGTGTAGGAGACATACGGATAAGAAGGGTGAATGAGTGAAGGAAGAAGAAGATATTCAGTTTTATTTGACATTCATAAATTCATAGGTAGGTTTTGTAATTAAATTCTTATTTGTGAAATATTGAATGAGTTTTTGAATTGTTATTGGCTACTATTTTTTCAATTGCTTGAAATATATGGGAAATTGGAAGGGTTGTATGTAGGGACTTGTGGAAGGCTCAGCATCCACATAACCCTACATCCAACCCAAAGTAACCTAAGGGGATTGGGGTAGAGCTGTAGATTTTGGCCATGGTTGTTTTAGGCCTCTAATAATTTTTGTCCTAAACTCCTCTCTTAATTCGAATAACTAAGTTCAATAATGAAATATTATATTGATGGGTAGATATGATATGGCTTGAGCTAGTTGGTTTGAATTAGTTTGTTGTATATTCATTAAGGTATTTAGAATATAGACTGAAACCCTGGACTATATGTGGGTTCGACTATGTAAACCTATTTGGATTTTATTGGGTATTAAAATAGGGGTTCTATGTACATAATAAACTATGTAGTATATACATAGATATATACATGTATGTATGTATATATATGTATGTATGTATATATTTAGATTGAAATGAAAAGATATGTGTGTGTGTGTGTGTATACACATGTATTTTGGAACCTATGGGATTTTGAAATAAATTGTATGTATAGGGTTCCGGAATAGAAGAACTCGAAGTTTTGTTTTTGAATGGTATTCTGTGTATTGGTTTTTAAAAACAAATTTTGTTTATATTAAACTCAGGTCATAGTTTACAATGTAAACCATGTTCTGACTCTTGTAACTTACATACTTACTTATGTATAGAATTCGGAACAACAATGGTTGAAGCCATAGAAATACAAGCTAGGAATGGGAAGGTAAAGTGAATAACCTATTATTTGTAAACTCGGTTATATGCTTATATAGATATACAAGGGATTAATGATAGTATGGCAAAGTAAAATTGTCAATGTATTCATTATATGTGAATTTGTATCCCATTATTTAGTTGTGACTGCATATTACTGTACATATTTGAATTGGTCTTTGTTTGAATAAAATATAATACAGTTAGTGAAATACTAGTATACAGTTTTATGTATATAATTTACTTGATGAAGATTATATGGTCAGTTTGAAGTTAGTTTAACGAAATTTCCAAATTGGGCATAAACAACTGTATGCATAGATATATATACACTAAGGTTAATAAGAATATGACAGTTAAGATTTCATTGTATTCACTTGATGTGAGTATGCAATTGTTAGCTTGATTGTATATTGATATTGCATATTCAAAATTAGTTATAATTTTAAAAAGAGCTTTGCACAGTTAGTAGTATGACTATGTATACATTTTTATGTTATTGTGCATAAAGAGGTTTATATGGTTAAGTCTGTGAAATTATATCAAAAGACCGAATTTGGGCATAGTTCGATTGACTGTAAGTTTTGATCATATGCATTTAATGTAAATTTAAACTTAATTCAATTGGATTATGATTTTTTGGTTAAAAGGATTTGTATAAATTAGTGGTTGTGTATTTTTGGAAAATTTGTATGTGAGTGAAACAAGAATATTTGGGTTCATCTAGTTTAATAAAAGGGCTATGGGGTTATTTTCTTAGATGGATGTATATACATTGAGTATATAGAATACTCTAAGATTGTAGACAGTGGATGTCTTCTTTGAGTATATTGTATATAAAATGATATTTGTACCATACTATAATGATATTCGAAGATATATATATATACACGATAAAGTATATAGTTAGGACTGTCATAAATCTGAATTGGTTTATATATATATACATACATACATACATATATATATATATATATATATATATATATATATATATAAACCAATTTAGACTTATGACAGATACACACACACACACATCTACATCTGTCATAAATCTGAATTGGTTTACACACACACACACATATATATTTATGACAGTCTGTAACTGTATACTATACCATATATATATATATGACAGTCCGTAACTGTATACTTTACCATATGTGTGTGTGTGTATACACATATACATCTACATCTGTCATAAATCTGAATTGGTTTATATATACATATATATATATATATATGTATGTATGTATATTTATATAAACCAATTTAGATTTATGATAGATGTACACACACACACACACACACACACACACACACACACACATGTGTGTGTGTATATGTATGTATGTATATGCATGAGCAGTATAATGCTTGAAAACATTATTGTCATTCAGTGTGTAAATGAATGCTAGAGTATATTTTAATGTTTGTATAGAAGCATTAAACTAAAGTATTTAAGAGTTTAAATATAGAGCATATTGTTATGTTTTGGACTGGGTTTTATTTTATATGTGAAATATGAAAAATTATACAGGCCTATGTTATAATGATTATTTCGAGATGAAATAGCATTATAAGTTACTTGTGAGAGGGTAACTAATAGGTAAATATAATAATTACTTGGATGGTATGTTATATTGAGGACTGATTTTTATTATATTTATTATTTTTAATAAACTAGATAATTTTGGATTCATTGCATATCATTTGATAGACTAAATGAATGTATTAAATATTTCTGCATTTAGCATAATTTTTATTAGCTAAAGAGAAATATTTTGAATGAATCTATTGATTTTTATAGTATTATATTTTTTATCGATTCATGACCCTAAATAAGTAGTGAATGGATTCCACTGGCTTAATTAGCACTATTAATACAAAATGAGGTGTAATCTGATTGAGTGGTGTGTATGAATTTCACTGATCCTAAAGATCGTTATTTATTGAAAACTTTGGTCAAAATAATGTTTTAATTAAACATTATCATTTCATGTGTTGATATAGTTTTCATACTTATGGGATATCATATTATAATAGATTTCTTTATGGTACACATTATATATTAGATATTTTTTGCACACGGGTTCTGGTTTGTTACTCTGGATTCCCACACCGTCATTATCTACCCATCCATGAAGGGAGGGCCATCCCCTTATTTGAGAGATAGTGTGGGGGATCTATGGTATGTGGTTGGTGTAGAAAAGTGATCAGATGATGCTCTCCCTCCCAACTAGAGTACTATACTAAGGACTACACTTGAGATTACAGATTGATACTTGAGTCATGAAAACTGCTCTGTGGAGCTTTGTATCATGTTTTATCATTTATGATATTATTATGTATTGCTAAAAATTGTAACATTTATACATTATACTTCTACAGCAGTGGTTGTAATGATGTATCAGTGGTGGTTAAATTGAAAATTTTAATAAGTATTAAAAGATGGAACTTTGGTTTAAATTGAATGTTTTAGAAGTTAAGTTGGAGATCATGGCATTACTTCGAAGGTGTATATGCTACAAGGTGGTAAATATTACTAGATTGTTTGGATGCAAAGGTGCATATGACTATTGCAGTGACTATTTTTATCTGACATTATGATTAGATATAAGGGAGAAAAGCCAATACTTTTTTTTTACTAATATTTATGAAGGCATATGAATAAAGAATACCTAATGTTTGAACAAATTTAAATGAAAAATCAATATACAATTTGCATATTGTACAAATTGTATTTAATAATGGTGTAAAGTAGTCAATCACGTCACGACACATCATATTTACAGTTATTAGGTACAAAATATACATATTTAGGACCACCATATTTTGTAGTGTACTTTAATTTTTCTATTTTAAAGCAATTCAAAATATGACTTTCTTTCTAAATACACATACAAAACAAAAATATATATATTAAATAAAAGAGGGTTGCTAAATTACAAGTGCTCATGTGGCCCCATTTAAGTGCCACACGGATCCCAAGTTAAGGTGCATAGGTATGGTTCATCTCCCTTAATGTGTTTAATAATTTCATGTAACTTTTAACACTATTTTATGTTATATAATATGTCGACATTCTCTTTTAATTTTTATTTTTCAATTGATTGATTTTATGAAATATACCAAAATGTGACAAAAAAAAAACAGGGCTTTCAAATCAATTTCTTGATTAAAAAAATTTAATAAAATGATTCGATAACTCACGTTATACAAAGTAAATATGTACTTTCTTATATGCTTTCACCATCAATGTCTAGCCTCCTCTATAAAAATATGCACGCCTTCACCATCAACATCTAACCTTCTCTATAAAAATATGCACGCCTTCACCATCAACATCTAACCTTCTCTATAAAATACTCACGCTTTCGCCATCAACATCTAACCTTCTCCATAAAATATTTATGCTTTCACCATCAACATCTAAATCCCACCTTCACCATGAAAAAAAAACAAAAAAAACCAGAAAAAGTTAAGGGACCTTCTCACCCAGAGACATCCACATCCCCCCAGGGACGCAGTGGAGGGGACCTTCTCACCTAGATACCTCCCCATCCCCACTATGGACCTCAAAAGACCTTTTCCTTCACGGGAGGGAAACGCCAAAAAAACGTCCCTTTCTCGACGGGACAACTGCCCGTTACGTACCTACAATTTCGCTCTCGCCCCCGCCGCCGACCACATGTGATTCGCCGTCGCTTCCTTTTTCCGAGACCTTAGCTGGCAAACAAAATAATCGTACGAAAATGTCGGTGCCACGTGTCATAAATCCTATCGTCCATCTGACATAGAATCTCACGTGCATCTCCAGCATCAGATCCTGACCGCGTACGGACTTGAAAACACCCTTAACTGAAACGTATAACTCCCGACAAAGACATTTTGCAAAGCCCCAAAAAAAAAAGGGAAATATCAACAGCTGTCAAAAAGCTGTTGGAAATTGACGTGACGGACATACGTCCGTTTCGGTGGGCTCCACCATTTTGTAAAATGAAAAAATTAAACCCTAGTAACTTGAATGCATATATGTTCAAAAAATAATAATTTTTTGATAAAAATTGTATCAAGTTTTGAATTTCGACACGTTCGGGATTTACTTATGTGATTTTTTGACAGACAAATATTAATCTTTCGAAAAAAACTGTGTCAAGTTTCGAATTTTGATGGGTTTCGGATCAGCTCTGTAATATTGAAAAACTGTGTCAAGTTTTGAATCTCTTTATTTGATTCATGGTCACAAAAGTGGATCTGAAACGTGTCGAGACTCAAAACTTGACACAGTTTTTCTCAGAGGATTATTATTATTGTATGGACTCCGAAAATGTCATGTCTTTTCAGATCCATTTCTGTGATCCTTCTTCAAAGAAATCATTTGTTTGATGAAGGATTACAGAAGTGGATCTGGAATGCGTCGAGATTCAAAACTCAACACAATTTTATAAATTAATTAATTATTGATCGGACAGTAACGTTTCCTTATTGGTGGATTTTGTTTTGCTACATTTAATATTTATATATTTGCTTTTTTTATTTTTATTTTTTTTAAAAACCTTAACTCTTTTAAATTATGGCTTTTTGGGAGTGCTTTTTAGTATATGAGAGTTTGTTTGTTTTTAATTGTATATTGGAAGGTATTACATGTTATCGTGAATATTTTTATTTATATTTCGAAAATAAATATATAGTAGATTTACAATGTTGAGTAAGTATACATCTAAATCAACAAGTTCTTTTGATTAAGCAATTACGAATAAGGGGCATCCATACCGTCAAAGTCATCAAAATTATTTAAAGCACAAACATAGACTTAATTGCTTGATTCTCCGTACTCAGTATTTAGAAGGATTTGTACTTTGATAGATAGATATACGCAACCATCTTCCTCACCAACTACAACCCTTTATAGGTGGTCTAAAGAGAGTGAATATCATAGACACTGATGTGGAAGGTTTGAGAATGTCGTACAAGTTTACAGTAACTTAAATTTTAAATAAATTTTTAAAAGCTTTATTTAAATATAAGTTTATTTATATTGATAAAAAATTATGGTTAAAATTATATAATTTTTTTTAATTAATGTTTTTGTGTTGTAAGGAGAGAGAAATGATGCGTTCTCTTTTAATCGATATTATATTATTATGTTTGTTGAAGTGTTATCGTCGTCAATATAACAAACTCACACAAATACTCGATTGACAAGATAAAATACTATGATTGAAAGTGACGACCATCAATTTTAAAAACCTTAAACTTATTAAAAATATGTTTTTTTTTTTTACTCCCTTTTTTTCCTTGATTGTGGAGAACCTTAACTCGTTTTAATTATGGCCCTTTTGGCATGTGGGAGCATTATTAATTGTATAGGCCTCTAATGAAAGTCAATGCCATAGGGATTGATGTGGAGGGTTATTAAATGTCGTGCAAGTTTATGGGAACTCAATGTTTAAATAAATTTATAAAAAGTTTTATTTTAAAAAGATAATGATAATGATTATTTTGATAATAAAAATAATGTTAATAAAAAGTTTATTTAAGAAGGTATTGGGAAATATACAAATCGAATAAGTTAAAATTTTGTTGCAGAAGAATAATTAATAAGAGATAAAAGAGAGTGCTTGAAATAAAGAAATTTATAAAGATATGGATTTGGATTTAAATGTGTATAATAAATTATCTCTTCAATCAATTGATTTTTTTGGGTAAAATATGAGAAAATGTTCACAGAAATTATGAGAGTTAATGTTGATTTAGATTTAAGTCGATATGTTTAAATAATATATTTTCTTTGATTGTTAATAATGATAATAAGGTGAATGTTACGGTCTCTAAAGCGAATGATTGGAATGAAAGTGAAGAATATTTTAGTTATGAGATGAAATTAGATAAATAAAATATGATTGAAAATATTTTAAAAAAAATACGAAATATGCCATAAATAAACTTAGGAAAATATTTAAATTTATAAATGTATAGATAGAAGTTACATGTCAACCACCTCTTCTTCCTTCTTCTGCGGGGTTGGTTGCATTATTGTTGAATGTTGACTATTACTTCTTTTATTTTGTATTGTTGATGTTTATGGTTGTAATGACTTAGTTATGGTTTTATTTATTAGGTTTCCTTTTTCCCTGATGTGATTTAGTTTTTGTTTGAGATTTTCTCTCATACCAACCGTCTTTTTTAACAAACATATACTATGTTTATTTCTTTTAAGTATATTGCATATTTCAATTAAAAAGAAGTTACACGTCAAAATTTATTTTCTTATAAAATATTTTTGTCATTTTTTCTAAATCTACAATTACTAAAGTTTCTATTATATCTAATGTTGCTCCTATTATTCCCTATATTTTGCATACTTATCAAATTGTTATTATTTCTCAATATTTCCCTATTACTTCTCTAATTTCTCAATATATTTATTTTACTTAAACATTTTAAAATATTTTGTTGAATTCTGTAGGATTTTATCCAAGAGTACTAGTGAACCTAATCACATTTCTTCAAATATTTTAGGTAGTTCAAGGCTTCTACTAAAAATTTTAATTATTTTATTGAATTTTGTGGGATTTTTTTTCTTTTTTTGATAAAAAATATAAATTAAGGGGGTCCACTTAAGCGCATAAACATAATAAGTACATTTATTAGTAGAGTGGAAAAACGGTTGCTTAAAATTGAGTGGAAGAGAGATATATGGTGTATTCTCTTTAGTTGACATTATATTATTGTGTTTGTTGAAGTGTTGAAAGGAGTTAGAAAGCAACAATAATAACAATGATGAGCAAATTTTATTGTCCATGTGACATTAAACTCAAAAGATATATACGCGACCAATTTTCTCAACCCTTCAATGTTGGCAAATTTTATCAATTTTTGATGGATTGATAGGCAATGATGACTGTCAAATTTAAGATAATGTGGACAGGGCATCCTCATCATCCATGTGGCATAATTATGTGGCCTTAGACTTTTTTGGATTGGTGACGATTGCATGCACATTAAATTTAACCTAAGTTTCACAAGATGATATGACCATCCACATCGTAGACTCATGAGTTGTTTGGTTCACGAGATGACGTAATGTGATTGATGATAACAACCATCAATTTTAAGATAGTGCAAATAAAGGATCAACAACATCTATGTGGCAGCATCTCATGGTTTTGAGGTCACCTAATGCATGGGATCACTTTTGGTGATGGTCTAAAAGACATTGAATTTAGTCTTAGCTGAATGGAAGATCTGTGTCAACCATGTGGCACAATCATAGGGTCTCATGGCACAAAGTTCAATGGTCACATCACCTCAGACTTTTTTAGATTAGTGATTATTCTATTCTCATAAAATTTAACCTCAAATTCACATGATGGCATGGTCATCCACATGGCAAGCTCACTTGGTGCTTGGTTCACAAAATGATGTTCAATGACAATGGCTGATGATCGTCAATTCTAACATAGTGCCAATGAAAGATCCACAACGTCCATGTGGTCTTGGGGTCATGCAATGCATGAGATCAATTTTGGTGATGGTCTAAAGGATGTCAAATTTAGTCTCAAGTAAACAGAAGATATGTGTCATCCACGTGGCATGATCATGAAATCTCTTCGCATAAATTTTGTTAGTTTTTTACTACATATCCCATAGACCAGTTATTTTATACAATTTACTTCATTGTTCCCATGCATCCATATTTCTTCTATTTTTGCTTTCCACGAGATTACTTTTGTTCACTAAACACCAATATATATGCAATCACTTTTATTTACAATAAACATATGCAATCAATCAAATAATTATACATGATTGCATTTCTTTTATATAAAACATAAATGATGTCCTAATCAAAAGACACATGACAGTCAATAAATGGCCACGAGTCATGTGGACCAAGTATAATGGCTATGGCTTTGAAAGGGACACGTGTCAAAATCTTGGGTTCACGGGGAACATAGCATGGGCTTGTCTTTGTTGTGAATATGGACCCATTGAGTCCATGGTCGGGGGATGGTCACAAGGGTTTAAAGTGAGTGTGTGAATATTTAGACTTATAAGTGGCCTCCAATAAACATGTGAATGTGATACAAATCCTTTACCCTAAGGTATGTATAAACATGACCGCAATTTTTCATAGAATAATGCAGGGATCTTTAGATCTAGGTTATTAAAGTGGTCACGAGACCCTTAGGACTTTAGTCATGTAGATGGTCATGAATATATAATAAAAAAATTCCTCTTTGATATTGGACACAAAAGCTTTATATGGGTTGAGGTCACAACTTATATTAAGATATAATCTTATTTAATATATATTCTTCATTTATTAAATATTACAATTTGAATACATATATTCATGTGCTCCAAACTTATTGCCACAACAAATCAAAAGGCTTTTAGACTGCATCATATGATATAATTTAACAAAGTGGCCACATTACAATATTTAAATAATATATATGCATGTGACCTTGTAGAGGACTTGCTTATCGTAATTATTAAAAAGTGTCAAGGCATATCCAACCATTCTTAACCTAAAATATTAATGAAACAAGTATGCAACTTTCAAAAATTTAAATGACCTTGCAAGCAATTGTCACACCACCTCACACACTTCTAAATAACTAATTTTTAGAAAATATGGTCGGAACTAGGTGTTCCACACCCCTTATTTCTTATAAACTATAGTCACATTGGATTTATTAAATCCAACCTTTATCGTGACCCTTGTCTCTCTTATCTTTGCACTCGCCATGGGAATAAATTCTCACCCTTTACTTTGACTATATCAGATGTGGCATGTTATGATTGCCCTTCATGAAGTTTGAGTTTTTATTTGCATATGACCTTTTCTACACCTAATCATAGTGTGACACATGGTAGTGTCCCATAGGTCAGGGTTGAGGAATGTGTGGAGTTCAAAGGATACATGGGGGACCGTCTTTGTGCTTTGAATGTCTTCTGGCTTAACACGAATTACTACATCCAAAATTGCAATGCATTACATTCTATATAGAATTATTATCTTATGTCTCTATTAATCGCCTCATTTTTAATGCATGTGCATATATGTCTCAAAACAAATATGTTATTTCGCAAGGAGTTGGTATTTTATGCCCTTGTTTATTATTTTGTTATGTTCAATGTTGGTCTTTGAACTTTTTACATCAAATGTGTCTTTCATTACTAAAGCCCCTATTCCTTTTGTCTAAACACATTTTAGCCTTCATCTTCTAAACACATATTAGAACTAAAATTTATAAACTTATTATTTATTTGTTATGATCATTCAAGACAAAACATACATATATAATGAAAAGTAGTATTTTAAACTATTATATTGAAATCCATGTTGATGTGATTATATGTCATGATGTTATTGGCTACTTTACATATCAATGAGTACAATTTGTATAATAATATATAAATTATATAACTAATTTTCATTTAAATTTGTTAAACATTGGGTATTCCCTCCTCATATATTTTCATAAGTATTAGTGCATGCCAAAATATTCGCACTTATCCCCTATATTTAATCATAATGTCTGATACAAATGGTTACTCCTCTAGTCATGTACAACTTTGCATCCAAACAATCTACCCATATTTACCACCTTGTAGATATCCTCTCCCAATGATGCCATAATTTCTAACTTCTCTTCTCCAAACTTCAATTTAAACTAAAATGTAGCATTTTAACAACTATTTCAAAGATCTAAGAGGAATATGTAATCTTTATAGTCCTTGTCTTACCAAATATAAGGATATGCTCGCTATTTATTTATTATTTGGGAAGGTCATACTCCCACGCAATGATGAGATATGACATTGGTTGGAGCCTTTTCATGTATTTTATAGGATGTGATATCATTAGGTTATCTTTTGTAATGTGAGTTAATTTTGGAAAATTTGTTAAGTTATGGAGCTAAAAGCTTCACTGATGCAAATGGTGGAGGTTGCTAAGTGTTAAAGTAATCGACGTCGGTCAGATCAACCAACGTTGATCATATCTAGTTACACAGCAACCGGCATCGATTAGGCGTTGGCCGGCATCAGTCAGACAAGAATCGACGTCGGTCATCTCCAGACAGACAGAGACCGACATCGGTCACCTGTGCATTCCAGAATTGGTCTAATCTTAGACAGACAATTAGTTTGCATGTAAAGACTAATTTTAGTCTTGAGTCTGCATTTTTAATTATTGTAATTGGGAAGTCTAATTATTGTTTGTATGGGATCTATTTAAGAGACCCATGGGGATGTATTGTAATCAAGGACAAGGTCAAGGACAAGATCCTTTCGAGTGTAAGATCTGAAGGTGTGCAAGATCACGGAGATCTACATGGTAAGTAAGGTCAGTCGATCTGCAAGTGTGCAAGATTAGGGAGATCTAATTGAGTGTGTGTGAAACAACCATTTGGTTGATTATCACTGGAGGGAACAACTCTGTGTTTGAGTTGGTTGTAATTGATTGTGTGTGTGAGAGAGAGAAAACTCTTGAGGGAGAATTACTAGACGCCCAAGAGGTGTGGGAAGAGTGTGATTTCTTCATTGTATTTCCTTTTGAATGAGTTGAATACATATTGTATTGTTTCTCGTATCATCTATTCTATATTGATTATGAATTCTAGTTACTTATTACTTCTGGTTTAATTTCGTGTTTAGTTGCTTATACAAAGATAATCAAGTGTGCTCTTAGTAGTGGATCCTAACAATTGGTATCAGAGCTAGGATCACCAAGTGATACCACTAACAAGTGGTATCAGAGCTTGGTTCACTAACACCTTGGTTTCAGAGTGTGTTAAGTGTTTGTTGATTACAGGTCACTCACAGGGGTTTTTGTTTGAGTGGGAGTATAGCAATGGCAGAAGAAAGTATGCTAAGAATGGAGAAATTCAATGATAAAAATTATCAATTATGGAGGATGCAGATAGAAGATTATCTGTATCAGAAAGATCTGTACTTACCATTGGGTGGGGTTTCAAGCAAGCCCACATGTATGCTAGATGAAGAATGGAAGGTTCTTGACAGAAAGGCTCTATGAGCTATAAAGTTGACCTTGGCAACTTTTGTGGTTTCCAACTTATCTCAGGTAAGGACAACAGTAGAGTTAATGGAATCTTTGGCAAATTTATATGAAAAACCCTCAGCTTCGAATAAGGTATTTCTAATGAAGCAATTATTTAATTTGCAAATGCTGGAAGGTGGATCGGTATATAGTCATCTTAGTGATTTCCATGGTTTGGTAAACCAGTTAACTTCAGTCAAAATAGTTTTTGATGATGAAATTAAGGATCTCTTAATCTTATGCTCTTTACCAGAAAGCTGGCATAGCTTGGTAATGGCAGTAAGTAATACTGTGTCTGCTTCAAATATCTTGAAAGTTAACGATGTTGTTAGTGTAATCTTGAATGAATAAATTCATAGAAAAAGCACAAGGGAATCATCAAGTAATGCTTTGAGTGTTGAAAGCAGGGGAAAGCAAAGAGAGAAGGTCAAGCAAGGGAAATCAAGGTCAAAGATAGGTAGGAGATCCAAATCCAGGTATGGCAGTATATCCTGCTGGAACTGTGGAAAGAAAGGGCATGTAAAGAAAGATTGTTGGTTGTTAGAAGATCAGCATGAAGGAAATGAAGAAGCAAAAGATGTAGGTATTGTTGCACAAGATGCTCTTGTATGTTCCTTGGATAAAGTAAAATCTTGGGTTTTAGATTCTGGTGCCTCTTTCCATGCAACCCCAAATAGAAATTTTTTTCATGATTATGTCCATGGAGACTTTGGAGAAAGTTTATTTAGGGGATGGTAAGCCTTGTCAAATTGTTGGCAAAGGAAAAGTGCAGCTGAAATTGCAGGCTGGCAACATATGGGTGTTGACGGATGTCATGCATGTTCCCATCTTGAAGAGGAGTCTAATTCCTACAAAAAATTTGGGTGATGAGGGTTGCACAGTAACTCTCACAGCGGAATTTTGGAAAGTTTCGAAGGGTGCACTTGTATTAGCAAGAGGTAAGAAAGTAGGTACACTTTATCTATCTACTTGTATTACTGATTCTCCTTCTATTTTATCTACTTTCTTAGCAAGAGGTAAGAAAATAGGTACACTTTATCTATCTACTTGTATTACTGATTCTCTTTCTATTTTATTTACTTCAGATGTAGATGCAAAGACGTGGCTCTGTAGGCTTGGTCACATGAGTGAGAAGGGAATGCATGTTCTTAAGTCTCATGTTTTTGACACTTTTAAGAACTAGAAAGCCTTGGTTTTCAAGGAGAAGATGATGGACAGAGATTAGCTCAAGGGGCTGGATAATTTTGAGCAGGATAAGTTTGATTTGGACAAGGTTATGATCCAAAATGAGCTCATAGGTAAAAGTCATCACTCACAGGAAAACATAGTTATCGATGTCAATTAGGGGAGAACTGACGTCGAACATGCAGGAATCGACGTCAGTCTGGTGGAGACCAAATTCAGTGATGTTGGGCAGGTGGACATTGACGTTAGTCAGGGAAATGACATCAACGGTCATATAAGAACTGACATCGGTCAGGTAATAACCGACGTCGGTCAGGCCGATCGCATGGAACCGACGTTGGTCAGGTGTAGACTGAGAGATAACCGAGATCGGTCACTGTTAGAATAAAATTTGGGTGGATAGCAAGCTGTCAAGGAGTCTCAAACACCCATGTGGAGGTCCAAAAGGGTATGTAAACCTCAATTTTGTTATTCCCCTTGTTTATACTACTTGTTGCTCACTAATTGTGGAAAACGAGGAAGTTTTGAAGAAGCAATGCAGGTAGAATCTAGGAAATAGTGGGAGCATGACATGAATGAGGAAATTGATTCCTTGGAAAAGAACCAAACCAGAGATTTGGTTGAGTTGCCAGCCGAAAGGGAAGCACTGAAAGATGAACGGATTCACAAATTAAAGAAAGGAGAGAATGGACAGGTGAGACAGAAGGCCAAGTTATATGGCCTTGAACATGCTCCAGGACAGTGGTATAGGTTTGACAGGTTTATGACAAAGCATGGCTTTAGTCAATGTCAATGTAATCACTGTGTTTATTTTATCAAGTTGGATAATGGTCGCTACATTATCCTGTTACTGTATGTAGTGTATATGCTTGTTGCAGGGTCACACATACAGGGTATTGCTGAGCTAAAGGTAAAAATAGCTCAGACATGTGCCAAGAAGGATTCAGAAGCAGAAATCCTTGGCATGAGTATTTCTAGAGACAAGGAAAGTCATAGGTTGATTTTGTCTCCAGAGGAATATGTGAATAAGGTAGTGGAGATGTTCAATTTGCAGGATGCAAAACCAGTAAGCACACCTATGGTTGGACAGTTCAAGTTGAGCTATGAATAGTGTCCTAAATCACATGATGAGGTTGAGTACATGGTATGTACTAGACCTGATATTACCCAAGCAGTGGGAGTTGTCAACAAGTTTATGGCCAATCTGGGAAAGAAGCACTGGAAAGCAGTTCAGTGGATTCTCAGGTATCTGAGAGGGACCAACAGCAAGTATTTATGCTATGCAGGGTCAAGCACTTCTCTACATGGGTTTGTAGATTCAGATATGGCAGGTTACTTGGATGACAGGAGAAGCGCCACAGGATATGTGTTCACTGTTGGCAGAACGACGGTTAGCTGGATTTCAGAGATGCAGAAGGTTGTTGCAGTCACAGTGACTAGCAAGAATATGAACCCTGCAGGTATGTTAACAAAGCCGAGAACAAATGAGAAGTTAAATCTTCATTCAACTTTTATTGGTCTTCAAGACTAAACTTGAAGATGGGTGATACAAGCCAGAAACAAATTAGAGGATGTACAGGTACAGGTACAGGTACAGATGTAGCTATTTATCTCCAAGTGGAAGATTGTTAAGTTGTAGAGCTAAAAGCTTCACTGATGCAAATGGTGGAGGTTGTTGAGTGTTAAAGTAACCGACGTCGGTCAAATCAATCGACATCGGTCATATCCGATTACACAACAACCGGCATCGATTAGGCATCGGCTGGCATCGGTCAGACAAGAACCGACGTCGGTCATCTCTAGACAGACAGAGACCAACGTCAGTCACCTGTGCATTCCAGAACTGGTTTAATTTTAGACAGACAGTTAGTGTGCATGTAAAGACTAATTTTAGTCTTGAGTCTGCGTTTCTAATTATTGTAATTGGGAAGTCTAATTATTGTTTGTATGGGATCTATTTAAGAGACCCAAGGGGCTGTATTGTAATCAAGGACAAGGTCAAGGACTTGTAAAGGTAAAGGACAAGATCCTTCCGAGTGTAAGATCAGTTAGATCTGTAGGTGTGCAAGATCAGGGAGATCTACATGGTAAGTAAGGTCAGTTGATCTACAAGTGTGCAAGATCAGGGAGATCTACTTGAGTGTGTGTGAAACAACTATTGGGTTGATTATCACTGGAGGGAACAACTCTGTGTTTGAGTTGGTTGTAATTGATTGTATGAGAGAGAGAGAGAGAGAACTCTTGAGGGAGAATTACTGGATGCCCAAGAGGTGTGGGAAGAGTGTGATTTCTTCATTGTATTTCCTTCTGAATGAGTTGAATACATATTGTATTGTTTCTCGTATCATCTAATCTTTGTTGATTTTGAATTCTAGTTACTTATTACTTCTGGTTTAATTCCATGTTTAGTTGCTTATACAAAGCTAATCAAATGTGCTCTGAGGAGTGGATCCTAACAAGATTGTCAAAATTAATAAGAGCAAAATAAATTATATAATTTGTAAGTGTATTCTATGTATTAACCCTTGCATCAATATTAATTTATTATAACATAAATAAATTTAAAAATATTTTTGATGTGAAATTTAATTAAATTCAGATTAATTATACATTTAAATATTATTGCATACAATATTTATGGCTTACATCTTCACTTAAACTAGACAATAAATAAAAATATAATACTTGATGCGCTTATATCTTCATAAAATAATATGTGTATAAATGTTTATATATAAAGTAAGCTTACAATTTTTATAATATATTTGATCTAAATAAATTTGAGAGTGTTTCTAAATTAGCTCACATTATAAAGTGTGACCTAATGATATCACAACCTATAAAATACATGACAATTATTTGAAAACATTTGAGATGGGTGTCAAATCTCAGCACTTCATGGGATTATGACCAAATGATAAATAAATAGCAACATGTATTTATATTTGGTAAGACAAACATTTTAGGATTACGTATTCCTCTTGAATATTCAAAATAAGTGTTAAATCATATGCTTTGGTTTAAATTGAAGGTTTAGATAAGCTAAGATAGAAATCAAGGCATCACTTAGAGGGGATATATACTACAAGGTAGTAAACATTATTAGATTGGTTGGATGTAAAGGTTCATATGAGTGGAGGATTAATCATTTTTATCAGAGATTGCGATTAGATATAGGAGAGAAGAGACAATACTCATGAATAGGGAAAAATTAATGTTTGAACAAACTCAAATGAAAATTATTTATACAATTTGCATATTTTACAAGTTGTATCCAATAAGGTGTAAAGTAGTCAATCACATCATGACACACCATATTTATAACTATTACATACCTAATATACATATTTAGGACCAACGTATTTTGTAGTGTACTTCAAATTTTCTATTTTAAATCAATTCAAAATGTGACTTTTCCTCTAAATAAACATACAAAACAAAAAATTATATTTTAAACATAAAACAATTAACTATGGAGTAATTTTCAAACGTTTATGTGACCCCATTTTAATGCCACAAGGATGCAAAGTTAAGGTGCACAAGTATTGGCTCATCTCCCCTAATGTGTTTGATACTCACAACTTTTAATACTGATTTTCATTATGCAATATGTTGACATTTTATTTTTATTGAATTGATTAATTGAATAAAATATTAAAAAAATGTAAAAAAACCATTAAAATCAATTTCTTGATTAAAAATTAGTGAGATACACAAGATGATCTCATAACTCACATAGTACATAGTAAACGTGTACTTTCCCATCAATCTATGACCTCCTCTATAGAATATTTACACTTTCACCATCAACATCTAACCTCCTCTATAAGATATTCATGCCTTCACCATCGGAAAAATAAATAAAACAAAGAGAAAGACCTTATGGACAAGAAACCTGCATACAAGTCTAAGATTTGAGACCCATCCCAAATATTTTTGGGATTTTTGAACATATTTTACAACTTTATTTTATTATAAACTGTCAATAAGGAATTTCAATTTTTAATTACCCCCATCAAAATGATGTTTTCAAATGTAATGTGCATGCCACTTCTATTTATATTACAAATGACAATCCAGGTGGGTCTTTTCAACGTAGCCCTCAACATTTATTTCTTGCAATGTGTTAACTTTCATTGGCTCCATATGTTTTAAAGTAATTGTTAATAAATAAAGCCATATCACTAATACTAAAGCAAGAGTAAAAAAGGAATATTTTATGTTAGTTTTGTGTGTGTGAATAGGCACTATCGGATTATACAACACAATGAAAAGAGAGTGCCTTGTTAATTATTATTTCTTTGTGTATAAATTAGATGTTTGTGTGTATATCATTAAAAATAAGACTTAATTTAATATAAATTAGGGAAATTTTGGGGTTTGTTTTGTAATGTTCAAAATGTCATAATAATAGATATATTAACACGTGGAAAGGATATAACTCATATGTAAAAGAGAATTTATGGGGTTTTTACATGTTTAAAATAGTAAAACCCAAACACTTAGGGGTTTTTCCCTGAATGAAAGTAACAAAAGAAATTGTTCAATAATTAAATGTTTGAAATATTGACCTAACTTGAAAATTAGGGGTAATTTTTTTGGATTGAAGCTAACTAATTCATGCTGGCATTTTGTATTTCATTTCAATATCTTGAATTTTATCATATAAAATATATTTTAGGTTTTAAGAAACGAATATCAACATTTTTTCTTCTATTTTGGGACTTTTGGGGGCGTATACCAGTCTTTTGAGTCTTTGTACACTTAAAAAACTTTATAGCTTGGATTTGAGGGAACTTATGTGTAGATATAAATTCATTGAATACCATTCTGAAACAAAGATTGAAGATATGGTAAATAATATTTTGCCTCAATGTTATCATATTAGTTTTTTCATTTGAAAATTGTTTAGTAGGACGAGTTGTGTTAGTTTGAAATGTATTTTACCTCAATGAAATCTTATCGTTTTTCATATTTTAAAATTATTTATTAATCTTATTGTCAACTTGAAATATGTCTCATAACCTCTGTTATGGGCACATTTATACCAGCCTATTTAGTGGACAACTTTTGATACCTCCTAGCATGCCCTCCACATTTTTTATGGGAACCCACATCTCCTCCTTCTACCATAGAGTTTGTTGCGAATGAAAACCAAATGTTGAAGCTAACAAATCCATGTTTTCTTTATAAAGAAGAAGTTGCAAAAAATCTTAAGGCTATTTTAATCAATTGGATTGAGTGAAGCCAAAGATTTTTAATTTTGATAGTTCAAGAAAGGCAAATCGTGCCAACTATTTGTAACTTATGTCTAAGTCAATACAATTAATTTTATAATTTACTATTTAAAATATATGTTAGCATAAATTTTTGAGCATGCAACCTTGAGGTAATTATATAATCTCACAAATAAAAAAATCTCGGTGTACTATTCATGAACTTTATGGATTTCAAAATATACAGAGTTTAAACACTCCCTTAGATATTCCCTTGGAGAGGATAAGTTGCAAAGATAGAGGCCTTAAAGTGAAGGCAAAATTTTGTGAAATATTTATAACTTCCTTCAATTCATCAGAGGATCAATTTGTTGAAGAGGTTAGCAACAAAAAAGAAAAGGTGACAAAAAAAGAAGAAAGTTCTGCCATGAACGGGTAGATAAGTTTCAATGGTTAATTTATTTTGAGCATGATGATAAGACATTCATGAGTGTGGATATTGTGTAAAGTATCAAAATTTTGGACCATGGGGCACATGGAATGGATGCACTACAATACAACATGATGCTCTTTTAACACATAATAAATTTGTAGCACGTAAGGAAATAAATGTTACATGGTTATGTGCTAAGGAGAAATAGGTCAAGTCTATCCCAAAGCATGTTGTTGAAATTCAATACAACAATAAAGAGTGATCACCACAATGAAAACAACATATTTTGTTTGCCAAGAGGATTTATCATTCTCTAAATATGAAAAAAAATGACATGTTTCTTTTGTATTTAGAAACACCTTATATTCCGAAGTCCTTGGAATATGCTTGATATACAAATCATTTTGTTGCAAAATAAATTTTGGTATTGCATATCAAGTATCTCAAAAAGATGCAAGTTGATGATATGTTAAATAGCCCTTTCTTTTCATTGATGTTGGATGAAACCATTGATCATAGTCTCGAACAACATCTTATTCTCTATGCTACATATATAGACTCAAAAGGGATTGGTCCATCAATTTCCCAATTTATAGTACTCAATAATGTGGCCAATGGGAAAGGGAAAATAAAATATGATAATGTGCATGAAGTAATAAATGAGTTAGGTATTTCAATGAAGACATTGATTTTTGTTTCCGCAGATGGGGCATTGGCAATGGTAGGACGTGAAAATGGTTTTGTTTCATATTTAAGAACATATGTCCCAAACATTATCATAGTTCATTGTGTAGAACGTTGAGAGTCATTGGAAATAGTAGATGCTTCAAAGAGGGTTTATGAGTTGATGTATGTAGAAAATATTACAAATAAGGTATATTCATGGGTATAAAATTATCCAAAAATAAATAATGAATTAGCATCACTAATCAAGGTCATGCAAATCGATGTTCTTGATGTTTTACAAATACATGGAATCATATGGTTATCTAGGGAAGAGGTCATTCAAAGGCTAGTAAAGCTTATGTCGACAATTTTAACACTGTGGAAGAATGAAAGGAGCAGGTCATCATGGTAAGATAAGACACGAATTTATTCAATGCATTTTTATTTGCATATGCTTGTAGATGTTTTAGATGAGTTCAAAATGCTAAACCTAATATTTTAACAAGATAATATTGATATCACCATTCTTGGCATGTCTTTAGAGGTGACCATTACTAACCTAACGAGATAGGTTCTTGAGGAGTGAAACATTTGTTGAAAGCACGATATATCTTTCAAAATTCTTAGCTAACACCACAGATGGATTTATTGAAATCATGGATAAAGAAGGTGCAGTCAATGATGTCGAGTTTGGTTTTAGCAATGTAAAAAAGCAAAAAACAAAACCTAACAAAAACGCAAAGGTCGGAAAAAAGTTCAAACTTTTGACTAAAGATGATCGAATTGATTATTTTTTATTTTATAATATTTTTATTTCACATACTTATACGAACCCAGAGATTGGGTTTGAATATTATTGTAAAAAATAATAAAAATATATGATATCACCACATTATGGACCGCAGAGACCTTTTCCTTCACGGGAGGGAAACAAAAACCATGAAATTCAAAAAAATCCCCCTCTACACGTGACAACTGCCCGTAACGTACCTACAATTTCGCTCTTGCGCCGGCCGCCGACAACATGTGATCCGTCAGATCAAACGAACGTAAGTGTCGGTGCCACGTGTCCGCAATCCTATGATCCATCTGACGCCGAATATCACGTGCACCCAAAGTAGCCGACTCCAGCAGCGTACGGACGTAAAAAAACCCTCAACTCCCGACAAAATAGTTTTCTGATTTAAACAGCTGTCAGCGAGCTCATGGAAGTTGACGTGACTGACAACTGTACGTTCCGGTGGGCTCCACCATTCCGTAAAATGAAAAATTATACGTTAGTAACTAACTTCAACGTATATATGTTTTTTTTTCTCCAATGTTGAAAAATAAATTTTGGTGAATGTACAAATGGTATGGGGGTGTATTTGATTTTGGTTTTCTTTATATAGATTTTTATGATTATAGAGAGTTGAAATTTCAATTTTATTTATAATTTTGCATCAATAAGTCATATGCATTAATTTTGAAGTATAAATTTTCATGTAATATGCTTGTGCATGTTATTTTTATAGAGTGTATTAATTTATGCGATGTGTCATGGACACATTGTGTTATGAGCATGATGTGTTATGATGCATTGGAAATTTATTCAGCATTTAATGATAGCGGTACATTTGGATGTATGAGAAGTATTTAATATGAGGCAAATTAGTGAGTTGTTGAGAGATTAATGTAAGTCGCTGAATCTTATGCTTATACAAACAAATCCTTACATTTATTAGGGGGATTCAGAAAACCCATGAGGTGAAAGTCTAGAGTGTAACTATTAGTGAGACTAACAAATAGATATTTGTCTGCATATATGGGGAGGGGACTAAAGGGTTTAATCATGTCCTTGCATAGATTTGAGGTGTTTAGATGATATTTTATGATTATATAGCACCTTAGTCTTGCACACATGGAAAACTCAAACCTTGGTTGTTCCTCTTAGTTATGCACCTTTCTTACTTTTTACATGTCTCGAATATGCTCTATCTTTGTGCTCCTTGGCCCATATCTTTTAGTCTGATCAGTCTTGTATTAATGACCTCAGTGTCCCACATTGCCTAGAATGCTTAAAATGTACTTATCTTCCATCTCTACAAGTTCTGACCCTGTACCTACTTTCCTGTTCCCTAGACACTAACATCTGGGGTAGATAGTAGCATCGACATTATTGTCATGTCTCGACACAAGTGTCCAGTGCCATAAAGTCATCCAATTTGTAAATGAAACGTATCCTAATGGTTGGCCTAAGTGATTTAATACAACTTATTACTCCAAATAGATTGATATAAATAAAAGATCAACCCTCATCCATTCATCACTTAGAAAAAGACCAAAGACCAAGGTAACTTATCAAAAGCACTTTATCAAGCATTCAATTGATCAAAGCTTCCCTATTTCTATACCAAGGTACAACACATCTACAGATTTGAAGTACTAAAGGAGCAGCCCAAGAGCCTGATTTACCAAGTTACAAGCTAGGTCACTATTGTACTTGCTTTGTACATATTATATAATTTATACACATAAATAAACACATATGGGATAATTACATGCATCTGAGCTCTCTTCAGAATATTGACTATGTAGGTAGTACCCACTGATAATGGGGTCTTTGGGGTAGCTACAAACCGTGTGCCTACTAACCCATTTCCCCCAAGGTCACTATGAAGATGGAAAGCTAGGGTTTTGTTATTTCAAAAGGAGTGAATGTCCATGACCCAGATTTGAATGTACACCAGAGTGAAGATGAAGACAAACCCAAAAGCATCCAAGTGGTCACACCCTATTTCAATAGATATCCCATACATGACACTAACATCGAACCCAGATAATAACATCGATGTAACTATCCCAAGCTAACATTATTGTCCAGAGAGATCGAAGCATCAGATCCAGAATATGATGACTATTCCAGAATCTCCTTCCTACCTATTTTTTGACTATTCTAGATCAAAAATTGTATTAGCATTAAAACAAGTTAAGTACATTATTTCTTTGTCATTTCTATATCTGACATAGTTATACTTTCCATATTTAGACTATCTTAGTACAATAAAATTAGAGTATTCTTATATCTGAGTTTAGCATTTAAGTGGCTTGCTATAGATATGATTCTCACCCTTGTGCCATTTCATTTATATATACCCCTTTAACATCTAGATAAGCCCAATCTAGATTTTTAGGGTTAAACATGATGATAATTTGATGTTTGTAAGCTTGTGGGATATACGTGTGTATATATGCATGTTGTAAGCCAAGTGTGGTTAAGTGTGAAGTCTCTCAATTTATGATTACTAAAGAGAAGATTTTTTGTTTTTTAATTTCGTAACATTACTTTCTTGTAGGCTGCACAGTATAAGTCATTTCTTTATTGTGATCCTATCCATGACTACATCAAAGGTTCTCATAATGCAAATAGCAGGGTCACTTCTAATAATATTCTTCTGCACCCCATAGCTTATGAAGTGCTTGCATACCAACTTCTAATAGTCTTTTTGCACCAAAATTTGAATTGTTCATCACTTTAGAGTCTTTTATGCCACTTGTCTGGAATTTTATCATAATAATAGATTATTTACTAAATTATTTCTCAAGAGCTTGAAAGATTATGCACTTGATTGGTTTTATATTTTACGATGTAGATCTATACATTTCTAAACAACTCTAGTTGATGATTTATTGGCTCATTTTCAAATCGATGTTAGTTGGAATGTTACATTTGTGGAATTAGTTCAAATTAGAAAAGAAACCAATGAGAACATCAAAGATTATGTGTTTAAGTTTAAGATTATGATTATGAAAAGAAGTTATGAGCCACCTGAGAATGAGATTCAAATCCTATTTATTGATCGTTTGCTTCAAAAATTAAATAAAAAGATATGTTCAAGTCTTATAATTCTTTGGATGAACTTTTCCTTATTTTTGGAGAATGTGAAAACAAACTCTTAAATGCAAATATCCTTACATATTCTCCCAACGCTTATACATTTCAAAACAAGACACAAAAAAATATTGCATGTAATAATGATATAATTCCAACCAAGAATGATCGTAGAAATGAAGTTAATGTCATAGAATAATCATTTCAAAGGCTCGTTTTCACTCAATAAAGAGGGATTAAATGATTTGATAATCGTAATGAGTGCCCACAAAAAATATTGAATAAATTATTTGAATGCAATATGATTATTTTACCTCCAATAAGGTAGTTGAATCCTCCAAGGTCCTTTCCTAGATCTTATGACTATAGTACATTATGTGGCTATTGATATGTGCTTGACCATATATATGACATGTCTTTTGATATGTTACCTACCCGATGTAACTTTAGTGTTTGAAGTGTTTGCTTTGCACCTTGTCACATAGCGGGCATGTCTTCTATTATGAATATCTAACTTGGGTGTCTGGTGTATTTTATGGTTCCACCATTATCTATAGTATGCACAATGTCCTTACCACTTACTTATGTTTCCATGATCCATATCATGCATCCACTGGGGGAAAAAACTATAATCATACTTTATATCACCATATATTATGATTATGATGTTATATTGCTTATATCTTGACCATGTATGTGTGATATTGTTCTTGATCTTATATTATTAATATCATGGATCCATATGGGGTAACTTATTCATAAAAGACATGCTTCTAATGTTATATCTCTATACGTTATACACCACAATTCCATATCTAATCTTACATAGGGTGTGTCTAATTTGTTTCTTATAAGATTTGAGTTTTACAAGTTTATCTCAAAATCTAAAAGGAGGGCATATATTTCAATCATCATATTCATATACATGTTATTCGAGCATGTGCATTACAATTTTGTACATGATGGATTTGGAGGTCTGTAATTGATAGGGTGCCTAACTATAATTTCTAGTGATTCAAATTTTATTCAAATGTGAAGGCCGAAATATGATAAAGGTTTCTAACTCTACTTCAATTGATATCACATTAACTTTATCTATTATTTTAATACAGGTTTTATGCAATTTTATTTAGAAAAATATTTAAAAAATTGTCTAGATTTTATCTAAAATATTATTAAAAAACTTATGTCCTTAGAATCTTATTGAGGACTTTATATAGGGGTGGAGACCCAAATATACTAAGATGCCGAACTCCGCCCTATTTCCCTCTAGAATTAAGTATATCATTTTTAGTTTTTCAGGTTTCAACAAATTATTATTATTTGGCACTCATCCATGTATGTGTAGGAAGAGAAAGAACACTTTTGTAAGTTCTCATGTACATAGACTTTGGTTTTAGAGTATCAACGATACAAAAATTTGTATCCACACATATTCCTTTATTTTGATATTTATGCACAAAAACACATCAAAGTGGGGCAAAATATAGATACCTAAAAATGACACTTATAAATTAATTAATTGTTAAATTGTATGATTTTTGGATGTGTAAGTATTCATTAACTATTTGTCTAAAAAAGATGTTATTGGTGTGTTTTGTTGACTTTTGATGATCCATGACCCTTTTCTCATCCCCCTCAAGCTATCATTTTCTCTCTCCTTTGATTTCCCTATATTTTGAGTTCCCAATCCAGAGCGTTGGGATGCTTAAGGGGCCTGTCCAAAGCATTGGACTACTCATGGGACTTGTCTAGAGTGTTAGGATACTATTGGGCCCTTTTGTGTGCCTTCTTGTGGCTAGAATGCATATTCTTTCTTTTCCCTTTATTTATCCTTGTAATTGTTTGATCATTTGATTTCACAACTAAAATTTGGTTTTGATTTATAAGCATTTTCAAGCTTCAAAATTTGCCATAAAAGTTAAATAATTTAGACAATTAACCTATATATAAACAAATATGCAAAATAAATGTCAAAGAACCATTATTGAGTGGGAGATGATAATGTAGAGGGTCATGGTGACCATGGCCTCATTATTGAGTGTTTTCATGCTTCAAAATTCATCATAAGAGTTTAATAATGCCAAATTTACACTATTCACATGTATACAAACAAATATACACAAAACATGTAAAATAAATGTTAAAGAACTATTTTTGAGTGTCCATATTTTATCTAACTCAAAAGTGTGTGCTTAAAAACAAACTTAAGTGAAATGAAAAATCCAATAAAAATAAGGCCATGATACGACTTTAGTAAATTTTGTTTAAAGAAACTCATATTTTCAAATAAATAAATTGTCATGAATCTTCTCTATCATGCTCTAAAAGAAAAAAAAAAAAACTATTTCAAACCTAAATTTGAAAGAAAACAAATACACTCCCACATTAAAGCCCTCATACTTGTATTTTGGAAAATGAAAAATCTAAATAAAAATAGAAAAAATAAATCACACTGTAAAGAGCTTTGAACCCTGTTACACAAAACTTACAAATCCATATATGAATGATTGCCTCGATATTTATGGTTTTATTCTATTTTTTTTTTCTAACATGATTGAGTCAAATATCTTTTGAAGGCAATATTAATCAAACACTTAAATATACATATTTTTGTTCAGTAAATGTCTTTTAGAAAACATAATATTTTTTTGATTAGGGATATAGCTTTTACAATGTTTAGAGCTATGAACTGGAAGAAGGTTAGATTTTGAATGGAGCTAATGAACCAGTCTGGGATACAGATAGGAAGCTCAGATGCCCCTACAAACTACCAATAACAAATATCGATGTCTTTAAAATCACAAAAAATAGACACAAGTAAAAGAGGGCAAGAGAGGAAAACACAAATCAAATACAACAAAAAGGAATAAAAAATAACATAATGTCAGCGAATAATCAACAATAAAGCTAAGAACAAACTGTTAGAAGACATCAACTAAGTTGCTCAACTTTTATAGCCCCCAAAAGAAGAAAAGGACAATAACACCCAACTAAGGACACTTTTGATCTTCGAAAATGGGATGAGTCATCCGCAAGATGGAATCATCCTTTTCCTAGAAAGGATATCCTCATTTAGTCTTAACGACTCATCTCTAATCATGTCTTCCACTTCCAATCTCAACTTCTACGCTTTGGATCTACAACCTCTTTGTTTGGCCGAGATGCCAACACCAACCTTGGGTTTCCTCCATTTGGGGTAAAAGGGAGAAGAGATATGAAATTAAGGTGATGTCTAATGATCTTGCATTTGATTCAACACCCTTAAATTAGAACCATCAATGCACCTGATAGAATAGGGACCAACTCCTCTTCAGTACCAACATTCTCCACCTCTGTCCCCTTCTTCAAAGAACAATCAAGGAGGTTGGGAGAAAGAAGGAGGAGGATCAAAATGCAGGGC
The DNA here is from genome assembly GCA_037957365.1 of Torreya grandis. Taxonomy (NCBI): domain Eukaryota; kingdom Viridiplantae; phylum Streptophyta; class Pinopsida; order Cupressales; family Taxaceae; genus Torreya; species Torreya grandis. The sequence continues at coordinate 2,873,078 of JARHVA010001475.1, read as the reverse complement.
AAAGAAAATCATGTGATTGCACCAAACAAATTCATCACTAGGAGGGCCCTCCTTCATCTTTCAGACCCGTTGATGATCACTAGAAGCCTAAAACAAACAAGAAGCCACATGATGCCTAACACAGTTGTAGCAAAAACCTTTGAAAGGCAGACCTTCATAGTTGAGGAATTGAGTCCAAGAACCTCAAGAAGAAGCCACCTTGATAGAGTGAAAAAAGGGGCTTGGACAAATCAATCACAGGGTGAACTCTTGCATTCTTGTCTCCCCTATAGCTCTCCTCCATTTTGACGAAGGAGCCTCCCTGATTGGACAACAATTTGATATGATCCTCTTTGCAAAGAATAGATGGGAGATTATAGAATCCGAGCCACGTTGTAATAGCTAAAATAATCACCTTTTCCACATTTAAAAAAGAGATCAAGGGCAAAATAAAAATATGTGGTTACCGAAGAACCAAGGCCCAAACTCCCTGAGGAAGACACAATCAACAACACTCTTGAAGGTAACCTGAAATAAGTCTCTGCCCATCAAAGTGAAACACATGACTACAATGGAAGACCATTCTGAGGAGGGCCAGTTAACAAGATCGACCATAGAGAGAAAAACACCCACGCATTTGCCAAACAATGTTCTACAACTAATGTCAATTTCCATTTCACAGATATAAGAGACAAGAAGAGAAACCTCAAGGGTCTCCTTTAAGAAGGAGATAGGGATGTCTCCTATTAAGAAAAAGAGTTGCGCAGGAAAAGATTACGACTGGGGCACGCCAACAACAGAGTAAATCAAAACTAAAGGAATAAAAGAAGTAACGTCTTACTTTTTAAAGGTCGAAACTAAAGAATGAACAACGAAAGTCGAAACAAAGAATTAAGAAAAACAAAATCTAAATAACTTTGAAAAACATAATATTAACAAAAGACATTTTTATAATAAAAATATTAATTAACACTAATAATACAAATATTTTATATTTTATAAAAGAAAAGATAACACCATTTACTAACAAAATATTCATATCACTATATTTTAATCAATGTCAAGGAGAAAAAGATACACATTTTTTGCAAATGATATATATGTTTTAAAATTTAAGTAGTTACCTATTTGTATACGTATTCTTTTTATTTTCACTTTATTTTTCAAATGTCAAGCATGGACGTACATTTTGGGTATTTTAATTATTTATTGGACCGTGCCATTTTACTAATGGTGGAATTTTTTTTGGTTGGTTATGTCTTTTTCTTCCTTAATCAGTTTTAATGGTGTCCCTTTCTTTGAGGGCCTTTTGGCAGATGGAATGTATAACTGTTATTTGTCATATGCATACTAAAAGCACAGGCCCTCATTTAACGGCGCTTTGGGGTGAGAATCAATGCCGTATCAATCACTCTATCTATGGCACTAATTATGGATGAGTTCAAGATTTATTTATTTTTTAATTGAAAAGTTTATTTATATAAAAAAGTTATAGGGAACATTTCGAATTTTGTAAACCGGATATTACGTAATTGACTTTTTTTTTCATTCCTTTTTGTTTGTCTTTACTTTGAATTTGATTTGGAATAGCTTTCTTAGATATAATGTGGAATACCATGTGATGACTTTAGGTGAGTGCACATGAGGATGAAAATTAAAGGTGAGCGTGGTCGAGGTGAGTATAATAGAGTATATGTGAGTGTACATTTTACTTATGTTTGTGCACATGTATTTTAGATCTTGTATATAATTCAACACTTAATCAAATCAATGTGCATTCAGTTCTTAGGGAAATGCACAGTGGGTGCACGCATTCTTGCTATGTGGCACTAGTTCATTTGTAGATAGTTAGAAAGCAAGGGAACTTTGGTTGGGTCTAGGCAGAAGTCCCTGTTACTACGAGGTGCATACAAGTGCAATGACTTACACCCCCGAGCATGTTCATAAGCCCTTTTTCCCCTTTTCCCATATATTTTTGTGGAGAACCATGTAAAAATATTGATTAACATTAACAATATATATAATACCATTTGCCCAACAAAATAGTCATATCACTATATTTTTATTAATATCAAAAGAAAAATATATACATTTTTTAAATTAAAAATCACACCTTTATTGATATAATAAACTATAGTACAATGCTAGTCATACAAAAAATGATGGGAGGAAAAGTCAAACCCCAAAAGCCAAGTCATCTCAAGGGGAACATACCAATATAGCAAAAGGCCAATAAGAGAAAAAAGAAAATAAAAGATCAGAAATTACCACATCCCGTATCCACAAGACGACGTTTTTTGCTCTTTTCCTTTTGTACCTCAGTCCAACACTCTCAACGAACAATATCCATTGGGGTAGTAATAACTATCGAAAGCACATGATTGTGTATGGATTCAAATAAGCACTGATCCTTATCATATCCAAAAGTTTCATATTCATGTTTTCTCTTGATATTGCCCCATGTAGCATTATCTGCAAATGTTATTTGGCAAGAAGAATCCACTACCATCAATTCTCCAGAAAACTACAAGCCCTCTTTCTTTTGCCATCTTTAGATTTTTCTGTGACCTTGGTTGGATTGTAGTGCTCAATTTTTTTGAAAATGATATACATATTAAACTATATTATTAAGTAGTTACCGACTTGTATACCACGTCATTAATATCATGTAGATATGATTAGTTAATATATATATATTATTGAATGGGTTGTCGTCCAATTGGAGAGGATGATGGTTGTTTATATCCATCCACCAAGATACAAATCGCTTTAGATACCTTATATGAAGAGTCAAACAGGTAAACCCTAGATCGTGATTTAGGTGATTTTGATGGTGTGGATACCCCTTAATCGTCGCTGCTTAACCAAAAGAGCTCACTGATTTAGATATATACTTACTCAATATTATAAATCCACTATATGTTTATTTCCTAAATATAAATAGAAATGTCGATATTCTTTGTAATTCAATAATTCCTTATAAAACTTTCAACTAAATAGAACAATTATATTGTTCTCTAATGACAGAATAATTTTCTTGTGGAGGAGCACCTCCAGGGTTGTATGTTGCCCTAATCTATGGTTACAAGATGCTGGTTTATTCTCTCTATTTATACTTTTTTAGGTTTGTAGTATGAGTGTTGTCTCGTTATTTCTTGAGAGATCTGGTCCGTTCATCCATCTTGCCTACGGATCCGTGAATTTCGGTAAAAGACATCTACATACATTGCAGTTCTAATAGGTTCAGGTTTCTGGTAAAAGACCAGTGCAAATCTGATAACTTGGGCAAACTCATGTACCTGTCAGAGTTTCCTCAAATCGGCGTTCAAAGATCCATCTTTCTGCCTTCAATCCATAACGCAGATTTGCACGTATCAATCATGGCCTGCATACGTCGTCAAAATTCATATGCTTTGTCAGTGTGCGGTTCACCGGTCTCGCCATGGTAACGATCTGACACCTGTGCGGATGCTTAAAAAAATAAATTAAACCCTCAGTCATGCCAATGATGATAGGCGTTCATCAAGGATAAAATTAAATTAAAAAAATTGTATGTCAGGGCATTGGCACTGAACTGCTGGAGTATTATCTAAGCGAGGAGCAAGAGTAATTATCCCTGCAAGAAACCTCAAAGCAACGGAAGATATAAAATTACGAAAGAGACACCCACAACAAAGATCGTATTGATGGTGGTAGATCTTAGCTCCTTCGCGTCCATAATGAGATTTGTCACAAACTTCAAATCCCTAGACCCACGTCTCAATATTCTTATGTAAGTTTGTAGTTAAGTCATCTGCCATTTTTTTCAAAATCAATGGATTATATGTTTTGAGAATTAAGAGCACTGTGTTTTTTGGCTCTGGATTTTGTAGAAATAACGCAGGAAAATTTTGTCCCTAGTTTGAACTATAGAACGGCTTTGAAATGACCTTTGCTACTAACCATCTTGGTAAACATATAATTTTTTGGGTGAACAAAGTTTTGTAAATTTTAAAGCCTACTCTGCTCTAAATGGTGTTATGTACATGTTTGTGCATGTTATCTTTATAGAGTGTGTTAATTTATGTGATGTGTGATGGACACATTGTGTTATGAGTATGATGTGTTATGATGCATTGGAAATGTATTCAACATTTAATGATAGCGGTACATTTTGATGTATGAGAAGTATTTAATATGAGGGAAATTAATGGGTTGTTGAGAGATTAATGTAAGTACCTAAATTTTATGCCTATACAAACAAATCCTTACACTTATTAGGGGGATTCAAAAAACCAATGAGGTGAAAGTCTAGAGTGTAACTATTAGTGAGACTAACAAACAAATATTTGTGTGCATATATGGGGAAGGGACTAAAGGGTTTAATCATGTCCTTGCATAGATTTGGGGCGTGTAGATGATATTTTGTGATTATATAGCACCTCAGCGTTGCACACTTGGAAAACTCAAACCTTGGTTGTTCCTCTTAGTTATGCACTTTTCTTACTTTCTGCATGTCTCAAATTTACTCTATCTTTGTGCTCCTTGGCCCATATCTTTTAGTCTGATCAATCTTATATTGATGACCCCAGTGTTCCATATTGCCTAGAATGCTTAAAATGTACTTATCTTCCATCTTTACAAGTTTTGAACATGTACCTACTTTCCTACTCCCTAGACACTAACATCTGGGGTAGACAGTAGCATCAACATTATTGGCATGTCTCAACACAAGTGTCCAATGCCATAAAGTCATCCAATTTGTAAATAAAATATATCCTAATGGTCAGCCTAAGTGATTTAATACAACTCATTACTCCAAATAGATTGATATAAATACAAGATCAACCAGCATTCATTCATCACTTAGAAAAAGACCAAAGAGACCAAGCCAACTTATCAAAAGCACTTTATCAAGCAATCAATTGATCAAAGATTCCCTATTTCTATACCAAGGTACAACACATCTACATGTTTGAAGTACTAAAGGAGCAGCCCAAGAGCTTGATTTACCAAGTTACAAGCTAGGTCACTATTGTACTTGCTTCGTACATATTATATAATTTATACACATAAACAAACACATGGAATAATTACATGCATCCGAGGCCCTCTTCAAAATATTGACTATATAGGTAGTACCCACTGACAATGGGGTCTTTGGGGTAGCTTGACACCATGTGCCTACTAACCCATTTCCCCCAAGGTCACTATGAAGATGGAAAGCTAGGGTTTGTTATTTCACAAGGAGCGAATGTCCATGACCCAAATTTGAATGTGCACCAGAGTGAAGATGAAGACAAACATAGAATCATCCAAGTGGTCACACCCTATTTCAACAGATATCCCATACATGACACTAGCATCGAAACCAGATAATAACATCGATGTAACTATCCCAGGCTAACATTATTGTCCAGAGAGCTCGAAGCATTTGAACCAAAATATGATGACTATTCTAGAATCTCCTTCCTGCCTATTTTTTGATCCAAAACTCAAAAGTTTTGATTGACAGATATCTCAAGAACATGAAAATAACACAGTAACAATAAATTCTCTGAGAATAGATGTTTTATTACTCAATATCGCAATACAACTACATGCTTATCTCTAGGAAGAGATGTCTCCTTTCCATTTCTGGTTACATCTTCATTTATACACATTTTGAAAGCAGGAGGAGGATGTGGAAGGTCACCAATCTCGAGGGAGATTAAGTGGTTCAACTTCCATGATTTAAAACAATACAGAATTTGAAGAATTACTATTTTCAAAATTTTACTATTTTTAGACTATACTACTAAAATTGAAATTTGAGGCACTTTCACTGGGTTTTTAGGGGTAAAAACCACTAAATGGAGTATTGTACCATCTCACCATGTTCTCCTCATTCTTATCTTTCCAATGGTTTAAACGAGGAGTCAATTGGAGCTACGATGCAAAAGTTATGGCTCCTAGAAGTTCCATCATAAATTGGGGTAGAACTATCACTTGAATTGTTGCCTGGATCATTTTTTGTCCATTCTAGATCAAAAATTACATTAGCATTAAAACAAGTTAAGTATATTATTTCTTTGTCATTTTTATATCTAACATAGTTATACTTTTCATATTTAGACTATCTCAGCACAATAAATTTAGTGTAATCTTATATCTGAGTTTAGTATTTAAGTGGCTTGCTATAGATATGATTCTCACCCCTGTGCCATTTTATTTATATATATCCCTTTAACGTCTAGATAGGCCCAATCTAGATTTTTAGGGTTAAACATGATGGCAATTTGATGTTTGTAAGCTTGTGGGATATACGTGTGTATATATGCATGTTGTAAGCCAATTGTCGTTAAGTGTGAAGTATCTCAATTTATGATTACTAAAGAAAAGGTTTTTTGTTTTTTAATTTGGTAGCATTGTTTGTTTGTAAGCTGCACGGTATAAGTCATTTCTTCATTGTGATCCCTATCCATGACTACATCAAAGGTTCTCATAATGCAAATAGGAGGGTCACTTCTAGTTATATTTTTCTACACCACTTGGCTTATGAAGTGCTTGCATACCAATTTCTAATAGATTTTTTGCACCAAAATTTGAATTGTTCATCACTTTAGAGTCTTTTATGCCACTTGTCTAGAAGTTTATCATAATAATAGATTATTTACTAAATTATTTCTCAAGAGCTTGAAAGATTACGCACTTGATTGGTTCTAGGTTTTACAATGTAGATCTATATATTTTTAAACAACTCTAGTTGATTATTTATTGGCTCATTTTCAAATCAATGTTAGTTGGAATGTTACATTTGTGGAATTAGCTCAAATTAGAAAAGAAACCAAAGAGAACATCAAAGATTATGTGTTTAAGTTTAAGATTATGATTATGAAAATAAGTTATGAACCACCTGAGAATGAGATTCAAATCCAATTTATTGATTGTTTGCTTCTAAAATTAAATAAAAAGATATGTTCAAGTCTTATAATTCTTTGGATGAACTTTTCCTTATTTTTGGAGAGTGTGAAAACAAGCTCTTAGATGCAAATATCCTTACATATTCTCCCAACGCTTATACATTTCAAAACAAGACACAAAATAATATTACATGTAATAATGATATAATTCCAACCAAGAATGATCGTTGAAATGAAGTTAATGTCATAGAATAATCATCTCAAAGGCTTGTTTTCACTCAACAAAGAGGGCTTAAATGATTTGACAATCATAATGAGTGCCCACAAAAAATATTGAAGAAATTATTTGAATGCAATATGATTATTTTACCGCCAATAAGGGAGTTGAATACTCCAAGGTCCTTTCCTAAATCTTATGACTATAGTACATTATGTGGCTATTGATATGTGCTTGACCATATATATGACATGTCATTTGTTCTGTTACTTACTCGATGTAACTATAGTGTTTGAAGTGTTTGCTTTGCACCTTGTCACATAGTGGGCATGTCTTCTATTATGAATATCTTACTTGGGTGTCTGGTGTATTTTATGTTGCCACCATTATCTATATTGTGCACAATGTCCTTACCACTTACTTATGTTTCCATGATCCAAATCACGCATCCACTGGGGGGGAACTATAATCATACTTTATATTACCATATATTATGATTATGATGTTATATTGCTTATATCTTGACCATGTATGGGTGATATTGTTCTTGATCTTATATTATTAATATCATGGATCCATATGGGGTAACTTATTCAAAACATACATGCTTCTGATGTTATATCTCTATACGTTATACACCACAATTCCATATCTAATCTTACATAGGGTGTGTCTAATTTGTTTCTTATAAGATTTGAGTTTTACAAGTTTATCTCAAAATCTAAAAGGAGCGCATATATTTCAATCATCATATTCATATACATGTTATTCGGGCATGTGCATTACAATTTTGTACATGATGGATTTGGAGGTCTGTAACTGATAGGGTGCCTACCTATAATTTCTAGTGATTCAAATTGTATTCAAATGTGAACGCCGAAATATGATAAGGGTCTCTAACTCTACTTCACATTGATATCACATTAACTTTATCTATTATTTTAATATAGGTTTTGTTCGGTTATATTTAAAGAAATATTTAAAAAGCTGTCTACATTTTATCTAAAATATTATTAAAAATCTTATGTACTTAGAAACCTGTTGAGGGCTTTAGATGGGGGTGGAGACCAGAATATACCAGGATGCCTAACTCCACCCTATTTCCCGCCAAAATTAAGTATATCATTTTTAGTTTTTCAGGTTTAAACAAATTATTAATATTTGGCACTCATCCATGTATGTGTAGGAAGAGAAAGAACACTTTTGTAAGTTCTCATGTACATAGACTTTGGTTTTAGAGCATCAACGATACAAAAAAATTATCCATACATCTTCCTTTATTTTGATATTTTTTCACAAAAACACATCAAAGTGGGGTGAAATATAGATACCTAAAAATGACACTTATAAATTATTTAATTGTTGAATTATATGATTTATGGATGTTTAAGTATTCATTAACTATTTATCTAAAAAAGATGTTATTGGTGTGTTTTGTTGACTTTTGATGATCCATGAGCCTTTTCTCATCCCCCTCAAACTATCATTTTCTCTCTCCTTTGATTTCCCTATCTAGAGCATTGGGATGCTTAAGGGGCCTATCCAAAGCATTGGACTACTCATGGGACTTGTCTAGAGTGTTAGGATACTCTTGGGCCCTTTTGTGTGCCTTCTTGTGGTTAGAATGCATATTCTTTCTTTTCCCTTTATTTATCCTTGTAAATGTTTGATCATTTGATTTCACAACTAGAATTTGGTTTTGATTTATAAGCATTTTCAAGCTTCAAAATTTGCCATAAGAGTTAAATAATTTAAACGATTAACCTATATATAAACAAATATGCATAAAATATGTAAAATAAATGTCAAAGAACCATTATTGAGTGGAAGATGATGATGTAAAGCGTCATGGTGACCATGACCTCATTATTGAATGTTTTCATGCTTCAAAATTCATCATAAAAGTTTAATAATGCCAAATTTACACTATTCACATGTATACAAACAAATATACATAAAACATGTAAAATAAATGTTAAAGAACTATTTTTGAGTGTCCGCATTTTATCTGACTCAGAAGTGTGTACTTAAAAACACACTTAAATGAAATGAAAAATCCCATAAAAATAAGTCCATAATATGGCTTTAGTAACTTTTGTTTAAAGAAATTCATATTTTAAAATAAATAAATTGTCATGAATCTTCTCTATCATGCTCTAAAAGAAAAAACATGAACTATTTCAAACCTAAATTCAAAAGAAAACAAACACAATCCCACATTAAAACCTTCATACTTGTATTTTGGAAAAGGAAAAATCTAATTAAAAATAGAAAAAATAAATCACAATGTAAAGAGCTTTGAATTCTATTACACAAAACTTACAAATCCATATATGAATGATTGCCTCAGTATTTATGTTTTTATTCTAATTTTTTTTCTAACATGATCAAGTGAAATATCTTTTGAAGACAATATTAATCAAACACTTAAATGCACATATATATGTGCAATAAATGTCTTCTAGAAAGCATAATATCTTTTTTATTAGGCATAAATGCTTTTACAACGTTTAGAGCTATGAACTCGAAGAAGGCTAGATTTTGAATAGAGTTAATAAACCAGTCTAGGATACAAATAGGAAGCCTAGATGCCCCTACAAACTACCAATAACAAATATCAATGTCTTTAAAATCACAAAAAATAGACACAAGTAAAAGAGGACAAGAGAGGAAAACACAAATCAAATACAACAGAAAAGAAGAATAATCAACATAATGTGAGTGAATAATCAATAATAAAGCTGAAAACAAACCGTTAGAAGACATCAACTAAGTTGCTCAACTTTTATAGCCCCCGCAAGAAGAAAAGGGAAATAACACCCAACCAAGGACACTGTTGAGCTTCGAAAATGGGATGAGTCATTCGCAAGATAGAATCATCCTTCTCCTAGAAAGGATATCCTCGTTTAGTCTTAGTGACCCATCTCTAATCATGTCTTATGATTACAATCTCAACTTCTACACTTTAGATCTACGACCTCTTTGTTTGGTCGAGACGCCAACATCAACCTTGGGTTTCCTCCATTTGGGGTAAAAGGGATAAGAGATATGAAATTAAGGTGATGTCGAATGATCTTGCATCTAATCCAACACCCTTAAATTAGAACCATCAACGCACCTGAAAGAATAGGGACCAGCTCCTCTTCAATACCAACATTCTCCTCCTCTATCCCCTTCTTTAGAGAACAATCAAGGAGGTTGGGAGAAAGAAGGAAGGGAATCAAAATGCAAGGTAAATAAAATCATGTGATTGCACCAAATAAATTCATCACTAGGAGGGCCCTCCTTCATCTTCCAGACCTGTTGATGATCACTAGAAGCCTAAAATAAATAAGAAGCCACATGGTGCCTAACATAGTGGTATCAAAAACCTTTGAAAGGCAGACCTTCATAGTTGAGGAATTGTGTCTAAGAACCTCGAGAAGAAGCCACCTTGATAGAGTGAAAAAAGGGGCTTGGACAAATCAATTAAAGGGTGAACTCTTACATTGTTGTCTCCCCTCTAGCTCTCCTCCATTTTGACGAAGGAGCCTCCCTGATTAGACAACAATTAGATATGATCCTCTTTGCAAATAATATATGGGAGATTATAGAATCCGAGCCACATTGTAACAGCTAAAATAATCGCCTTTTCCACATTTAAAAAAGAGATCAAGGGCCAAATAAAAATATGTGTTTACCAAAGAACCAAGGCCCAAACTCCCTGAGGAAGACAAAATCAACAACACTCCTGAAGCTAACCTGAAATAAGTCTCTGCCCATCAGAGTGAAACACATGACTACAATGGAAGACCATTCTGAGGAGGCCCAGTTAGCAAGATCGACCATAGAGAGAAAAACACCCACGCATTTGCCAAACAATGTTCTACAACTGATGTCAGTTTCCATTTCACAGATATAAGAGACAGGAAGAGAAACCTCAAGGGTCTCCTTTAAGAGGGAGATAGGGATGTCTCCTACTAGGAAAAAGAGTTGAGCAGGAAAGGATTATGACTAGCACGCCAATAACAAGGTAAATCAAAATCGAAGGAATAAGAGAAGCAATGCCTTACTTTTTAAAAGTCGAAACTAAAGATGGAACAACAAAAATCGAAACAAAAACTTGAGAAAGACGAAATCTAAATAACTTTAAAAAACATAATATTAACGAAAGACATTTTTATAAAAACCCATGTAAAAATATTAATTAACACTAATAATACAAATATTTTATATTTTATAAAAAAAAAATAACACCATTTACTCACAAAATATTCATATCACTATATTTTAATCAATGTCAAGGAGAAAAAGATACACATTTTTTGCAAATGATATATATGTTTTAAAATTTAAGTAGTTACTTACTTGTATACGTATTCTTTTTATTTTTACTTTATTTTTCAAATGTCAAGCATGGACGTACATTTTGGGTATTTTAATTATTTATTGGACCTTGCCATTTTACTAATGGTGGAATTTTTTTTGGTTGGTTATGTCTTTTTCTTCCTTAATCAGTTTTAATGGTGTCCCTTTCTTGAGGGCCTTTTGGCAGATGGAAAGTATAATTGTTATTTGTCATATGCATACCAAAAAGCACAGGCCCTCATTTAACGGCGCTTTGGGGGTGAGAATCAATGCCGTATCAATCACTCTATCTATGGCACTAATTATGGATGAGTTCAAGATTTATTTATTTTTTAATTGAAAAGTGTATTTATATAAAAATGTTATAGGGAACATTTCGAATTTTGTAAACCGGATATTACGTAATTGACTTTTTTTTTTTCATTCTTTTTTGTTTGTCTTTACTTTGAATTTGATTTGGAATAGCTTTCTTAGATATAATGTGGAATACCATGTGATGACTCTAGGTGAGTGCACATGAGGATGAAAATCAGAGGTGAGCGTGGTTGAGGTGAGTATAATAGAGTATATGCAAGCATACATTTTATCTATGTTTGTGCACATGTATTTTAGATCTTGTATATAATTCAACACTTCGTCAAATCAATGCGCATTCAGTTCTTAGGGAAATGCACAATGGGTGCATGCATTCTTGCTATGTGGCACTAATTCATTTGTAGATAGTTAGAAAGCAAGGGAGCTTTCCTTGGGTCTAGGCAGAAGTCCCTGTTACTACGAGGTGCATACAAGTGCATTGACTTACACCCCCGAGCATGCCCATAAGCCCTTTTTCCCCTTTTCCCATATATTTTTGTGGAGAACAATGTAAAAATATTGATTAACATTAACAATAATATATATATATATATATATATATATATATATATATATATATATATATATATATATATATATACACCCAACAAAATAGTCATATCACTATATTTTTATTAATATCAAAAGAAAAATATATACATTTTTTAAATTAAAAACCACACCTTTATTAATATAATAAACTATAGTACAACACTAGTCATAGAAAAAATGATGGGAGGAAAAGTCAAACCCCAAAAGCCAAGTCATATCAGGTGGAACATGCCAATATAGCAAAAGGCCAATAAGAGAAAAAAAATAAAAAATAAAAGATCAAAAATTACCACATCCCGTATCCACAAGACAACATTTTTTGCTCTTTTCCTTTTGAACCTCAGTGCAACAATTTGGACAGCCAATAGCCATCAGGTTAGCAATAACTATCGAAAGCACATGATTGTGTATGGATTCAAATAAGCACTGATCCTTATCAGATCCAAAAGTTTCATATTCATGTTTTCTCTTGATACTGCCCCCTGTAGCATTATCTGTAAATGTTATTTGGCAAGAAGAATCCACTCCCCATCAGTTCTCCAAAAAACTCTAAGCCTTCTTTCTTTTGCCATCTTTAGATTTTTCCCTGACCTTGGTTGGATTAAAGTGTTCATTTTTTTTGAAAATGATATATATATTAATAAATATAATTAAGTATTTATCGACTTGTATACCATGTGATTAATATCATGTAGATATAATTAGTTAATATCTACATATTATTGAAAGGGTTGTAGTCCAACTGGGAGGATGATGGTTGTTTATATCTATTCACCAAAATACAAATTGTTTTAGATACTTTATATGAAGAGTAAAGCAAGTAAAATCCAGATCATGATTTAGGTGATTTTGATGGTGTGGATACCTTTTAATCGTCGCTGTGTAACTAAAGAAGCTCACTGATTTAGATATATGCTTACTCAATATTGTAAATCCACTATATATTTATTTCCGAAATATGGATAAAAATGTCGACATTCTTTATAATTCAGTGATTCCATATAATCTTTTCAACTAAATAGAACAATTATCTTGTTCTATAATGAAAGAATAATTTTCTTTTGAAGGAGCACCTTCAGGGTTGTATGTTGCCCTAATCTTTGCCCTAATCTATGGCTACAAGATGCTGGTTTATTATCTCTATTTATACTTTTTTAGGTTTGTAGTATGAGCGTTGTCTCGTTTTTTCTTGAGAGAGATCTGGTCCGTTCGTCCATCTTGCCTACGGATCCGTGAATTTCGGTAAAAGACATCTAGCTACATTGCAGTTCTAATACGGTGCAGGTTTCTGGGAAAAGACCAGTGCAAATCTGATAACTTGGGCAAACTCATGTACCTGTCAGAGTTTCCTCAAATCAGCGTTCGAAGTTCCATCTTTCTGCCTTCAATCCATAACCCAGATTTGCACGTATCAATCATGGCTTGCATACGTCGTCAAAATTCATATCTGTCAGCGTGCGGTTCACCGGTCTCGCCATGCATTCCGTCCAAAAATTTCTTCGCTACCATGCAACTCTGCCACCACGTAACTTCCGGTACATCGTGTTAAATTGAGGTTTCTATTATAGCTTTTAGGTATAATGGGCTATTATTCTCTAGAGGGATAATTCTTGTTTTTATTTTGCATTACGAGATTTTATTTGTTGAAATGGGGTCTTTTTCTTAGAGGCATCGGCGATGATATGGTTATTAAGTTATTTCAAGAAGATTTAAAATATGAAGAAATAATGGAGGAAGAGCCAACTAGAAGAAAGAACACTTGGAGGAAGCAAAATGACAAATGGGTAAAGAGGTAGGATATTAGCATGCAGGGGTGCCCAAATACTAATGAAGAAATAAAAAAATATGTGAGAATAAAATTCAAGTGCATCATGTGGACAAAACAAATGGGCCGTAAAAAGGAATACTACCTCAAAGAATTCAACCCCACAAGGGATTTTGAAGAAAAAGCCTATAAGGGAGCAGACAATAAGTGGAAAGCGAAAATGTTGATTGCCCAACTTAGGATGAGCTCTCATCATCTTAGGTGTGAAACGGGTAGATAGCTAACTCGTAAAGAGGATTGAGAGGAGAGAATATGCCTCTTTTGCAACAAAGGCGTGGTGGAGGCGGAATGACACTTCCTCTTGGAGTGCGAGGCATACAACGACATCCGATACAGTTATGGTGAAACTTCACAAATCGCCAATCTTGACACCCTGTTTGAAGCGACAACGCTGGGTAATACGGCGAACCTCATGATCAAACTTCACAACAGAAGGGAAGGTCTCAAGAAAGAAGTTCAGGCAACTTAGAGAACGTTTTGTCGTTGATGTCCCGTTTTGAAGGGGATGTGCGCGACTGATGGGTCCCATACGTTGTTGCGGCCTCGTGGACGTTATTAAAATCCTTCATTCATTCATTAACTGGTTATTACATCTCATGTTGTCAGTCAATTGAATTGCTTTATTCTCTGTGCTATGAAATATGTGGATATTTTTTTTAAGATAAATTGTATGTTTTTAACTAGTCGAATAAAATAATATTACACCAAATGATTTCGTATAATTTAATTGGTTGAATATTTTAAACGTTATTATTGATTTCACATCATTCTAAGCAATCAAGTCCCTCGAAATCTATAATCACAATTCGTTTTCAACGTTGTCAACGAACCACCTCCCTAACGATCTGACCCCTGTGAGGATGCTTAAAAAAAAGAAATTAAACCCTCAGTCATGCCAATGATGATAGGCGTTCATCAAAGATAAAAATTAAATTAAAAACTTTGTTTGTCAGGGCATTGGCACTGAACTGCCGGAGTATTATCTAAGCGAGGAGCAAGAGTAATTATCCCTGCAAGAAACCTCAAAGCAACGGAAGATATAAAATTACGAAAGAGACACCCACAACAAAGATCATAGTGATGGTGCTAGATCTTAGCTCCTGCGCGTCCATAATGAGATTTGTCACAAACTTCAAATCCCTAGACCCACCTCTCAATATTCTTATGTAAGTTTGCAGTTAAGTCATCTGCCAATTTTTTCAAAATCAATGGATTATATGTTTTGAGAATTAAGAGCACTGTGTTTTTTGGCTCTGGATTTTGTAGAAATAACGCAGGAAAATTTTGTCCCTAGTTTGAACTATCAGAGAACGGCTTTGAGATGATGACCTTTGCTGCTAACCATCTTGGTAAACCTATAATTTTTTGGGTGAACAAAGTTTTGTAAAATTTAAAGCCTGCTCTGCTCTAAATGGTGTTATGTACAAGCAGGTCACTTTCTTTTGACTAGACTGCTGCTCAACAAAATGATCCAAACTGCAGGAGAAATGGGTGTTGAGGGAAGGATTGTGAATGTTTCATCTTTCATTCATAGCTGGCTAGAAAAAGAAGGAATTCATTTTGACTATTTAAACAATCCTAGAAGGCAAAAATCGAAGGACTATGTTTCCATTTCAACTTGTTTCACATTTTTAAAATTTGACAATATTTGAAGTCCCATTTAGTGCTCGACATGTTTACAGCTACAATTCTACAATTGCATATGTTGAATCTAAATTGGAAAATATTCTATACAGAAGAACTTGCCCTAAGACTCAAGGTATAACCTGCAATCTTATTCTACATAGTATTTCTTTTCTTTACTGAGAGTTTCTGATTGGAGTACAGGAAATGAAGGCCAATGTGATGGCAACTTCTGTCCATCTAGGTATCATAAGGACAAGAATCACAAGAGACTGAGAGGGAATTATGACAGGTGATATCACATTTGCCTCCAATATTCTTGTTTATATTTTATTTTTTATTTCTAAGCTCTCCAATGACAGGTGATATCCCTACTAGTTAAGCTCTCCCAAAACATCCACATTTGTGTGTTGTAAGGCTGTGTCAATTAGTTTCAGATCGTATCTTTCTAATTATAGAGTAAATGGAATTGGGGGGCCTAAATGGACTGTTTTGAGTGGCACATTTAATTTATGAGGCTAAATTTTATCTTTGATCTTTGAACTATTATTTTGATTAAGCCAAAGTTTAGCAAAGAAAAGATAATTTGGAGACGCCATTTAATTTATGAGGCTAAATATTTTTTGGCACATTTAATTTATGAGGCTAAATCTTATCTTGATCTTCGAACCATTATTGTGATTAAGCCAAAGTTTAGCAAATAAAAGACAATTTGGAAACTCCATTTAATTTATGAGGCTAAATATTTTTTGAAAGACAATATTAATCAAAAACTTAAATGCTCATATTTGTGGTGCAACAAATATCTCTTGAAAGACCTAATATTAGTGGAAAATTTAAATACATATATTGTTATGCATGTAATTTTTTTATTTTTCTTAAATGAAAACTTCAATCAACATAAGCATTTTTTTTTCGCAAATGAATGATGTTAAGCGTTTGATTTATGTATTTTATTTTTAAAAAATAGAAAAAAATATTTTTATATTTTGTTTTTACATTTGAATTATTATAGCTAAAGATCAGGGATTGAAGGGACTCGATTCCCATCTTTGGTGGAATCACTTCGAAACTTGCACGAAGGAAAAAAAATCTTGAGCATTTTTTGTGGTATTCTATAGAGGGGTTCTTACATCCACTCTATTAGCTGCTAGAATCAAGTATAACAATTTTAGAAAATAAGTCTTGGATAAATTGTGTGGAGATTTTTTTATCAACATTTTAGATCACCTCATCTTGTCCATCATTAGGAAGAATAAATATTCGTACTCTTCTTAATGATGGATCACAAATGGTGATTCGATCGATAAAAAAATCACTCTTACTTAATCCAAATTCCATTTTCTATCTTATAGACTAGGAAACATAAAATCTATAATATATTATTTTTAATTTTTCAGGTTTTAATAGATTATTATTTTACACTCACCCATATATGTAGAAAAAGAAATATTATTTTTTCAGGTTTTCAGGAATATAGACTTTGGTTCTAAATTACCAAAAACACAAAATTTTGTATCCACATATCTTCTTTTACTTTGATATATATACACATACACAAATCAAAATGGGGTAAAATATAAATACCTTAAAAATAGCCTCTAGATATTTTTTAATTGTTAAATTGTATATTTTTTTAGAGGTTTGTGTACTCATTCATTATTGGTTCAAAATAGGTGTTATTGGCATATGTTGTAAACTTTCGATGGTTCTTAACCCTTTTCTTAGACCTCTCCATCTATTATTTTTTCTCCCCTTAGATTTCTCCTTGTCTTGAGTGTCATATCCAGAGCGTCGAGATGCTCATGGAACTTGTCTAAAGCATTAGGCCCAAGAATGTTGGGATGTTCTTGAACCTTTTTGTGTGGCCTCTTATAACTAAAATGTATTCATTTTCTTTGTCATGTCTATTTCTCTTCGTAATGATTTGATCATATAATATTAATTTACATGTAAATAAAATCTTAATTAGAATTTAATTTATAAAAATATTGAATTAAAACTCATCATATAAAAATTTAATAATACTAATTTAAACTATTCAAATATATATAAAATGGTCTTTGAATTCTGCTACTTAAAACCTACTGATCTATATTTGAGTTCACTATTTATGTTTTTATCTTAATTTTTTTTCCAAAACGACCACATCAAATATTTTTCGAAAGACAATATTAATTAAAAACTTAAATGGGCATATTTTTGGTGCAACAAGTATCTTTTGAAAGACCTCATATTAAGAAAGACTTAATATTAATGAAAATCTTAAATACATATATGTTTGTGCATGTAAATTTTTTATTCATTTTTTAATGAAAAATAAAATCTTTTACCTAATAAAATAATTATTATTATCGTATAATTAATAATATTATATATATATGAAAAATAATAATGAAGAAAAGAGATCTAAAAAATTTAAATGGAAAGAGGAGATATCATTTTTTTAGGATTTCGTGGTTTGTGTTTTCCTCTTTGTGTCCTTCATTCATATTGCTCATACTATCAGGGTTGTGAGATTTTTTAGTGATGTAGCACATTAACTACACTTGGTGTGCCGCCCTTTAGGCGAGCAGGCCCTATATTTATGGCTTCTCTGCACTTTACTGCATTTGTTGATGTAAGAGATGAAGCTAACGGCACCCAAGTCAGCTTAGATGTTTGTTCTGAAAGTCTATGATGAGGTAATTCCTTAGCA
Source organism: Torreya grandis (assembly GCA_037957365.1). NCBI lineage: Eukaryota > Viridiplantae > Streptophyta > Pinopsida > Cupressales > Taxaceae > Torreya > Torreya grandis. The sequence goes on along the minus strand of JARHVA010001475.1, from coordinate 2,854,602 downwards.
CCCCTCCATTTTGGAGGTAAGTATTCTTTTTGTTGTTGTTGAATAATGTTGCAGGTGATAAGAAAATTGCTTTGTCATTGCTTATTTTGTTGGTTGTATCCCCTTGAAGGATTACCTACATAATTGGCTCCATAACCATTGGGAACTGTTGGGTGTCTATGTCTTTGGAATCCAAAACTTTACCAAAGGTTTCTTCTTGTTTACCTTTAATGTGCCCTCCAAGACATATACGATTCTTACGAAGTCCAATATTTGGTTCCTTCACAACCAACTTGTAATTTTGTCTACCTAAATCAGTGATTTTAAAGTTTTTGACAATGTCGCCCTTCATGTCCCTATCTGGGTTGAGATTCCCAGTCCGCCAGTTCACCTCTAAAATTTTATACCCCAAATCATTGCTCTCATAGGATATGTATTAACGATTAAACTCGATGCACATACTTTCCTCGGGAGGAGCATGATGCCAAATACCACTTCATTACAGTCAACAAAATTTCACACCCTCACCAACACAACAACTTTGTAATGTTGGCAAATTTTGAGGATGGGCAAGGGAAGCTTCATATGGATGACCCTTCCCTAAGAATGTATTATCATGGAATGTTAGGGGTCTTATAGAGTCTACCCTAAATACTCTATGTGAGTTGTTTGTCAGTAGATTAGTTTTCTAAATATTCTCTATCTACAAGAAGTTAAAGTATCTGGCTTTCTCCTCTAGATATCCTTGCGAAGCATTTGGACTGACGCCACCTAGATCACCACCTTGTATGAGGTAGGACGTGGCAACGCTTGAATTTTAGTTACTCCTAAGGTCTTCCCTGACATCATTTCCATGGGGGAGGACCCATCACATTGGGCAGTCTGGATTATTCTTGACATTAATGGCCATTCATTTTGCATTCTCAATAGCTATGCTCCCAATGATGGCCCTGACCGCTCCCTACTTTAGAGATATTTGGCAAATGGGCTACTATTTCCATGTGGCTTATGTGTGATGACTTGAATATGATTAAACACCCCCAAGACAAGGCTGGAGCCTGCCCTATGCATTGGTGTGTTGGTGAACATGAGGCTTGGTATTATTTCAAAAATAAGTGGAGACTGGTAGACCCTCTCCTCTGGTGGTGGACATTTAATCCTGTATCTTAGTTTACATGGCTCGATTTCCAATCTGGGGATCACCATGTGCTCAAATGACTTGACCACTTTATGATGTCAGAGAAAAATCTTTTTTCCTTTTCTAGCATTGATGGCTAGCCTATGAATGTCCACTCAAGTATTATTTATTGGATCATTCACTCATTTCTTGCAAAGTAGAATAGACCACTAAACCATACAATGTGTCACATAATCAATTTATTCTCAATACTTCTATGCTGAGTCATGTTGGTACCATCCAACTCATCTAGTGGATCTGGAACCTAGATCCATAGCCCCCATACACTACCATCTGGATTGAGTGGTAAAATGAGGTCATTTTGTGTACCACCTCTTTCATCCACCACCATGGCAAACATATCACCCGGATACACAAGCGCTCAGAGGAGGCCATGCTTAATGAGTTCAAACAGGTCTCCATCTCCCTCGAGACTAATCCTTTCAATGTGTAGTTGCATAGGTTGGTTGCCTCCCTCAAACACCACCTCAAGGTGGTAAATAGTCATGGCACCAAAGGTGCCTAGCTCCATGCTCGGATGTAATGGCTCAAAATTGATGACAAAGCCTCTAAGGAATTTTTCAAAGTGATGAAAGTCAAACAAGCTCACGAGAAAATTAAGGCCATTCAAGTGGCTCAATCCTAGCTTACCTCCTAGTCTTATATCTCCTCAGCCTTTTCTAAGCATTAAAATCTAGTTTTCCAAGCCCAACCTTTCATCGTTGAGTAGTCCCAAGCTCTTTAAAATTATGTCGATGTGGTGCATCACAAGCTCAAGCCAACTAACTAGTGACTTTGTGATGCCCCGTTCACCTTGAAAGAGCTTACAAATGCTTTAAACTATAAGCAATGATAAATCCCCCAACCTCGATGGCTTCCCTTACAAATTTTATAAATCCACATAGGAGTTTACTAGTCTTGACTTGCTACAAGTCTTCAAAGAAGCCTTGCGGATTCAATCTCTTAGACCCATGATCAATCAAGGGAATATCAAATTCATTCCCAAAGCTAGAGATCATGAGATTATTACCAATTAGAGGAAAATAACCCTGCTCAATGTCTCTTACAAGATTCTTTCCAAAAGCCCTTGTTGACTGCGTTCAACTCATCCTACCGACCATTATTAGACCAGAGCAAATTGAATTTATTATAGGGTAATATATTTTGGATAATCTTATTTCGGTTTGGGAGGGCATGGCTTGGGCTCACTTCTGTCTAAATAAAAATATTCTTCTTAAATTGGACATTGAAAAGACTTGTGACAAGATCGAGTGGTATTTTATTCTTGACATGCTTAAGACTCTTGGCTTTGTCCCCTATGTCATTTATGAAGTGCAAACTTTATTTCTTAATGCCTCAACCTACATCACTATTAATGGGAATCAAACTGCGGGGATCGAGCTGTAGTGATCTATTCACAAGGTTGTCCCCTTATTCCAACACTTTATGTTTTAGCCGTTGAAGCCCTGGGTTACCTCTTGGCTTCTAAGGCTTCTCAAGGGCTCGTTTATGGCATTAATTTGCCTAACCACACCTCTTAGCTCATCAATGGCCACTTTACAAATGACACCTTCCTCACGCTTGAAGAGCAAGAGGCCATTTTTAATTAAGCTATGTAATACCTAGACATCTTTTGTCTGGCTTTCAGCTCCAGTCTTCAATGGAGGAAAACCAAGTGTTTTCATCAAAGCATGATGCCTATGTTTGAGTGACTTACGAAATTTAATTGGAAATGTATTGCTCGGGGGGAACAATTTAAGTTCTTAGGCATCCCCTTTGCTTTTGACAGCTCATCAGTCGAGCTTTGGCGATATCTATTCAATAGGGTTGAAAGGAAGATTGAGTATTATATAACCAAGCCCCTATCTCTAGTACGTAAGTTTCAAATTTGTACCAAGATCTTGGTTGCCACACATGTTTACTATTCCTTCTGTTGGGTCCCCTCCAAAGCCTCTTATGATAGTCTAGCCAAGATTCTCAGAGGTTTCCTCTAGGCTAATTATAATAGGTCTCAATGATTTCATTGGGTGACTTGGGACATTTACTACCTCCCTCATGATAAAGGTGGCATGGGCATCATTGACACCTACCGACAAAGTATGGCCTTGTTTGCTAAGTGGGTTGTTCAAGCTATTGAGGGCAATGAGTCTTGGAAAATTCTTCTTTAACATTGTATCTCTTCAGTCTCTCCCTATGATAAACCTAGTTGGCAAAATATTGACTTTAAATCCCTCCTCATCATTATTATTCATGATAAGATTACTGGGTCCTTTGTAGTCAATAGTATATGGAAGGTTTTCAATGTAGTCAAACCCCACTTAAAGTGTGGAGGGGATGGTTTTCACACATGATTATCTTTTAATGACCATATCTTATGGTGGTCTCATATTCTCACTAATCCTTCCATTCTCTTGGTTGAATTACCTGGTATTAAAGTTATGTGGTTATTCCGCAAAGGGTTTCACACTATTCGTGATTTAGTTACCTCAAGAGATTAGATCCCCTAGCTTGATTTAAAAAACAAGTTTTAATTAAATAATATAGACTTACCTTATATCCCTCGCATTCAAGAATTACTCCATGATGTTATGCTACATAAGTTTGTCCTATAGCCTCCTCAGACCTGGTGAAAACATTGGAGGTGGAACTGTGATACACACTTTAAAATTTATTCTCCCAGGTTTCTTTATTAGGTGATGAGTATGTTCTCTCCGGCTCTTGACAAACTAAACAGGTGTTAGAGCCTTCAGTCCTCTCCCAGGACTTGGCTCGCCCATCTAGATCATGTATGGCACCCTAGCTTGGAGCCCAAATTGGCTCATTTCTTATGGTGTTTAATTTACTAGGGACTCCCCATCAGTGAGAAGTTGCTCCACCTCCGCATTCACCAGCCCTTTTGTCTAGCTTTCAAGTGACCAGAATCTTTTAAACATTTGTTTTGGTGTCCTAAAGTTAAGTCTACCTAACGGTGGATTCATTCGTCATTCCAACCTTATCATCTTGACCCTTTCTCTTAGCCAGTCTCTATTGCCTTTCTCTAGCATTTATTTCATGCTATCATCCTATTTCAGCTTTAGAATTCCAAAAATAATGTTATTTTTAATCATGAGGCATGTGGAATTTCATTTTCTGTTAATGAAAAGATTGTTGTTATTTCATCATTTTACTTGCAAATTTGAGCACAAGTTGAGAAGATGGCACTGGACCTCTGCCACCTGTAGGAGTTCCTCGACCATTGGGGTAGTGCCCCTTGCACTATGAGCAAAGTTCCACTAGACGGTATGCCTCGCAGTCCTCCACCACCTCCTCCTAGGGGATGTAGAAGCAAAAGCTAGTCCTGAAGTAGGGGCCACTTTTTACCTTGTGGTTGGAGTTCTCATGAAAACTCTGATGTTGGTCCTTCATAACGGTCTCCAATGAGTGTTATTGTTCCTACACAACGCACTAATGGTTAGCCTATTACTATTCATGATGAACCCCTGCATGGCTAGAATGCTCCGAAGATTATTGATGTGGAACGACCTTCTTGGTCAACGCTTCCCAAGGATGACCCTCCGCCTCCGTCTCTTAGAGTGGCGGTTTGTACTTAATTTTTTTATGGTTAGTTGTAATTACTTTCACCATACTTTGATTGACTATTTTTTGATGTTTTGAGTTAGTTTTATCCTCCTCCGACATAAAATTTGAACCGTGATTTGTCTGACTACGCTACTTTATAACCTTCTGTATTTATATTTTTTATTTAATATAATGTGAAGCGATCCAATAATAAAATTAAAAATATTATTAAGCATGTACCAAGTTGTATACGTTTTCTTTTTATTTTTAGTTTGTTTTCAAATGTTATGCACATACATACTTTGTCTCATAAATATGCAAATTATGTCTTTTCCTTCCATAATCAGTTTTTAACTATGTCCCTCTCTTGAGGGCCTTTTGGTAGATGGAAAGTATAATTGTTATTTGTCATATCCATACTACAAAGCAAGGGCCCTTATTTATCGGCGCTTTTGGGTGATAATCAATGTCATATCAATCAATCTATCTATGCTACTAAATGTGGATGAATTCAAGGATTTATATGTGGATGACTTTGAACTAGAATGAAAGTATAATTGTTATTTGTCATAATCAGTTTTTAACGGTGTCCCTCTCTTGAGAGCCTTTTGGCAGATGGAAAGTATAATTGTTATTTGTCATATCCATACTACAAAGCAGGGGCCCTTATTTATCGACGCTTTTGGGTGAGAATCAATGTTGTATCAATCAATCTATCTATGTCACTAAATGTGGATGAATTCAAGGATTTATATGTGGACGAATTTGAACTCGAATGCGATTATAACTAAAATAATATTTAATATTTTTAGAATGTGATTATTCTTTTCAGGTTCATCATTTTATATATACATTGCAATAGGATTAGGTTGCATGTTGTTAAGGATTTTTATACATAAAACACCATTTTTTTATTGGTATTATTTTTTTTATCTACTTTTTTGGTGAAGGGTGGTGTCACTCTCAAGTTATAAGAGGTATGCGAGGGAACCAATTAGCTCTATAGTTGGAAGTAAAAGACTTCAATGATATTCTCCCTTTTTTGATTTCATTTTTGTGACTTCAATATAATCTTCAATATTATATTAGTGTACTTACATTGAAAATGTTCTTTTATATTCTTTTTGTGTTCCTTTCCTTCGACAGAAACCTATATACTTATTTATAACCTATTTTCATATAAAAATAAATAATAATAAACAAAATAATATAATATTTTGAATCTCTTAATAAGAGATGAGAAATGGAATCTATAATCATTCATAGCTTCTATATTTGTTATATCAAATGGAAATCTTGAATGAATTATAAACTTGTAGTAATCACATTTTATCTCAGTAGTATGCTATCTTGCTCCCAATGCTTAGTCGCTTGTGTAGGGTGAAATTATCATATGGCTTGGGCGTAAATATTTTTGTTTACTTATGTAAATTAAAAGAGATTTTAGTTTCCATTTATGAAATTAACATAAGTATTTTATTTTTTTAATTTCTTAAATGAATGATGTAAGTGTTTGATTTATGTATTTTATTTTATTTTTATTTTTTTTTAATTATTTTTATAATTTATTTTTATGTTTGAATTATCATAGTTAAGGATTAGGGATTGAAGGAATTCGATTTCTATTTTTGGTGGAATTGCTTGGAAATTTACATGAAGGCAAAAAACATCAATTATAACAACTTTAGATTTGAGAAAAAATCAAATACACTTTCACAGTAAAAATACCTTCATATTTATATTTAGAAAATATGAAAAACATAATAAAAAATGATAAAAACAAATCACACTTTACAAATGATCTTAAATTATGCAACTTAAAGCCTACAAATCTATATATGAGCTCACTATTTGTATTTTTATCCTTATTTTTTTAACATGACTAAGTCAAATATTTTTTTAAAGACGATATGAATCAAAAACTTAAATGCATATATTTTCATGCATGTAATTTTTTTATATTTTTTTGAAAAAATAAAAAAAACTATCTAAAAAAATAGTTATATTATTATTCTTCAATCGATAATATAAGAGTTATTCAAACTTTCTTTTGGGGAAGTAATTATAGTTAAGAAATATTTTGCTAGAGTGGGTTGGGACCTATGTATGATGGTTAGAGATGTGGAAGGTCTTGGTTTTCCTAATTCATATTTTTAAGGTATTTTTTTAGTTGTTAAGTGGGTTATTCGTTCTTTAAAAAGAAATGAGTTTTGGAAAATTATTGTGCACTACAAAATTTCTAAAGCACTTCTTGGTGGTAGTAGAATTTGGGGTCATATTCATTTGGTGAATTAGTTAGTTATCTCTGCTTCTATTAAAATTCAAGGATCTTTTATATTGTAAAAAATATGGAAAAAATGGAATAGAATTAAATCTTGGCTTGCTTGGGACATGTTGAAATGTGATTTTCAACACCTTTCCTTACATTCTATTTGGTGGTCTCCACTTTTTCTAATTCTAAGGATCCTTTAGTGTGGAATAAATCTTGTTGGAGCCTTCGATTTCTTTACAAAGAAATTTTGCATGTAGTAGATCTTCTCAATCAAAACAATGGCTTAATTTTAGATTGGCCTTTTTTTAAAATTCAACTCAAACTTATAGCCATTGATAAGAGCACTTATGATGTCATTAGGAACAAAGTGGAGGTATTTATTCTTTTTACAGCTAATTGTCTTTCCAATTATCGATGGTGGGGTGTTTGGTGTTGGCCAAATCAACATGTGTTATCTTAGTTTGTTGTCAGTCGGGCTTCACATTGGTACTAGTTACCCACCCTTTTGTTAGTTAAGCTTAATCAACATTGAGATGTATATGATGATGTAGCTACTGAGTGTAAACATCTCTGACATTTTTGGCAGTATGTGGCCCAGCCAAAGGTTAAATTTTTTGCTTGGTAATTCCTGCATCAAGGGTTGTCTATTAGTTTGAGATTGCAACATTTGGGATTAGAAGATTGTAAATGCCCTATGTGGTGAATTGGATTCCTTTAGTATGCTTTTATGTCTTGTCTTATTGCTGAGCAAATGTGGCATTGGGTGGCTTTAATTCATAAGTTTAAAAATGTTGCTTGTTTTCTGTACGACATTTTTTTAAGGAATAATATTGCTGATACAAAGTTGAATGTGCTTTGGCATATACTGAGATTTTTAATTTTATTTGATATTTGAAAAATCAGAGTGCATCACCATTTTCAACAATAAGTGTTTGTTGTGACTATTAAACGGTCAATGTTATTAAGTATTATTTCCTCTATCACCCTGCAACTTTACATTTAGATAGAGAATCATCTATTAAACTTTTCACAATACAAAAATATTCTAAATCTTTTATAATTTCTTGATTTTTCTATAGTTTTTAATTTATCTAATATTTTCTCAATAACACTCCTCTTTTATATTATTTATATCTTTATTTATTTATTTTATTAATTTTTTCTTTAGGGGCCACTTCAACAACCCCCAATAAAATAAAAGTTATATATATATCTCTTTGAAAAATGATATACATGTTTTAAAACTTAAAAATATTATTAAGTAGGTACCTACTTGTATTCCTATTCTTTTTATTTTTACTTTATTTCCAAATGTTATGCACGGACATACATTTTGGGTATTTTAATTATTTATTGGACCGTACTATTTTACTATTGGTGGATTTTTTTTGGTTTTGGTTGTTCATGAAATTGCAAGAAAGTGTGGAACTTTGTCTCATTAACATGCTAATTATGTCTTTTTCTTCCTTAATCAGTTTTAACTTTGTCTCATTAACATGCTAATTATGTCTTTTTCTTCCTTAATCAGTTTTAATGGTGTCCCCTTCTTGAGGGCCTTTTGGGAGATGGAATGTATAATTGTTATTTGTCATATGCATACTACAAAGGAGGGTCCCTCATTTATTTGTATAGGGAACTTTAGTTCACAATCAATACATATATCTTAACCCTAATAATGAATCACTCACCCTAATAATGAATCACTTACTATGATTCAAAATCTACTACATAATTTAAAAGTTATTCTATTAATTACAAGATAATAATAGAAATAGATTTTTATGCACATGAATGAACACAAAAGATTTCGTAGTAACTATGAGATGTTTCTCACGAGTGTTGAAGATGGTGTATTTACAGTTGAAGGTAGAAATTTTTGGGTATTATCAAATGGCGATGTGATGGTAATCAATATGATTACCATCTACAAGCCCAAATATAATTAGTATTTGGTTTGTTTTGGATTCGATGTGTGTGAGAAGGATTTAAGATGGTGTCTACATTTGTCTTTTCATCATTTACATCTTTTTCATACCTTATTTGAGATCAAATCATTTAGTATTTGCTTCGTGAAGATGGCAAGGGGTAAATACTCAAGAAAAGAGAAAGTGAAGAAGACGTTGGGTGTCGAGAAGAGGAAGGAGATTAATAAGAAGGGCATGGAGAGGGTTCCCAGGGAAATGAGCTTCATTGATACCATAAACGATGATATGATTCAATAGGTCTTTAACATGTCATATTTGTTTGCTTGTTATTTCATTAGGGACGTGCTCAAGGATGTTGTGTTAAATGTCAAAGACAAAAGGTGGAATACAAAAGAATCAAAACACATTTTTGAATAAATCTAGAAGCTTTAAAATTTGATGGCCTATCTCCAAGGTCATCGAAAAAGCAATGTAGAGCCATCGGAAGAACAACGCAAATACATTGTAGTCTCTCTAGTGAGTTAGCTTGCAAATCATTTCTTTGGTTTTGATGAAGACTTTAGGAGGTTAGAATGGATAAGATTATGAAATTTATTGAAAACAAGAATCATTTGTCTCCTAGTGGGTTGAGGGTCAAGAATTCTCCTCTAAAGGTGGAAGTGGGTCTTGTATGCATGCAAATAACACATGTTAAACTATGCAAATAAGTCCTTGGTAAGATGCTGACAAAGATATGTAATTCAAAAAAAGATAATTAGGAGGATTGGATCCCTACGATCCAATGGTAATACATTAAAATTAAAAATGTACGACATGCTTCACCCCATTTCAATTGCTCTATGGAATTGATGTAGTAATGCCCATGGAATACAAAGTCCCTAATGTACAAATTGTAACAGTTATGCAACTATGAGATTAGGACCATCTATAGGCAAGACTTATGATCCAACATGGATGGAAGAAACTAGACATATATCAAAATGGACACAAAAGGTCAATAAGTAAATTCAAAAAGCATGACATGATTTCAACCTACGAACTAAATAGTTTTAAGAACATGATGTGTTATTATATAGTAACTGATTCATAGCATTTACAGGGAAGTTGCATATTAGATTAAAAGGACCCTACATTATTCATGAACTATCATAGCAAGGAAATATTGTGTTGAGAGATATATAAGGAACCATTATTCCTAGGTGGGTAAATGGAATGAATAGACTATAAATGGATAATGGGTATTCCCCAGCGGAGTCGCCAAAAACTGTTGGTCGAATATTTTGTCTATCAGCGTACTGGTAAACAAAATAGGTCTTATCAACCAAAGCAAGAAGATTAATCGTCATAATGTGTAAGTTTCTCACATCAGAAGGAGACTACTCTCTCCTCTCATCAAGGGGAGGTTCCCTATGGATATGCTATGTATATGTATAAACATAAAATAATACTCAAGGGTAGGATCAGACATCCATCTCTCTTTCTTCAGAGATGATGTATACAAAACAAAGGAAAAACTCAAGGGAATGACAAAAAGCTCTCCTCTTCTTTCAGAAAAACTTATTTAGCCAGACGCAAGAATACTCCTGGAAATAAAAGCAGAATGTAACTGAGAGTATGGTAACCAACAAATCGAGATAGAACACAAAGTCTCTACCTGAAATGCTTAAGAGTAATATACGAAAGGCAATGAAAGCTTAAAGTCTTTTCAAAGTCCTTTACACAGCAATAAAAAGAAAACACACTGAAGGTAGCTATGGGGGCACAAAGTCTCTCCACAGTTGATTCTTCAGGACACCTTCCTGACTAATTTTACTAATCCTGCTTATTAAATCAATGGAACAGAAAAGATATCACAGCACAAAGTCTGAAAAAATCCCTTGCTTGCATTAACAGAATATGATCAATAGACTGAGCACAAAGTCTCAATGATGCCTCTCAATTTGGGCAGAGTTTCGTTCAGATTGTCAAAAAGAAGATCCAATTATAATGAAAGAAAGTCCCTTATATAGCCACTTGAAGAAGGGCTCAGGAATAGTAATACATCATGATGCGTTGGGAACTTTAGGAAGATAAGCTGGAACTTTGGGGCATTTTACCCATTTGATCTTCTCAATGTAGATAAACAAGCCACGCAATTGAAATATTACAACTTTCAATGTTTAGCTGGCGGTCTGATCTTGTCTTTATTGTTCCTCCTTCCCTGGTTACTTGAATCGGGTCCTAGATTCATCCATGATTCTATTTTTCCTCACTTTCAGCTGGTTTTTGTCTTGAATTCTGGAAATGCATTCGTGTCTGTAAATCAAAGGATCAACAACTATTTCATTATCTTTAAATTTGACGTCTTCGTGGGCGTCACCCCTTCGTCCTCTTTTGGCTTTCGGCTTTTTGCGTGGTAATGATCTGTGTCGAGTCGAAAAAGCCCTTTACTTTGGCCGCCAGGAGTCCCCCGCAAGGGCACCTACCCTTCGGGGTCCTTCGATAGCCCTTTGCTTTGTTAATCCCCGCAGACAAATCCCTGGCTGTTTGTTTTTTGAAAGTTCCCCGTGGACAAAAGTTTTTTGCGGACAAAAAGTTCACAAAATTTTGTTCCGCCAAGTATTTGAACAAGTCTTCGGATTTATTTTGAGCCCGCAGCCACTTAGAATTATTTCGGACCTTTTGTCCGAAGGAATTCCTTTAGACAAAAGTCCGAAAGAGTTAAGTGTTAAGCCAATTTTCAAATGCCTTAAACAAATCCGAAGAAATTTACTGAACTGTTTCTTTTGAAAATAACCCTTTCGAAGGGTGTTTTGGTCAATTAAGTGTCCTCTGCAAGGGCATTTGTCCTTTAAGAAGCTTCCTTTTGCATTGAACCACCCCTTTGAACTTTTGACGTTGAACCAATCGATTGAACCAAAAATGGTTCAAGCCGATAGTTCAATGAATAAAACAAGCCGATGAACTAAGCATTGAACCAAGATGTTGAACTTACCTTTGAACCAACAGTTGAACCATTTGATCGAACCAATCCGTTGAACCGGTTCAACGGTTCAATGAAGCGCGTCGAGCCCCTTTGAACCAAAGGCTGATGAATTATTTCATTGAACCAAGTGGTTGAACTAAGTGAATGAACCTGCTATTGAACCTTTTCGTTGAACCTATTTGTTGAACCTGCCATTGAACCTTGAACCCGTTGAACCTTTGAACCAAAATGGTTTAATAGTTCAACGGTTCAATGGTTCAATTGAATGATTTGGCCAAACGTCCTTGAAGCTGATGAACCAATTGAAGCGAATGAACTTTGAACCATTTTGAAGTGCTTAACTCTTACCAAACATGAACTTGTTGAACCTTGAACCCGTTGAACCTTTGAACCAAAGTGGTTCAATGGTTCAACGGTTCAATGCTTCAAGTCTCTTTTTGCACTCAGATGCTTGCCAATGAAGATTTTCACTTGAACCAAAACTCTGAACCAATCTTGAAAAATGAACAAATGTTGAAAATCAATTTTTTTGACTGAAAACCACCTGCAGAAGTCTTTGAACCTATATAAATGAACCTGCCTGTAGAAAATGAAAATACAAAGTCCGTAGAAATCAACATGTAAAATCCATTGAACTTGACTTGTAAAGTCTGTAGATTTTCTGAGAAGCTTTGAAAATGAGGAATCTGAATATCTAAGACAAATTTTTGAAAATGGAAGATACAATTTTGGTTTGTAAGACCAAAATAATTCAAATGTTGTCTCAAAAATGACTGTTATTTTTGGGAGACAACAGCTGGCTCCAGTTGGGGAACTTCTGTCAATTGCAAAACGAATTGGAAGGAGTAGAATTCAGAATCTCCAGTGTCTTCAAGTATGCCATTGGGTTGCGGAGTCATGCCATGGAGTCATGAAAGGCATCAAAAAAGAAAATAAACAAAACAAAAAAGGAATAAAGTTGTACAAATATACATATATACAGAGGCAATGATCTGATGCTTCAAAAGTTGAAGTGTTTTAGATGTTGTCCATTGTGGGGCAGAGAAAAGAGTGTGTCATCTTGGTATTTCAAAATAAAGTTGTTTTCGCCCATGTGCTGATGAATTATGAATGGGCCTCTCCAAAGGGAGTCGAACTTTCCATGCATCCCATTTGGTTCTCTTCTTTTGTCCCACAGCAGGACTTTATCTCCAATCTGGAAATCATGATTTATGGCCTTCTCATCAAAGATTTTCTTTACCAAATTTTGATGAGCAGCAATTCTGTCCACCACCATGGTTCTTTGTTCCTCCAGCTGAGTCTGGTACATGATTCTTTTGTCAAGAGAACTCTCATATGTCTGGTCTTCAATAGCCTTCACCAATTTCAAGGCTGGTAACTCTAAAGTAATTGGTATCTCAGCATTAATCCCGTAAAGAAGTTGAAAAGGGGACATACCAATCGCCCTCTTTGGCGTGATTCTGTTAGCCCATAGAGCATCCACCAATGCTTTATGCCACATCCTTTGATTATCATCTACAAGCTTCTTGATGATAGTTACCAGATTTTTATTGCTAGACTCAACTTGTCCATTTCCTTGTGGGAAATAATCAAAAGAATGAGATAGCATAATTCCATAATGAAAATAGAATTGCATAATTTCTTGAGAGGTGAAACAACCTGCATTATCAATAACGATTTTGAGTGGGACTCCAAATCTGGAAATGATATTCTCTTTTAGGAAGTTGCATACAACTTCTGAAGTAGCATGCTTTGTTGGGATTGCCTCTACCCACTTGGTGAAATAATCAATTACTGTAAGGACATAATCATGTCCAGCACTTGAAGACGGGTTTATTGTTCCAATAAAATTGAGCCCCCATTGCTGGAATGGTTCCTCTATGATTACTAGCTTCAGAGGCAGGGCAGCCAACTTGGGTCTTCCAACAAATTGTTGGCAAAGTTCACATTTTCTCACCCACTTATGTGCATCTTGGAAAAGAGTCGGCCAGTAATACCTGGCTCGCAGAATTTTGTGAGCAGTCACTGGGGCAAAAAAATGTCCTCCACAGGCTAGATTGTCGAAAGATTTCAAGAGCTGGGTTTGTTGTTCTTTATCTACACAGCGAAAGAAAACTCCATCTATGCTTCTCTTGTACAGGACGTTATCCCAAAGGACAAAATTCGTAGCTTTCAACCTGATATTCCTCCTTTCTTTGTAAGACAAATGAACAAGACATTCACCATAAGTTAAAAAATAGGCAATATCTGAGTACCATTTGTTGGTAGTGGAGACAAAAAGGACTATTGGCGCATCTTGCACTTTAGCTTCTTCACACTGTGTATCCTCTGGCTTATTGTCAGCCATTAATTGGCAAAGGCCTTTACCTCTGACCAGCTTTGTTGGCTTGATATCCAGATCAAATTTTTGGATCTTTGCAATCTAATTACCTCTCTTTGTGCCAAACTCTTGTTGAGTTAATATAGACTTGATTGTACTATTAGGAACTAAGGAAGTAGTATGTGAATTCAGAATATAGAAGCGAAAGTGTGACTGCTTTTACCAGTGCATAGGCATGCTTCTCTATATTCGAATACTTCATTTCATGAGTTTTGAGAGGGAAACTCATGAAAGAGATGGGGGATTCCATACCTTCTTTGTCTTGTTGGACAAGAATCGCTAAAAGAGTATGCTCAGACGCATAGCTATAAATAATGAAATCCTTGTGGTAATCTGGACAAACCAAGGTAGGGGTGTGAGCAATGGCGACCTTGATATCTTGAAAAGTTGCTTTGCCTTATTTGGTCCAGCTAAAGGTGGTCTTTCCTTTCATCATATTTACAATGTGTCTTGTCTTCTCAGCAAATTTGGGAATAAATCTCTGTAATAAATTCAATTTTTTGAAGAAAGAGTGAACAACATTTTTACTTGCGGGCAAATTCAGCTCTTGAATAGACTTGACTCTGTCTGAGTCAATCTTTATGCCTTCTTTGGACACAATGTGTCCAAGGAGTTTCCCCTCTGTCATTCCAAAAATAGACTTTTTAGGATTCAAAGAAATACCATTCAGGTGGCAGCGCTCCAACACTTGCTGCAAGTGGCGTACATGATCAAATTGACATTTTGAAAAGACAGTTAAGTCATCAAGATATACTACTATGAATTTGCCAATCTCATCTTTGAAAGCCATGTCCATAGCTCTCTGAAAGGTAGCACCACCATTTATTAAGCCAAAAGGCATTCTTTTGTAAGCAAATGTACCCCACGGTGTGGTGAATGCAGTCTTGTGTTGGTCAGCTTCACTAACCTCAACTTGATTATAACCTGAGAAGCCATCCAGCATTGATAACATTTTTGATCCTGTTACTGTTTGAAGCACTTGGTCCATGATTGGCAAAGGATAATTGTCTTTCAGAGATGACTGATTTAGATTCCAGAAATCTACACAAATGTAGATTTCACCATTCTTCTTATTTACAGGTACTATGTTCGCAATCCATGTAGAATGATGGATTGGGAAGATAATTCTAGCATTCAACATCAACTGTATCTCAGAAATAATAGTACCTAAAAATTTTGGTTTGTATTGTCTGGATTTCTACTTGTAGGGCATTGAATCAGCCTTGAGAGGAATATGATGGCGGATTACATCAGGTCTGAGACTTCAGGTCTTTATATGAATATGCCAATACATCAATGTATTGACGGAGCAAAGAAGTGAATTTGAATCTTTCTTTAGGTGTGCAGCACTTACCAATGTTGACCATCTTGGGATTTTTTTTGTTGGTCAGATTTACTTGGTCAAATCCTTGAGAGAAATTCAAATCTGTTTGTTGTTGTTTGACAAATCTATCATGCTTGTCAAACAGCTTCTCAAGAGAAACTAGGCCTTTAGGAATTTTATTTCCTTTCAGCTGTAGGAACTCTTCATTTACATCTGTACTAGATTCAGAAAAAGATTTAGACTTCTGAGATTCGCTGCCTTCAAAATACAGCTGTTCAAAATTGTCTTTTCGTTCCAAAAAAGCAATGATCTGATGATCATCATTGAATATTTGCCAATGATCAGCATTGTCAAGAACACTTGGTCTATAGACCAGCTCAATGGTATATTTGTCTTCTTTGAAATCAGAATGAAGAACTAAAAGAGTTCCTGAAACAACAAGTGCATTAGCTTTGTCATTGGCCTCTCTTGGAATGGCATAAATGTTGAAAGCATCAAAGCTTTCAATTTGGTCTCAAACCAGGTTACGATAGTGGTGTAGCCTCTCATTCTTGGTTTGATATGAATTTATCACTTGACAGACCACTAATTCAGCGTCCCCATAAATGTTGAAAGCATCAAAGCTTTCAATTTGGTCTTAAACCAGGTTACGATAGTGGTGTAGCCTCTCATTCTTGGTTTGATATGAATTTATCACTTGACAGACCACTAATTCAGTGTCCCCTTTAGCATGAATAAACTTGATGCTTTTTTCTTTAGCAGCTTTCATGCCTAGCAACAGTGATTCATATTCAGCTGTATTATTAGTATTATTGAATTGAAATTTATAGGATGAAGGAAATAAATCTCCTTGAGGAGATATCAAGACAATTCTGGCTCCAGAACCAGTAGAGGAATAACTACCGTCAAATTCAAGAGTCCAAACCTCATCAGACACTGGCTTTACTTCAGACTTTCCCTCATCAGAAACGAAGGGTGCTTCATCATCTGTATATAAAAAGTAGTTACCCATACCTGCGAATTTAAAAAGGATTTGAGATTCAGGAGCTGACGTCTTGGTAACTACATACTTTGCTTCCTTTTCAGGAAGTAATCTCTTCATCACGCCTTGGACAAGGATCCTTGCCTCAGATAGATCCATGTTCAGTTCTCCTCCCACGTCTTTACAAAAATTATGTCCAAGCAAAATGCCATAAGATGCTAAGACGTCAGCCACTAATATAGTCATTTTAATCCTCTTATCCGAAAAGGCTGCGAATGCAAATTGGGCATCTTTGATTTGCCCCAGCAACGGTACTTATCTATTCTCCATGGAGAAACATCTCCCAAACATTTTGGTCAATGTGAGACCAAGAGACTCAGTGACTTTAGCAAGCATGACATTGTCAGATGTGCCTGAGTCTATTATTCAGTTACTCAACTTGTGGCCATTGATTAACAGAGAAACATAGAAGGGTTCTATTTTTCCAGAAGTAGCTGGAGGAGTAATAATCAAATTATTTGGAATACAAGTATTCTTTGGAGAATCAAGAATTACTTTTTTGGCCTTTTGTCCTACAGAGATGGTTTGATTTTTTACATATTGGATCAGCTTATTCAGTTGATCTGAATTAGACTGCAAGTACTCAAATTCAGACATCTATATTTTTGTCTTTTTGACATGATCAATTATGTCAAATGGCTGAATCGAGCTAGGTACAGAGAAAGGTATTTCAGCTTTCTGAGTTTTAGGAGGGATGGGAGGTGGGCTGGTTTGCAAATTAGAAGTAGAAGGGGAAGGTGCAACATATGTATTTACCCTTTGAGTAATGACTAGATCT
The DNA here is from genome assembly GCA_037957365.1 of Torreya grandis. Lineage (NCBI taxonomy): Eukaryota > Viridiplantae > Streptophyta > Pinopsida > Cupressales > Taxaceae > Torreya > Torreya grandis. Next base: position 2,837,202 of record JARHVA010001475.1, on the reverse strand, counting down.
TTTGATTGAAAAGGTAGAGTTGTCCCACACTTGACAATTGTGACTGCTGGCTGTGGTTGTTTTTTTGTCTTTTCTTTATCAGCCTGCTGGACTGATTGATTTTTAGACCTAGTAAACACTGCATATGATCCATCTAAAGCTTCTCCTTTGCTTCTGGGTTCATCCTGGTAATTCAAAAAACTAATGTGGGAGTCACCAGTTGATTCTTCTTGATTATCTTCAATGATATCAACATCATTTTCTTGATTTAATTCACGCTGATAAGAGAATTTTGATTCTGCTTCAAGGTATCCCATTGCTGAATTAGTTGGAGGAGCTTCCAGGGCAAGTTTTCCTTGTGGGGAAGGAAGGTGATTTTGTTGTCCTTGGTTTCTGGCAACATTGCCCTGATATGACTGATTTGGGAATGTCCTTCTGTATGTAGGAGCAAAAGACATTCCTTGAGCCATCTGTTTTTTAAGAGCAAGCAATTCATTTGCTAATTTCTGCACCATTGGATTTGTGGTGCTTGTAGAAGCAAATTCAGAAGATGATGAAGCTTTATTTTTATTGGGATCTCTTCTTATTTTTCCTGCTAAGATGAGATCATCTTCTACTTTAGTGGCCAAAATTTGAGCTGCAGTGAGATCTATTTGGCCAACACGTCTTAAGAGAAAACTGACTTCAGGTAGCTAAGAATTAATGAAAAAGCATTTGAGATTCTCAGCTATAGGTCTAGAAATGACAGGGATTTTGTTTCTCAATTTTTCAAATTTAGCTATGAAGTCTCTCATAGGCTCATGTGGCTCTTTCTTCATCTGTGTAAGTTGAGCTAGAAGTGTATGTGCATCTCCTGCAGGTTTGAATCTGGATTCAAACTTAGCTTTTAGAGTATTCCAATCAGTCACCGATCGAGCCTGTAGATGATAAAACTAATCTGCAGCAAGACCTTGTAGTGTTTCAACAAAAAGCCTGACTGTTACATCTTCAAACTCTAATCCGATTACTCCACAAGCTATACTGAATGCTGCAATGTGTTTATCAAGATGAACTTTCCCATCACCATGAAATTTAAGAAAATTCTTCCTAGAACTGCGTGGAAGCTCATGTAGAGGAGGAGTAAGATTGAGAGGACCAAAAGCATTACCCTAGGGGTCTTGAAATGCTATTATAGGATACTAAAAAGGAGGGATAACAAATCTCAATGGGGTAATTATAGGCACAGCTTTATCAACAGCAGAAGTAGATACTTCGTCTGGTAATGGAGATCTGGCTTTAGTAGGAGGGAAGCTCTTGGTTCGTTAGAGATGAGATGGTGAAGGAAACAGATTAAAATCACTTTGTTGTACCAACTCGAACATAGGATCAATGATACATTTAGCCCTTTGGCTACGTGTATACCTTGAATCTGTCAGATTGTAAAACAAAAGTGGAAAAGAATTGACTTTGCTTCAATTAAAGCTTGAGGCTTTAAACTGTGCGTTCTTTTTCCTATTGGTGTGGAGGTGAATGGAATGAATAGACTATAAATGGATAATGGGTATTCCCCAGCGGAGTCGCCAAAAACTGTTGGTTGAATATTTTGTCTATCAGCGTACTGGTAAATAAAATAGGTCTTATCAGCCAAAGCAAGAATATTAGTCATCATAATGTGTAAGTTTATCACATCAGAAGGAGACTTCTCTCTCCTCTCATCAAGGGGAGGTTCCCTGTGGATATGTTATGTATATGTATAAATAGAAAATAATACTCAAGGGTAGGATCAGACATCCATCTCTCTTTCTTCAAAGATGATGTATACAAAACAAAGGAAAAACTCAAGGGAATGACAGAAAGCTCTCCTCTTCTTTCAGAAAAACTTATTTAGCCAGACGCAAGAATACTCCTAGAAATAAAAGCAGAATGTAACTGAGAGTATGGTAACCAACAAATCAAGACAGAACACAAAGTCTCTACCTGAAATGCTTAAGAGTAATATACGAAGGGCAATGAAAGCTCAAAGTCTTTTCAAAGTCCTTTACACATCAATAAAAATAAAACACACTGAAGGTAGCTATGGGGGCACAAAGTCTCTCCATAGTTGATTCTTTAGGACACCTTCTTGACTAATTTTACTAATCCTGCTTATTAAATCAATGAAACAGAAAAGATATCACAGCACAAAGTCTAAAAAAATCCTTTGCTTGCATTAACAAAATAGGATCAACAGACTGAGCACAAAGTCTCAATGATGCCTCTCAATTTGGGCAAAGTTTCATTCATATTGTCAAAAAGAAGATCCAATTATAATGAAAGAAAGTCCCTTATATAGCCACTTGAAGAAGGGCTCGGCAACAGTAATACATCATGATGCGTTGGGAATTGTTAGGAAGATAATCTGGAACTTTGGGGCATTTTACCCATTTGATCTTCTCAATGTAGATAAACAAGCCACACAATTGAAAGATTACAAATTTCAATGTTTAGCTGGCGGTCTGATCTTGTCTTTATCGTTCCTCCTTTCCTGGTTACTTGAATCGGGTCCTAGATTCATCCATTATTCTATCTTTCCTCACTTTCAGCTGGTTTTTGTCTTGAATTTTGGAAATGCATTCGTGTCTGTAAATCAAAGGATCAACGGCTATTTCGCTATCTTTAAATTTGATGTCTTTGTGGGTGTCACCCCTTGGTCCTCTTTTGTCTTTCGGCTTTCTGCTTGGTAATGATCTGTGTCGAGTCAAAAAAGCCCTTTACTTTGGCCGCCGGGAGTCCCCCGCAAGGGCACCTACCCTTTGGGGTCCTTCGGCAACCCTTTACTTTGTCAATCTCTGTGGACAAATCCCTGGGTGTTTGTTTTTTCAAAGTTCCCCGCAGACAAAAGTTTCTCGCAGACAAAAAGTCTGGGGAAAATTCCTGCGGACAAAAAGTTTGCAAAAATTTGTTCTGCCAAGTATTTGAACAAGTCTTCGAATTTCTTTTGAGCCCGTAGCCACTTAGAATTATTTTGGACCTTTTGTCCGAAGGAATTCCTTCAGACAAAAGTCTGAAAGAGTTAAGTGTTAAGCCAATTTTCAAATGCCTTAAACAAATCTGAATAAATTTACTGAACTGTTTCTTTTGAAAATAACCCTTTCGAAGGGTGTTTTGGTTGATTAAGTGTCCTCCACAAGGGCACTTGTCCTTCAGGAAGCTTCCTTTTGCATTGAACCGCCCCTTTGAACTTTTTATGTTGAACCAATCAGTTTGAACCAATCGGTTGAACCAAAAATGGTTCAAGCCGATAGTTCAATGAATGAAACAAGCTGATGAACTAAGCATTGAACCAAGATGTTGAACTTACCTTTGAACCTACAGTTGAACCATTTGATCGAACCAATCCATTGAACTGGTTCAACAGTTCAATGAAGCGCGCTGAGCCCCTTTGAACCAAAGGCTGATGAATTATTTCGTTAAACCAAGTGGTTGAACTAAGTGAATGAACCTGTTGTTGAACCTTTTCATTGAACTTATTTGTTGAACTTACCATTGAACCTTGAACCCGTTGAACCTTTGAACCAAAATGGTTTAATGGTTCAACGGTTCAATGGTTCAATTGAATGATTTGGCCAAACGTCCTTGAAGCTGATGAACCAATTGAAGCGAACGAACTTTGAACCATTTTGAAGCGCTTAACTCTTACCAAACATGAACTTGTTGAACCTTGAACCTGTTGAACCTTTGAACCAAAGTGGTTCAATGCTTCAAGTCTCTTTTTGCACTCAGATGCTTGTCGATGAAGATTTTCACTTGAACCAAAACTCTGAACCAATCCCAGAAAATGAACAAATGTTGAAAATCAATTCTTTTGACTGAAAATCGCCTGCAGAAGTCTTTGAACCTGTATAAATGAACCTGTCTGTAGAAACTGAAAATACAAAGTCTGTAGAAATCAACATGTAAAATCCATTGAACTTGACTTGCAAAGTCTGTAGATTTTTTGAGAAGCTTTGAAAATGAGGAATCTGAATATCTAAGACAAATTTTTGAAAATGGAAGATACAATTTTGGTCTGTAGGACCAAAATAATTCAAATGTTGTCTCAAAAATGACTGTTATTTTTGGGAGACAACAGTACAGAAATAGAACTCCAAGGTCCTTCGGTGTCTGGGATAATGAGGAGACAAAGCTCTTGATTAATAGTAGGGCCTACAAAATGAGGATGGTTAGGTGAATGACTCGAGGGATGAGATTAACTTTATCAAGTTGATTACACCTAATCAATGTCATCCACAAATGTGAATGATATATGACAAGGCTAGACTAAAGGAGAAGAAAGGGCAGTCGAGGTGAGGATCTAGACTTGAATCACATTATATTGGTGACCTATATTTTGAGGGAGGATGAATATTTGTGGATCAATAATTTTATCTTGCTTCTCTATATCACTAAGAGTGTCAACGATGAAGTAGGGAATGGATGTAGCACGAAAAACCTCAATTTTTAATTTGACACTAATGTCTGACCGTGTGTTGATTGTAAACTAGGTGCTATAGCCCTAGGGCAAATACCTTTTCTGATAAGACTAGGTGTCTTTGAAAGTTTCATCCAAAGGAGACTAGGAAATGTATAAGTTGTAGACACTTGAAAACTACACACGATAGCTTTCGATGTCAAATTACCTCTTTGACCCTCGTCTGACCTCACATCTAGTGGACCTCCTAGTCAACTAGACTCACTTACTAACTTGACCCCTAACCTAAAATGTTTAACTAAACCATTTAATTTAGCTTGATTTAACCTATTTTCCTTTGGCCCCTCGACCGTCAATGGTTGGCCTAACTGTAGACGGTTAGCCTAACCATCAATGGTTAGGCCACCAAACCTATTTTAAAATACTAAAGCACTGACATCTTTGTGCGAGATAAGCATTTTCCAAAATGAAAACTTGATTTTAAAACTTGATTTAAAAATGACATGAATTAGCAACTTTATTCCCCTATCAAATTAGGAACTTCATCCCAATTAGCAACTTAATCCTACAAAAAGAGAAGAGGAGGAAGTGAAATGGATCCACCATACAAAATCTGAAATCCAAACTCTTGGATCTAAGATCTCTTGCATATAGGTGTTTAACATTCTTTTAGTGAGAAAGCAATACCATTAGAGACCCAAAGCTTTGTCGAAATCACATTTGAAAGCCAAAGTATTATCACTCTGGCCAAATCACTTCAGCATTTCACTATCAAATTTCAGGTATCTCTTGTTGGTTTGGTTGATTTATCTTATTTCTAACCTCTCTACCCTATCAGACCCATCAATATCTTATTCTCCACCTCTCAACCCCGTTATAGACATTTGTTTGTCCAAATACCCAATCTACACCTTATGTTCTAATCATTTCCAAATTTGCATAGGGAATCACCAATGATTAACCCCAACTGACGATGACCATCCAACTACTGGAGATTAGACCCAACTGCAGATGGTTCACCTGACAACCAATAGTCACTGTGGCATAAAAATCCAACAAGTTGTTTTGTGTCATTACCTTCATTCAAACCCAATTTTCTCTATTTCTGCTTGGTTACAAAATATATATATATATTTTTTGGACCAAACCCTGATCATTTTAACATAAGTAATTGATCCGCTTTTGTTTTTTTACTTGTTTTCTTTAAACAGGCATCTGATTTTTCCTTCTTGCCTGTATTTACTTTCATGTCATTGAATGCAAATATCATGTCTTTCAGTTTATATCAGTTTAATTATCATAATAGTGGATTGACAGCATCCTAGTAAGCTATACGTTTCTTGGATCTAGCTCACACTAGGTAGTCCACTCAACCATCCATCTAACAAACCCCTTTTCGAGTGTCTTTATTATCTATAGGTTATTCTTTCCAATCCAAAGAGGAGTTCTCACTTTTGTCTAGATTCACGCACGCACTTCATCAGGTATTCTTCTACACACCCTATTTACTAGTTTCATTACATTACTTCAAAAACTAAGAAATGAGTGAAATTAATTGAAATATTTTGGCACGCCCAATGGGACCTAGTTTCCTTTTCTTCCCTTATTGTTTGCTCATCGAATGAAATCTGAAAAAAAAAAATTGGGCTTAAAATAAACCTCTTCCATACATTGATTGCCTGCTTGTCTTAGTTCATCTAGTAACATAGAGGGCAAAGTAATTAATCGTGGCTTTCTCACTCGCTATCACACACTAAGTCGAACCACAAAATAATCAACACATCAAAACATACCTGAGACAAGGCCCGACTAGGATTTCATCACCTAGCGACAACCTTACCCCTTCCCAACTATCCCACTTAGATTTCACCACCAAGGGGAGAACCAACTCAACTCTTTGGTTGAGTATAAACTTTGAACTTGGTATATTTTGGCTAAGCACCCAACACTCTTACTGTTGTGGGACCATGAAGTGAGGGGGTAGGCCCCAATACCAAGCCATGTATTAAAGTTCAACATAGATTTCTCTTTTGAATGCCTGAACTCAAACCAAAACCAACCTTAGATTTCCTCTTAGTACCTGATCTAAAAGCCAAGTTCCCTCTTCACACTTTCTAAGACATAAGCCAAAAGTGATAAAAAAGAATTCTAATATTTAATGCACTTTTAGTGTATGCCTTATTTGCCTTTCATTCTTTTCTTTTGATTGCTCTTTGTTTGAGGTGTGAGTTTCGTCATATTATTCCTTTTTCTCTCATATGGTCTTTACTAGACAGCAGCTAAGAAACCAAAACAATCAACCACCAACTTCTTCCTCTTCCTCCATGGAGTACAATTCTAATGATGAGGTTTAACCTCATTTATCCCCCCCTCTTACCAAGATCTCAGTTGTTTCTGAGGGTGATGTAGACTTCATTGCCTTCCTTGACAACAATTTGGTTGCCCTTCAGCACTATCTTAACAACTTACCCAACCGTACCTCTATTGCTTCAGTTCCTCCTATGGATCCATCTTACCATATGCCTCCCCATCTTATGGTGGGTGTTACCTCAACCCAACCCTTGCTAAACCAAGACTCCTCTTCTTCCAACATCCCATTTACTGCCACTACCCAAACCCAATCTAATATTCCAACCTCCATCCAAACACCTCCTACCACACCTCACACTTCACGAATGGGTTCAACTCTACCTCTATTTACCTAAACTCCACCTACCATGGGGTTATCTTCTACCCCTGCTTCCTCCCTTCCCTTTATTACAACCATTCCACCAACTTCTACCCGATTCCAAAATTTGGTGTTTTCTATACCTCAAACACTTCCACCCATTAGCACTACAGTCACCACTCAACCTCAACCTACCCAACCTCAACTCACTACCTCAGCCGCACCTTTAAGTCAACCCACATCCATCCCTCAACAATTACCCATAACAGCCTATCAATACGTCTCTAACCCATGAGGTACATAGCGCCTTCCACTCAACCATTTATGCCAATAAACCCCTATGGGGCACCATCTCAACCTCTTGTGACCACTCACCAATATGTGGCTTCTTCTGCACCTTCTATCACTTATCCAAACCTATCTGCCACACAACCTCAATAGAATGTGCCTCTTAATTATGCAGCTTCCCAACCCCAACCAAATTTGATCAAGATGTTAATGGACAAAATGACCAACTTAGAGTCATCTATCTCCTGGTCTTATAACCTTTTATCCTACAATCAAATTTGTAACGAACCCATCCATCCATCCGTGCCCATCCATTTTTATCCTCCTCAATGTGAATTGTCAAAGTTTTCCAAATTCCAAGGCAAAGAGGACCCCCAACAGCATCTGAGGGCATTCTATCATTCTTGTTATTTAATTTCATACGATGATGCTCTCCATCTTCTAACCTTCCCCATGTCCTTATCTGGACCTGCCCTTGATTAGTATAGTGCTCTTCCCATGCACTCCATCTTTTCTTTCTCCTAATTGGCCCAAATCTTTTTAGAGAATTTCTCAGTAAATATATCTAATAAGATTTCTATAAAGGACCTCTATTCCATCAAGCAATTCGATGATGAGTCAATTGTTGATTTTGTTGCTAGATGAAGAGGCCTCATCAACCAAATTACTTTTTCCTTACCACAACCCAAATTGATTGAACTCTTCTCTCAGGGTTGTGTCAAACATATAGCTCCCACTCTTCAAGTCCAAACCTTTATAAATTTCAATGCAACATTCACCATGGCACGTAAACTAAAAAATTAGGCCAATCATGAAGTGAAGTTGAAATTACAGAACAAAAATTCTAGCTTTAAATCCAATGACCCTTCCTCCATCAAAGCCACTAACTAATCAAATTCCAAAGCAAAAGCATCTACAAATTCAATTTTTCTAAAAACCACTCCACCTCCAACTATCAACCAATCATCTCAAACCTGAAACCAAAACTGAGATCCTCCAAAACAAGATACTCCCATTGGAGAATCTTATGCATCAGTTTTGGATAAATTGCTCAAAGCCAACCTCATCCAAATCCCACCTATTAAACCACCACAACAATTTGATGCTTCTCACCCCGTACCTAGGTGGTATAATGAAAATGACCATTGTGCCTTTCACCATATTGTGGGACATGGCATTAATAGATGCAATACCTTTAAAAGTCTTGTCCAAAATTTGATTGATAGTGGAGAACTTGATTTTGACAATCCCAATGCACCTCCTAATCAGTCCCTTGACATTTTATAAAAACCTTTTCCCAATCACGCTCCTTCCACCCAACACCATACCAATAAACCTGAATCATCTCACTCTCATGAGGCACACACAATCAATGTTATTAATAACTAGCCCATTGTTGAAGAGATCATTACCTCCATCACCCAAATAGAAATAGTTAACTCACCCTCTATTCCTTTAGATACCCAAATACAAGAATCAACCACCCCTCTCTCTTATCAGACCTTAGCTTTATCTCCTTCTCCTTTGATGGAAACACCAAAGGAGACAATCATTACTTCATTCATTTCTTCTTCTTTCACTCCACCCATTCAAGTGGTAAAACTGCCCTCCATTTCTTTGGACACCCAAACAAAAGAAGAAACCATGTCTACTCCTTCACTTGGGGAAAACACACCTATCTCCCTCATTTTACAACCATCCACACCTTCTTTGGAAACTATCCCAAACCAAGAGAAGGTTACCTCACCTATCCAACCACCAATTTTGGAACCATCCACCAAAAATAAGGATAGATAAAATGTTCCTTCTTCTCCACCAAAGGGATTAAGCTTTGAAACCAATTACTAAGGAACTAAACCTATCTACAAGCCCTTTTCTAGGCTAGTACAAAGTTTAGAGTTCGCTTCCCAACCTAACTTTGATAGAGCCACCTTTTGACATCGATTTGGACTTCCTTACTAAAGCAAACCTGAATCCTCAACTTCACTTGAATCTACCCTTAAACCCATTATCCCTTCACCAAATACCTCTTCCAGAACCATAAGTGAACAGTCACAACCACTCTAATCTAAAATTGCCAAATCACCTTATGTTTCTTTCACCAAACCAAACAAGAACCTAGGAATTCTTCCCACACCTAGTCACACTTGTCCCCATTTGAGGTGGGACTTAACCTCATCTAGTCTACCAAAGACAAATCCAACTAAACCAACTAAGAAGGTAGAGTTACTTAAACCTCCACCTCGAACTAGACCCATACCACCTGCTTCCCATGTACCTTCCATCTTATGACCCCATCCTTCTACCATTCCAGTTACCTATTCTTCCTCTAAGATACCATCCCATTTTTCTCCACCTACACCCATCAAACCCTCTAGTTCTCCATCATTTTTAACTAACCCATCTACCTCTACTTTCCCACCTATATCTAAACCTTCATCATCCAAGTCTTCAACCTCTAAACCAACCATAACCAAGTAAACCCAACCAAAGCCACTAATTAAAACCATTCCTCCAACTCCAACTTCTGTACTAAAACCTATGCCCAAGAGAGTTACCACTCCTAATACCAAGAATCCATCACCTCCAACACCTTTATTTAAATCCTATTCAACCATTTTACAAAGGTTGTTGTAAACCTCTTCCATTAGCTTACCTCCAATCAAACCTTTTGACCCTTCGCATCTTAAACGCTCCTATTTCAATGATAACTTGATCTACGCATACCATAGGGCACCAAGACATGACACGAAGAACTACAAAGCTCTCCAAGCACTTGTTCATAGCCTATATGATGAATATGATATGTTATCATATGAACCCTTTTTACCCCCATTGCCAATCTTACCATTAACCCAACCTACCTAACCTTTACCTACTCTCCCATTCTTACCCAAGGATGAGAGGGAGGAACTGAAGCAAGCATCAAACCCCCTTATCCACACTATTCATGTGGTTACATGATCCAAACCCAATAGAAAGATAAGGTAAAATCCAAGGCATCCATTCCATGGACTTACCCTTCCACACTTTAACCTTCCAACCAAAACAAAACACCTACACCTTCACCTATACAACCACCAAAACCTAAAGTATCCATTTTGGGAGCTTCTCCCTCCAACCCTTCTACATCCATGCAATGGTTAGTTTTGAAATAACTTCACCAAACACCAATGAAAATGAGCCTCTATGAACTAATCAACATAATGCCCCACCATCGCTAGGCACGGATCGAGGATCTGTAATCTATAGAGATTCAACCAAATGATCCTCATCCTCTTGCACCCTTTGTTAGAGCCCTCCAAATTTCTACCCTCATCACCTTTAAGGATTCTAAAATACCACTATTTCATACTGAAGATCTTTATCCTCCCCTCTTTGTCATAGCATACATCAATCAAACCCAAATCAAGCAGGTTATGATTAATGGGGGAGCTAGCATCAACATTATCTCCTCCCATACATATGACCAACTTCAGCTGCCCAAAAACATCATGTCAAAAATTATAGTGGTCCTTCACTCCTTTAATGACACTATGGCCACCACTTTAGGAACCATTGTTCTCCACATTTGCTTGGGGCCTCAAACTATTTTATGTTATAGAGGGTGAGTTCTAATACAATGTATTACTCGAATGCCCTTGGATCCATGCTATGAGTTGCATCCCTTCCACCTTACACTAATACATCAAATTTGAGCATGAGGGACAAGTTGTTACTATCAAAGTTGATCCTAGTCCCTTCCATCTTACACTAATGCATCAAATTTGATCATGAGGCACAAGTTGTTAGTCCCTTCACCTCTTGCAATATGACATACTGAACTAATGATGTTCTTATTCCTCCATCTACCTCACAATAAAATTTTAACAAAACCACCCCATCAATCAAAACTATCAACACTTCCACTCATAACCATGATGAAGCATCAACTAGCTCAGCCATCCCTTCATCCCAAATTTTGATAGAGGATTCTTTGAAATCCACATTTAAAAGTATTTCTCTTAGGGAATGTCAAATTTTAGCCTTAGATGCTTTCCCTACTCTACAAGAGTATGGGAACCTCAAATATTACCCATCTTACGATCTCAACATCGAAACCATTGTCCCTTTTGGGCTCCCCAACAATAAAAAAAAATTGTTATGGGGAACTTGACCGTCCACATCTCATTCCTGCTACTACCCCATTCATCTGACCATTCACCTTCGATTTCTTACCTGGACAAGCTAGCCTTTGCCAAAGCTTACCTTTATAGGTGCACTTGGAAGGGGTTTGGTCTTGGCCTCTATAAACAAGGACCTCATGAGTTACTCGTCATCAAAACTCAAAAACCTCATGAGTTATTTGGCCTCAGGTTTGTACCCCTAGAAGAACCCACATCATCAAAACCCGTTTCCACCATCGATAAAGAACCTCCATCCTCACCAACCCCATCTCCCTCTAAATCTAAGGACTTCGATATCATCCCATCTAACTTTTTTTATCAACACCATTAGTTTCAGCCCCCTAAACTATCAAAATGGTCGCCAAACTAAAACCCTTCCTCTCATCCACCCTGAAATGATTGAATGAGATTATCCTACCTTCAACACCATCCAATGTCAAGATGATAATTGCATTATCGCCTATCTTGGTGTAGGGGATTCTTCAATTCATAATTCTCTCCCTCCTAAGAACAAAACTATGTTAAATGAATCCACTATTGATGTCAACTTAAGAACTTGAGATAACCCTCGTATCATCAAAATCGGCCAATCCTTAAATTATATAGAGCAACAAGACTACCCTTCTTTCCTTTGAGACTGTAGCATAGCATTTGCATAGTCCTATTAGGATATGCCCAAAATTAACCCTTTGATTGCCTTTCACAACATTGTTACACATCTTAAGATTAAGCAGGTTCGATAAAATCTTGATAGAATTCATCCTCACATAGCCCTCCTTGTCAAAAAAGAGCTTCCTAGAATTCATCCTCACGTAGCCCTCCTTGTCAAAAAAGAGCTTCAACATCTTTTATCCATTGACTTCATTCAACCCATCGACTATCCACAATGGGTTTCTAACATCCTTCCCATCACCAAGCCCATAGGGGGACTTCATCTCTGCATCGATATTCGTGACCTCAATCTCACTTGCCTAAAAGATGACTTTCCTCTACCCAACATCGACTAACTCATTGATCTTATAGTCAGCCACGAAATTTCATCCCTCATGGATGGTTTCTTAGGATATAATCAGATCTTGATTGCTCCTAAAGATCAACATAAAACTTCCTTTATCACCCCATGGGTAAACTTTTGCTACAAAGTCATGCCCTTTGGACTAAAGAACATTGGAGTAACCTATCAGTGGGCTATGACTATCTTTCACAACCTCATCCATAAAATTATAGAGAACTATGTCGATGATCTTCTTGGGAAATCCAAACACCACAAGGATCACCTAGATGTTCTCACCATCATCTTCGACCAATTAATCCATTATCATGTTAGACTCAACCCCAAGAAATATATTTTCAGAGTCTTATCAAGAAAGCTTCTTGGTTTCATCATCTCTATATGAGGAATCGAAATAGACCTCGCTAAAGTCAAAACAATCTTGGAAATGCTTCCTCATACCAACCTTACGCAACTTTGTAGCCTGTAGGGTAAACTTTAATCCATCCATCATTTCATCTCCCAGCTATTTGATAAATAGAAACCCTTCCACCATCTACTAAATAAATATACCTCCTTTAACTAGACTAAGGAATGTCAACAAGCCTTCAAATCAATCAAGGAGTACCTTCTCTCTCCACCTGTCCTCACCCCTCCTATGGAAGACCAACCCTTTTACCTATATAAATCCATCACTAATCATTCTCTAGGGGTAATGCTCGCTCATCATGATGAACAGAATAAATAAAAATTCATCTATTACATCAACCACACACTTATCGAATATGAAACTTGATATACTCATCCTAAGAAACTCTACCTCACCTTAGTTTTTTTGGTCTCCAAACTCTGTCACTTTATTCTTAATCATAAAACATATGTCATCACTAACACTGACCCCCTCAAGTTCATACACTCCAAGCCATATCAAAACCAAAGTATGGTTAAGTGGCTCATGCTCCAAGCTGAGTTCGATCTTGAGTTCCTTTCAAAAATGTCCATAAAAGGATAGGTCATCGTTGACCGATTGGTTGAAGCTCCTCTACCAGACAATCAGCCTCTTCCTCTTACCTTTTTAGATGAGTCCATTTTGACTTTATCCTAGGAAGAACCCATCTACCAAATGACCATGTTTTTTTATGGCTCTAAATTCCAAAATGGTGGGGGTGTTGGATTTATTCTCATTCTCCTTAATGGGGAACCTATTCACCTTTCCTTTAAACTCAACTTCAAATGCACCAACAACATATTTGAATACAAAGCCTTAGTCATAGGTCTCCAAACCGCCCTAGCCTTGGGAATCAAAACCATCAGTGTCTTTGGTGACTCCCAACTAATCATCAACCAGGTCACAAGATCTTATCAAGGTAAAAATGATGACCTCTTAAAGTATAAACATCTCATGGATGTCTTTTTAGAAGCATTCGATCATTACACTATCCATTTGATTCCTCGCTCTACTAACAAGTTCATGGATACAATGGCATCCCTTCCCTCCCAAATCCCATCTCAACCTTCTAAATATAAACTATTTGTCACCATCCATAATTTTATCACACCTTCATATATCAGTTATGATTTACCTACCATTTGTAGTGTGGACACTTCTCCTACCAACATATAGTATGACAAAACTTTTGACTACCTTAACCTTGGCATTATTCCTCCCAACTTTCGAAGAATGCTCGAAGGGATTTTGTCCAGAGTACCTCTTGTTATACCATACTAGGGGAATCCTTTACAAATGTATATTCAACAACATCCTTATCCATTGTCTACATAGTCATGAAGCATCCCATGCCATTAAGGAAACACATGACAGAGTTTGTATGGGACACTTTAGGGGCCTAGCTATTGCTAAGTATATCCTTCACCTAGGCTACTATTGGCCCACCCTTAATTAGGACTATTGTGACTATGTAAATAAGTGCATCAAATGTCAATAACATGTTAACTTACATCATGCACCTCCCCATGGCCTTCAAGTATCTAAAGACTATTGGCCTTTCTCATAATGGGGACTTGACCTCGTCAAGGAAATCAATCCCCATTCTTCACAATGAAATCAATAGATCATTACTACTACAGAATATTTTACCAAGTGGGTGGAGGCCATCCTCATTATATCCATCGAAGATGAATTATTGACTTCATCAATCACCACATCATCTGTTGATTTGGTGTTCCTCACAAGATCATCACTGATAATGGAAAATCTTTTAAAAATAGGAAAGGCCAAGGTCTCTACGATGCTTTTGGAATCAAGTTAAGCTTTTCCTCAAGCTATCATCCACAAGCCAATGGACAGGTAGAAGCCTCTAACAAAGCTCTCATCAAAATGCTTACCAAATTAGTCAATGCCTCAGGTTGGGATTGACACTTGCATATCTGCTTCACTTTATGGGCCTATCACACTAGAATTTGAACCTCTATAGGTGGTACCCCTTTCTCTCTCATCTTTGGAGTTAAAATAGGCTTGCCTTTCGAAGTCCAAATCCCATCCCTTCGTATATCTTTGCACGATATAATTTTTGAGGATGTTATCATCAAGAATGCCTCACACATCTCGAACTTCTTGATGAACATCGCCTCACTGCCCTTAATCATCTTCGTGTCTATCAAGAATGGATCAAATGCACATACAACAAACACCTTAAAGAGTGAGAGTTCAACATCAGAGACCTCGTCCTTAAGGAAAACCAACATGTAACTAATATAGATAAAATCAAGAAGGGAAAGTTTGCTTTTAATTGATTGGGACCCTACATCATAACCCATAAGTATAGATCAGGAGCTTATCATTTGTCTTCTCTCAAAGGCAAACTAGAACCTGAACCTCTCAACGCTTCATATTTGTATCATTTTTATTGTTGAAGGATCGAACTCACTTTTGTGTCTAACTTAAGCTCATCCCTTGGTCTACAATATTTTCACTTACCTTCACTGATATATCCCTAATCCCTTTGTTAATAATTGATTACAACATAAAACCGTGTGATTACCTATCACAGTTATAGCCTAATCCTAAGCATGGGCACCGCATCTCTACCCATGGCATGGTTCTCATGGACACTTTTAATCTCTAGTCAAATCAAATCCCATGTTCAATTATCTTTCAAACCACTTTCCCTATCCATCACTCACCTTTTGTGCTAAAGTCTTGCCTTCGTAAAGGTAAACCTTTAAGCCTAAATAGATTTGTTCATGTCTAACATGCATTCAAAATCACTTAGGTCTATATTTCTAGCATTGTAGACTGCTCCCTTGAAGGGCAGCTACCCAATAAATAAAAATTTGCTTAAAATATATTGTGCCCTTGAAGGACAACTATAAAAATTCAATTTTAGAATACTCCCTTGAAAGGTGGCTAAAGAATAATCATTTGAAGCTTCTCGCATCAATTAGCTTCAGTAACTTATCAAAATAACAAAAGCAAAAAAACAACCCTATGTCAAAACTAAAGTAAGTAAGCCACAATCAGCTCTTATAAGTGTCATTTGTAAACTTCCTACATTGATCAGTCTACACACTATCCCATTACACTGTAATTATCTCTTATATATGGCATTAGTAGACTTCCCACATTGATCAGTCCACATATCATATTAAGGTGTGGACTTGTCTATTACAATTCTTTGGTCACCTATAGAAGGGACAAGCTAGCTCACATCAAGTTACTTTTTCCCTATTTAACATTCACCCATCTACTTATCACCTACATTACCTTCAGCCCTTCTCTAAAAACAAGAGACTATGAGCTTACTTGATACAAAGTGATAAAGACCCCTTCTTTCTCAATCAAAGCATGTTCTCGTAAAGCATTTTACTGGTTTATGATCACTAAGTCTATCCAACTATGGTGTCTAGTTGTTATATTCTTGCCAAATCCAAACATCATGCCTTTTTATTTCCCTCTATTCATTAGTTCATGTAGTCATATGTCTCACATTGTTATCTACGCCTACTTTATGTGTTTCCATTATATTCCCATTCACATAATCAAATTTAAACTATATCCTACCCATAAACACAACATCAAGAATCATAAATAGTAAGCAATTACAACATACCATTATCACATTATAACATCATAGGATTATCATCAACATCATCCCTATAACAAAGTACCATCCTATCTATCAACCACATTATCACATTATTACATCACATTGTCATAATCATCTCAAACAACATCATAAAAACCTATCTATCAAATATTCATGCTCATATGCAACCACAACATATAGCAACAAATATCTTAATCCAAAACATGTTCCATTAGATCCATCATAACCACAATAACCTAATAACCATAACCACATGCATAACCGTAATCCAAAATAACCATAAGCATGCAAAACCATTCATGTCATCCATGATCCATAAACATCATTACACCATAATCATAATATCACCAATGAATAATAAACATAAGAACATAATCATCATAACCAACATAATCATCAATCTAATCAAATTTCAGCAATATAATCATCATAATCAAAAAATAATCATCATATACATCAATGAGGCAGTACATGTCATCATATATCAATCTCTCTCTCTTATATACATCTCACATCATCAGTAAGTAGGTCGATATCAAAATACAAATCATGTACACATAACAACTCTCCTCTGTCAAGCCCTTGGGGCACCGTAACCACTACCACCTACACCACTACCACTTGAACCATTTGCACCTGCACCACTACCACCTAAGCCATTTGGATCTGCACCTACATTGCCATCTAGTGGTGGCCTCCTAGCCTATCCTACTATCACAGCCCACTATCCTGGAGTCATTATAGATGGACCCCCTACTAAGTTGGCCATGTACTTCCCATATCTCATATCCAATGGCAGTTGTGCTAGCACTATCACCTCATAATACCTTAACTCCTAAATGGTGGCTAGGTATCAGGTCCTCAAAACTGTGTCAGGAGGTTCACTTGCTACTACTACAACCACTCCACCCTCTATCTCAATGAATCTCTCTCCTATGTATCTAAATCTAGGAAGGTCCTTGTTGTATCATGCTCACTAGTTAAAGTGGCAACATGCCCCTATACGGTGATAATTTGAGCCTGTAACATGGCCACTTATCCCTGTAACCTGATAATCTAGGCCTATGCTAATACCAATGCCACTACCACCTGACCATCCTATGGTGGTGCCCTTGTAGGGTCCACATCCATCAGTTGTTGACCATCTCCCCATTCGAAGTCTATTGTCACATATCTGGCCTAGAACCACCCTACATAACCATCTATAATCTCTACATCATCAATGGTTGTTCTAGCTAGCAGCTCCTCATAGCCCAAGATGACATCCTATGGATATGGTTTTAGGAGTGGGAACTCATCATCCTCTCTCCTATATTGTGGAAAATTAGGGGGGATCCCTTGTACTAGTTTAAACAATCTTTGAACTTAGTCAAATAGGATCAACTCAGTCTTGCCATCCTGTCTCCCCTAAATCCAACACCATCTCTGTAAAGATAATGAGTGGTACCTATGCTTGGGCCAAATAGACCAATCCACATATGGCCTCCATACAACATCTCCCACCATGAAACCCTACAATGCATCCCTGAACCACTCAATATCTATGGCTCCTCCCATGGCACATGTCAAAGCATCAACTCTCCTCCATTGCATGAAGCCCACTGGAAAGGTTACCTAGGTAAATTCCTACCATGATACCCCCAATGGTCTCAAAACTTGAATGTGCTTGAATGCCCAGTAATGAATCATGAAACTAATCCCATACCATCCATGTGCCCAAAAGGCCCACAGCTCTTGATAAATCTGAACTAGTAATACTAGGGCCCATCTAAATCTCCTGAGTAGCATCTCCACCAATACCCCAAGAAGTAGGTATGTAAATAGGCCATGGATCAAATTTGGTAATGCAAAATAGGTCACTTCCATCATCATCGTCATCAACAAACATCTATCCTCTTGGGCCTTTTGGTATAGTGGTTTGATCCCAAACCACCCTGCATGTCACATGGCATGATCCTAATCTACTCCATATATAAGATCTATATAATAATCTGTATCCTTGCTCTCTATATGATAGATTATCTCCCCCTGAATGGGTAGCCATGTGATCCTGGTCACATCCTCCAATAGGATGGTCATCTCACCAGTTGACAACATGAAGATGTTCATTTTTGGATCCCATCTCTTAATGAACATGATGATCATAGTTGCATCTTGTGGTAGGTGCTGATAATGTATCACAGCCCCTAGGCTAACCATCTCCATGTGCCTCCATTCCTCTGTTGTCATCTCATCTCAAACCTCAATGAAAATCCTTGAGACTCGATCCCTCATCTAGATCTGCTCATGGGCCTAAAAAATTGATCACATTCACATTAACACTTTATTTTCTATCATGCTAAGTCCCAACCTCTACCCACTCTTTACAATTATTACAAACCACCTCCATTACAATTACTCTACCTATACCACCAAACCAACCTCTACCTCAATAACAAATGTCTACCTCTATCTGACACTAACGTATCTATTTACCCACCTAATCATTTCTATTGTTTGCTCACCTCTACCCGCCACCCTATTTAACCCTTTCACATGCCAACATTTGTCTCCTATCAACATCTCCTCAACATAACTCCTACACATACCCAATAAATAAACCCTCCAACCCTCATCCTCTTTCAAAACCTTCAAGCAATTTCTAACCCATAGTGTTCTTTTGCACCTTTCATATTTCCCTCTTTACACACTTCCCAATTCTAACATGACCCAATTCACTCTCACTAAACATTCATCAACAACTCAAACCTCACCCTTCCCACATTCCCAGTTCTACACTTTCAACAACCTCATCTATTTTCCCAATTTACAATCATCTAAGAATGTAAATTTTAAAACAATTTAGTTCAACCCTTCGACCGTCGATGGTTTATGTAACCGTCGAAGGTCCCTTGGGCCTCTCTTCACTCTTTGGGTTTGATCGTCACTAGTTGGGTGAAACATCGATGGTCATTGTGTGTGACCACCAATAGCTCACCCTCGAACTTGTGACCTCCCCAAAACCTCTACACACCTTTCACATACCCATTTTTAGCAAACACCCCTACACTTAGTAACACTTTCTACTACACTTTCCCCTTCTATTTTGATTTATTTCATACATTTTTAACCTAGGGCATCATTTTTCAAAACCCATTTAAAAACTTGGTTTGAATCCCTTTATATCTCTAGCTTGACTTCCAAAAAAATTAAACTACCACTAAAATTCACTACACAACCAACCTCATTCTGAGATCATTGGCATGGTCAGATCCCCCATCTCAACACATGGCCATGCCCTCATCCACTCTGTATCTAGTATGTACTTGATAACACACTCGATTACCCAACCACATGCTTCCACCTCAGCACACTCGAGTATAAAATGACAAATGGCACAATCTACCTAGAGCAAAGCACCATAAATTCCAATGGTTAAAATGAACTCACATTTTTACTTTTAATCTTTTAGACATTTAGGGTTTATCCTGACCGATGTCGATTAGGGTGACCATCATCAATCGACCCTGGGGTAACCCCTGATTGACATCGATTAGGGTTTCCCACCCCTTTCCCCATTTTTCTTGGTGCCCCCTAGGTGTTATCCCATGGGGAGATCACATATCCCCATTTTAACTAGATTTTGTACTTCTCCATGTACGTTTAACTAAACCACACCCTATGGTACATCCAATTTAGCTAACTCATTTGACCATTACTCACCAACCCCACAAAGAACTACATTTGGCCTGAAATTCTTTTAGGTTTCATGCCCATGGAACTATGCAGGCAGCGTCCACTTGCCTAGTGCATATGGAGTCAGCTCGGCCACCCCCTACCAACCCATACCCAATCGACCCACTATTCAACACGTCCATCTTGACATTGGTCATTTTTTACCTAGACTATTCACATGTTTTGTGATGACTTTTCATGGTCATTTTGATCATATTAACCATCCTTGCCATGTTAAACTTTTGGATTTTGCACCACCTCATGCACAACTTAACCAATTGTGTTGTTTCATAGGAGCACTTCTTACCTTAGATACATGTGACCAACACTGACCCTACTTAGATGGCTTGATAGGCCTAATCTGATCATCTATGACCAATGTTGTGGATTGATCAACCCTATCACACGTCCCTCTACAATTGACCTTATTTTTATCAACATTGGTAACTTTAGTCTGTGTGTGATTTTAACTATCATTTTTAGTCGCATTTTATGCACATATTTGTGTCTCAAATGCCCAACCTTTTCCTGTCACCCACCTCATTACTACTAATTTACCATTTATCAAACCCCAACCTGATTTCACTTTTGCCTCATCAACTCCCGATTTGAGTGGGAACACCTCCTCCCCTACTCGGGGCAGTCAAACCTTGACTAATCATCTATTTTTTTCTATGGCTTGTTAGGTCAAAGACACACAAAAAAAGAGGGGTAAAATGTAGACACTCAAAAATTACACATGATAGCTTTCAATGTCAAACTACCTCTTTGACCCTCGTCTAACCTCACGTCTAATGGACCACCTAGTCAACTAGACTCGCTTACTAACTTGACCCCCAACCTAAAATGTTTAACTAAACCATTTAACTCAACTTGATTTAACCTATTTTCATCTGGGCCCTCAACCATCGACGATTGGCCTAACCATAGACAATTAGCCTAACTATCAATGATTAGGCCTCCAAACTTTTTTTAAAACATTAAAGCATTGACAACTTTGTGCGAGATAAGCATTTCCCTGAACAAAAACTTGCTTTAGAAATGACATGAATTGGCAACTTTATTCCCCTATCAAATTAGTAACTTCATCCTAATTAGCAACTTCATCATAAAAAAGGAGATTAGGAAGAAGTGAAATGGATATGCTATCCAAAATCCAAAATATTGCATCTAAGATCTCTTGCATACAGGTGTTTAGCATACTTTCAATGAGCAAGTAATACCATTGGAGACCCAAAGCTCTGTCAAAATCATGTTTGAAAGCTAAAGTACTGTCACTCTATCCAAATCACTTCAGCATTCCACGATCAAGTTTCAGGGATCTCTTGATGGTTTGGTTGATTTATCTTATTTATAACCTCTCTACCTTATTAAACCCATCAGTATCTTATTCTCTACTCCTCATCCATATTATATACCTTTGTTTGTCCAAATACCCAATCTACACCTTTTGTTCTAATCATTTCCAAATTTGCACAGGTAACCACCGATGGTTACCCAACCACTAACAGTTAACCCCAACTAGCGATGGTCATCCAACTGCCAAGGTCAGACCTAACTATGGATGGTTCACCTGACCATCGATGGTCACTAAGGCATAAAAATACAACAAGATTTTTTGTGCCCTTACCCTCATTCAAACCTAATTTCCTTTGTTTCTGCCTAATTACAATATCTTTTCTAATTTTTTGGACCAGACCCTAATCATTTTAGCATAAGTAATTGGTCTACTTTTGCTAATTTAGTTGTTTTTTTTAAACAGGCATCTACTTTGTCCTTTTTGCATTAATTACTTTCATATCATTGAATGCAAGTATCCTTTCTTTCAATTTATATCAACTTAATTATCATAACAGTGGATTGATAGCCTCTTAGCAAGTAATACGCTTCTTGGATCTAGCTCACGCTAGGCAATCCACTCAACCATCCATCTAACAAACCCCTTTTCGAGTGTCTTTCTCATCTGCAAGTTATTCCTTCCAAGCCAAAGAGGAGTTCTCAATATCATCTAGATTCACGTGTGCACTTCACCAGGTATTCTTCTACACACCTTATTTACTAGTTTCATTACATTACTTCCAAAACTAAGAAATGAGTGAAATTAATTGGAACATAAGCATATAAGTTTGTCTTGATAAATGTTTTATGAATGGACTTGTTGTACTCTTGAAGCAAGGTTTTAGAGTGTTTATGCTTGGCTTCTCAAGGTTTTTGGCAATGTTCTTATTTTAGTTGTTTTATGTATAATTGACTGAAATAGAAACTAATTACTTGTTAAAAAGAAATGAATGAAAATAAAGAATGATAAATAACTGAAATTTAAATAAAATAATGTTTCTTGTTTGTATTTTTCAATTCCTTTCAATGCATGCAAGACAAGGAAAAAAATATGTTTTATCGATGCAACTGTTGATTTTACTTTTCCTAGATGCAAGCTAAATGCAATTATTATTTCTTTGATATTTTTCAGGGTGTAGATGAATGAATATAGTATGTAAACTATGTTTTCTTAACATGCAATAAAATGCAAAGTCAAATGTAGATCCTGAGCAACAATACTACAAAGTATCTAAGAATTCTCTTTGCAGATGCAAGCCAAACTAAGTTTTGGTGTTTCTAGGTTGATGCATACTAGATTTAAAGGATTTGTTTTGAATAAAATGAATATTTAAATTCTGATTTTTTGATTTAGTAATCTATTTTTTTTAATTTACTAAAACTAAGAGAATCAAGAGTAAAACATCACATATTGATTACCTAGGTTTGACTAGGGTTTTCTACTTGCTAGTGTGTATATTTGTGCATGGATGAAAAGTTGTTCTAAACTAAAAATTGACTATGATTACAACTAAAAGTATTTTGATTTATTTTCTAGTGTCTATCTAGGGTTTGGATGCAAATATATATGCTTTGAAGAAGTCTATTGAATAGTAAGAAATAACAAATAAAACTAACCAATATTTTTGTGCAAAGATAGGAGAGATGGATTCTTTTTCCTATCAAATTTATCTTTTTCAAATTAAAGATTTAAACTAATTCAAGAAAGGAATCTAATCAACTCTAATCTACCGAAGAAAATAAATAAATTAAGCTAAAAACTCCCATCCTTATCAAAGTGCAGATCAACTGAAAGCAAGAGTAGTATTTGCAATGTGGTCCTCAGTGTGCTAGCTCCTTACTCAACAAATGATTGTAAGCACTCTCTAACCAAAAGGAAGATCAAATAACAACAAAAGAGAGAAGATGAGGGAGGCACAACTCCAAATAAAAATAGTTTATTATGGTTGGTTAAGAACACCGCTTGCAAAGAACTAATTGTAAACTAAAGACTCTCCTTGCTTGTAATTGTGTAGTTGACATGAAAAATATCAAATAAAATCTCCAAAGAAATGGTAAATAGGTTGTGGTTGTAGAAATCCTCAAAACTCCATGATCCAATGCAAATTTTTTGATTCAAAAATAAGCAAAAATTGGCTTACTTATAGAAGAGTAATGGAAGTTGCATGGATGAGTTAGAATGATTGGAACTAGGACAATAACTTAGGAAAGATTGGAGGTGAAAACAAGGTAGAAAAATCAATAAATGCAAAGGTAGAATACAAAAATGTGTGAAATCCTGAGTTCTGGGAGATAATTTTGGAACATGAACCAAAGGTGATGAAACCACCCCTTTTTATAAGGGCAATCATGAAACCACCAGTCTAGATGATAGAATCATTGCCTTAAATGATGGAACCACTACATGCCATGATAGAACCACCTATACATGATAGTTTTGTCATAATGGTTTACAAAACTACCATGCAGGTTCCATAATTAAATGTGACAATTCAATCTCTTAATGAAAGTTTTCAAAATAAGCTAAAATATACTGCAGAGGTGAAGCAAGAGATACTTGGGAGGGGCAAAGAGAGGGAACAAGAAAGAAAAAGGGGGTACGGGTTAGAGAACCTATCTGAGCATAGACAGAAGATCACTACATCATCATTAGACATCATGTTGGAACATTACGCCATGTAATTTTTAGGGGCATACATAATGCCCCCTTAGGATGATGTCTTGTCATGAATTGATGAGGGTGTGGTCCCGAAGAGTGGTATGCAGAAGGGATTTAGAAATACTTACCTGACTTATAAAGTGGTGCAATGAATCTAGTCGAGACTCCACATAACTTGCAAATAAAAGATGGGAATCAAGTCCAATGTAATGAAAAAGTGAAAAATAAATTGTGTAATCAAATAATGAATAAGAGTATGTACCATACATGTGGGGAATATCATACTACCTAAACCATCATGTTTGGGGACTGAATCTAACACCAAGTCATCATGTACTTGAAAAATTAAAAAACATTTTATAAAATATTTAAATTATGTTAAAACATCAATTTTGAAACACGAGTTGTAAAATTTAGCAGTAAAATGACTCATAAACATGAAAATATATGTTAAATGTGAAAATATGCCAAAATTAGAAGTTGTCAAACAAAAAAGGCTAGTTTAGGGCCTATTATCTTAAAAAACTTTCCAAAAACAAATTCATTTGTGCCAATTGATTTGAGATCATTTTAAGCTTTTGGTTGCCTGTGATGGATTATGAGTGAACGAGAAGTTGACAAGTAAAACACAAGACTAGCATGGCTAATGTGCCAGTGGAAATGGAGTTGGGTAGGGACAAGTAGGTTCTAATTTTATGATTATATAGCATCGCAGTCTTATACACTTGGCAAACTCAGACCTTGGTTATTCCCCTGAGTTCTTACCTTTCTCGCTTCCAAAAGTCTCACATTTGCTCTATGTTTATTCCACTTTGCCTATATCTCTTAATCGGACTAGTATTATGTTGATGACCCAGGTCTTTTATCTTTCCCATAATGCTTAAAATATTATTATCTATCATTTATGCAAATTTTGAACTTGTACCTACTCTCCTACTTCTTGGAGACTAACATTTGGGATAGACAATAGCATCAACATTACTGTCATGTCCCGACGTAAGTTTTCAATACCCTAAAGTCATCCAATTTACAAATAAAACATATCCTGATGGTTAGTCTAAGTGTTTTAATTCAAGTTATTACTCCAAAGAAATTGATATAGATACAAGATCAACCCTCATTCATTCCTCACCTGAGAAAACATAGTAACATATAGGAAAAAATCAAAGGTTGGTGGGACACCCCAATCTTGTGATCAAATTAGTTTAAACTAGTTAAAAGTTGAAGTTGGTCAAATTTTAGCTCAAATCCTAGAACAAAAATGTCCTTGGTACTCTTTCAGACAAAAAAGCAATCTTGTAATCCAAACCATATGATTTGGATAAAAGTATCCTCCTCAATGTCATGATTGAAACTCTCAAAAGTGAGGAAGAAAATCTCATGGGTGTTTGGAACCATAACCCTGTTAGGATCAAGAGCTTACCAGAGCTTTATTTCATGCACATAAAGTTCAATATAATTTAGAGGCCAAATACATAGAGAATAATTAATCAAACTGATAATATATTATTATTCACCCTTGTTACAAAACCATACAGGGCATTACAACTTTATAAGAATGTCATTCCTATAATCATGGAGACTATCTCTCCATTAATCTCTCACCCAAATACCTATGATTATGCAAACTCCTTTATACATATTATTGTTGTAACTCACAACAATATATCTAAATAAATATTATATTATAATATATATTTTTAATATTATTTATAACAAGATTATGACAACTAATTACTAACCAAATATAACTAACTAGCAAACTGTACGTAATAGTGAATTATTACTCTCGTAATTATTCATATTATGATATATAGCTAATTATTCCCTAACATTCCCCCCTTAGGCCTTACATAGTAATTTGTGTTTCATAGGACTTAATGAAAGTAATGAAAGAACACATCAACTTCTTCTCAACCATTCACTATCGAGAACACATCAATCGAATCAGTGTGAGAACTTTGAACAGGAACATTTGCCATCAACCATTCACTGAGGGAACCATATCAACCTAAATAGTTTGGGAACCACGACAAGAACCATATGTTCAACTTTCACTCATGTCTCCAAAAACTGGGGCAAATAGAATTGTATGGAAATACATACTCTTAGGTTTGCATACTATTATCTGGATCTTGCTACATATGACCACTATTATGCAAAGGAACGCATCCCACATTTATTCCATGTGACTGCAACGAACATGTCACTAGCCGATCATCTCCATAAAAAAGTAAGGCAGTCGTGGGATCTTTGCAGTTAGTTGCTATCCTAACTGTTGCCACATTCTTGTATATGTTAAACACCTTTTTTATGCAATGCACTATGTGGAAAATAGGAAATACAACTCTTATTCATCACACATACCAACAAATGTTGAAAATAAAATAAAAAAAATGCATGACTATAGCAAGAAACACCCCTTAATTAGTGGCTAATGAGAGACGTAGAAAGCCTCCATCCTCTAGTATCTTTCAACCTCCGATAGGTTATTGTTTACTCAGCTAAAGAAGTCGTAAAGATCATATTTATGAATTTGTCAAGGATAAATCCCCCCCACAATTTGGACATATGACTTAGGACATCACGTACAAGTGATAATGCATCCTTGTACAAACAATTAATTTTGACAATAAAATGACACATAATTAATAATGCACTAAAACAACTTTGACACCATATTATGGACCCAATAATACTTATATGACTTATTCGACTTGATTCTTTTGACAAATACATTACTCTTGACACTTTTGAATTTTTATAAAAATAAACCTTTGACTTACACCTTTTGATAATACCTTTGTACAAAATCAAACATAATCTAAATACACTAAACTTAAAACTAAATACATTAAACTACCAAACGACCTTGAAACATAAAGAAATTTTAATAGTTATTTCACTCAAGTGATGATAATAGACTAAACCTATCAACTCACTAATAGCCAATAAAAAGAAACTACTATATCTTAAAAATAAAAGACTTAATACCTTTATACGACACTTTGCATGGAATAAAAGCCAAGTATCATTGGTAAAATCTATCAACTCAATGTCAGTGTATAGAATTCAAGAAAACTAGGAATAAAATGGAAGTCCTTTTGAGTCAATGCACCTGGTGCCAAAAGTGGATCCATCAAGTCGAGGAGATGTGAGTCACAGAATGAAGAATTCATGAAGCTTAAGGAAGGATCAAACCAAGATCTAAATTACCAAAAACTTCATTTTCTGTCGAACACAACCTTGAGACCTACAGATCTCTTCACATCGCACAACTACAACTAGTTGGCCATTAAGGAGCTTAGCCAGAATCAAAATGAGGTAACCGAGCATGTGATGGCATGCATTCACCAAAAATTAATAGTTCAATATAGAAGATTGAATGTTGTAGATAATGTGGAATGTCGAGTCCAAGACAGGACATTCGAGATTGTATGGCGATCAGATTTGACAGTCTGCTATGCATAGCATGTATCTATTATCATGGCAGCCATTTTCATAAACGTCTAACCAAATAATAGTTAACATCACACCAAAAAACCAAAGCATAAAATGGTGGCAGCAATTTTCATAGAAAAATAATGTGAGCTTGAGATTAACCAATTTAAACACAAATTGCAGTCATATACCAAGCATTGACCCTTGGTAAAAATAATTGATCATTACAAGTCATCTATATGGATAAAAGCTATGCGACATAGCAATGTGAAATTCGAGAATAGGTGCAAGTAAAAATGGCATCTGTGTTAGGATTACAACGTTGATAATAACACTAATAGCACAAGGATAGAGAATTAAAACTTCACAGGTATTCAATTCTTCCTCATGACGGGCAGCAGCAAACAATGGTGGCTGCCCCTTCTACAAATCAAAAGATCATTTTGTGCATAAACCTTACTCTTCCACTCTCAAAAAAATCCTACTCTAATACCACTGTTAGGGTCAGGGGCTTACCAAAGCTTTATTTCATGCACAAAGTTCAATATAATCCACAGGCCAAAGACATAGAGAATAATTAATCAAACTGATAATATATTATTGTTCACCCTTGTTACAAAACCATACAGGACATTACAACTTTATAGGAATGTCATTCTTATAATAATGGAGATTATCTCTCCATCAATCTCTCACCCAAATCCCTATGATTATGCAACCTTTTATATGTGTATTATTATTGTAAATCACAACAATATGTCTAAACAAATATTATATTCTAATCTATATTCATAATATTGTTTATAACAATATTACAACAACTAATTATTAAACAAATATAACTAACAAACAAAGTATATGTAATAGTGAATTATTACTCTCATAATTATTCACATTATGATATACAAATTACTATGAGGGCTAATTATTCCCTAAAAACTTCTCCTCCAAGAAAAAATCCATTGGAAGCAATAATCCAGAGTTGGATGGCTCAAAAAGGGAGATAGGAATATAGGTTTCTTCTACAAATCTACGATCATGAGAATAAACTTTAACAGAATCTTCATCATTGTCACACTTGAAGGAGACTCTCTCTCTCTAAAGATCTATAAATCAATAAGTTAAATGCTTCTTCAAAATCCTTCCCTCAGAATCATAAATAGATAGATCCATTGCTAAGGAGGAAATCCTCAGTCAGATCCCCTCCTTGATCTCTAGGGCTAATAACTTCTCCTTGAATGTCCCTATATCTAAAGATGATGTCAAAAAAATTGTTTTCTCTTTAAATCCATACAAGGCTTTAGGGCCAAACAGATTCTTAGATAGATTTTATTAATCCTATTGGGATATTGTGGGCCCAGATGTCATAGCTACGGTTCAAGAATATGGGAGATCCAAGCAAGTTCTGAAGCTAATGAATTCAACATTCATAGCCCTCATACCTAAGAAAGAAGATGATAGCTACTTTGATTCTTATAAACCCATCTCTCTTTACAATGTTTGTTATAAAATCGTTGCCAAGGTAATGGCAAACAGATTTTAAAAGTTCTACTTAAAATCATCTCCAAGGAGTAGGGGGTTTCATGGTAGGACGGAAAATTCTTGAGGGCATCATCATTTTCCATGAGATGGGGCACTCGATTTCTTCTCATAACCAAAGCAACATGATGATAAAGTTAGATATGAACAAAACTTTCAATAGAGGCAACTAGGACTTTGTCCTTAACATTATTGAAAAAATTGGGTTTGATCCACTTTGGAGGGATTGGATCTTCAACTGCATCAGTACCCCAAAATTCTCAATCCTCATTAATTATGAGTCTACTGCTTTTTTGGTGTTTCCAGAGGTTTGTGATAAGGTGATCCCATGTCCCCTAATTGTTCATAATTGTAGATGAATCTTTAAGTATATGGCTCACACATCTCAAAATATTGAATATTTTGAAAGGAATCTATGTGGCTTCCAACGCTCCTAGAATCACCCACCTCCAATTTGCTAATAGCAATAGTCTCGTTGGCACTACCTCCATTGAGGAGGTGACCTCTTTCAAAAAGGCTCTTGACATGTATGAAAAATCTATTGGCCGGCAATTTAACATGGAAAAATCCAAGGTGTTCTATAAAATAAATATGCTAGCTCAACTAACGATCTGTAGAATTCTCAACATCAACGTAGATGTTCTCCCTTGCTCTTACCTTGGTATTCCTCTTTTTTCTAGAGAAACTCCACGGAGATCTAGAAAATAAGGATTGACAAAACTCTTCACAAGTTGGAAGGTTGGAAGGTAAAATGGCTCTCCTTTGCAAGACAAATACAACTCATTAAATCTTGCTTGCAATCCATGCTAATATACATGATGTTAATTTTTCCCATCCCTTCTAAAGTGGAAAGTTGTCTCAAATATATCCAAATCAGATTCCTTTTGGGCAGAACTAATGAGATCATAAAATTGCCTTTGGTTAAGTGGGATGAAACTTGTCTCCCCCATGAATGGGGAGGTATTGGTTTTAGGCTCAATAAAAACATGAACTTGGCTTTGGGAGCCAAGTTGGTTTAGAGGTTGTATACTAAAAGGCACACTCTTTGGAATATCATTCTCAAAAGAGAGTACCTAGATAACATGCTCCCAAAAAGGATCTTCTTTGTAAGAACTCATATAAATGGTTTGTATGCATATAATCTAATGATCAAAGCCAGTATCATCATCAAATCTCTATTAATATAGAATGTCAGTAAGGGAAATAAGACAAAATTCTGGGTATATGCCTGGATTTACTCATCTCCTCTCAACAGTTTGAATAGTATAAAAATCTTTGTGACTAACGATCAGAGCATATCAGAGTTCTAAGCCAAGCCTATTTTAATAGGGACAAATATGATTGGTTGGACTTTCAAGTCCCAAACCGTCTTAGTGATGAAAAGAGCACTCTCATCACTATTCTCCACCCCTTTCACTTCACAAAGAAGGATGAAAATTTAATTTGGATGGGCTCCTTGATTGGAAAGTACAATGTGAAGGATGGCTACAAAATATCTTTGACACCAAACAACCAAGATTTAAAAACTTTTACCACCTCCCAAGTTTGGTTTAAACATGGCCCTAAGGCAAATGTTTTCTTTTGGACTACTTGTTGGGACTGTGTTCTCTCTTTTTTCTATCTCAAAAAGGGAGGCTTTTAAGGCCTATATAGATGTGTTGTGATATAATATTGAATAAGATTCAATCATCGCATCCATTGCCATTATTCAATTAAAATATGGAGCTCTCTTCTCCAAATATTTAATCTCAAGTTTGTTTTTCTAAAAACTATAAAGGATTCAGTCTCCAACTAGGTTTTTAAATTTAAATCTCTTCCGCTCTAGCAGATCTAGGACTCACTCCTGGCCATTGTAAGTTTGAACATTTGGTTAGAGAGAAACAAAAGAATTTTTAAGAATGAGTCCAAAGAAGCTCCCCTGATCATTGCCTCCATTTTGGAAATTCTCAAAGAGTTGTTGATCACTTGGCCTTCAAAAAATGACAATATTTTCCCTGAAGAACATCTTTTGCTTCTCAATTGGAAAGATACTCTTGTCGGCCTCCCTAATATAGGGTCAGCATAAATTCTAAGAAGTGGCCTCCAACTAGTTGGACTCCTCCTTAGGGTCAAACGATCAAACTTAATTTTGATGGAGCTGAAAAGGGTAAACCAGGCTAGGTCAATGTCAGAGGTATCTTTAGAGATTCCAATGACAATTTTTTCCTTAGATGTAGCAAAGTTTTGGGTAGATGAACCAATGTCATTGAAGCCAAGGCTCTTTGGAAAGGGATCTCTATAGCATTGTAAAAGAGATGGACCAGTATTGATACTGAAGGCGACTCTTTTGTAATTGTGGAAGCAATGATTTCAATAAATATCATTAATTAGAATCTTGCCAACACCTTAGAGGATTGTATAAAACTTCAGGAGAAATTTGTGCACTTCAATATCCATCACACTCGTCGTGAAGGTAATCGGGTTGCATACCACTTTGTAAATATTAGTGTTGGACTTAACTCCCAAGACAATCACTTGGACATAATTTACACGCAAATTCGGACTCAAAAGCTAAGAAGCTTATTGAGTTGGATTGCCATCATTGATTGAGGCTAGTGGTTCCTGCCACATCATCACTTGAGACATTTTGCTTTGTTTTTGGTGGCTCATTGGCATATGACTTGGTATGATAATTGATTTGTGTGGCAACAGGCATGTGTGAGATCCCTTCACACTTGCCACCTCTTGCTTCACTTGGTCATTATGAGGGCTAAAAAATAGGTCCAAGAGAAGTGGAGTGTTAGTGTCGACATGGAAACCTCTTCAGCTAACTTGAACCCCTCCAATAGAACCAAATAGTGTAAAGGCAAGGATATAACACTCAATAATGTCAAAGAGATGAATTCAAGCTCCACCACTCTTTCTTGGGGCTGGTTAACAACCTCAAGTTGAGGCACTTGCTAAATTTTGGAGTTATGTTGAATTAAAAACAAGAATCACGGTCAAGGAAGCTCTAAATTTTTAGAAGAAATCTCTTATTGATGACCTGAAAGATGAGAAGTTGTAAAATTAGATGGCCATCAACCTTTTACATGCTCAGATATTCGTGAGGTTGGGTGGTGGCACTTCTATCGATTCAATATTCATGGCTTTGAGGATCCCGAGCAATCCACCCCAGGCTAGACACCATCAAAGTGGCCTAACTGATTGGCATTTAGATGATTCTCTTTAGCATCGACAACTCGTTAACAATCCATGAGAACGTTGAGCACTTTGCGAATGTGGTGGACACTAGGACGGACTAGTTCTAGCTTATTTTGAAGGCCATTACAGTTGACAACATCTCTCAAAGTTATAAGTTGAACACCATCTGTGATAGGTTGGGTATTTCAATTGGCAAGGATGATTCCAAGCTAGTAGATTCTCCAATAGCCCTGATCATTAAAGAGGAAGCACGCAAGGATGGTCCAACAATGAGGATTTCTAACTCTTCCAAAGATGTCTATTTTTTTTGCTTCGTGCAATTTAAAGATATGTAACTCGATTTTTAATATTAGTATACTTGCCATAATCACTACAATTATTGGTGGCTTTTTGTTGTATTTCCTTATTTTCACCAAGGTTTTTGGAACTTTTTAAATAGACAAGCTTAGCCCTTTTTTTTTATCTATCAAATGTGTGTGTGTGTGTGTTATAAATGAAATTAATTTTGACATATATATTTATACATGTAGCTATATATATGTACATGTACATGTATATGTATATGTGTGTGTATGTGTATGTGTCTCTATATATATGTATGTATGTGTGTATGTATACATGCATACATATATGTATATGTAGTTATCATAAGTAATTAGATATTATGTATAGTAATAATTAAGGACATTATTTCTAGATTTGTTTTATTGAGCATTTTGATATTATATATAGCAATAATCAAGGAAGTTATTTCTAGACTCATCTTTATTAAGCATTTTGTAGACTTTGGAATAAAGTGGATTTAAATCATTTTCCAACTTCTTGGAGATTGTGTGTAATTTGTTTTAGATGGAGTCATAATCAATGATAATGATGAGGGACAATGGTCTTCTTCATGTGTTATAGATGTAAATGTTGATTAAGGATAAATATAGATTTTATTTTATTTTCCATTTAGTCATTTTTTGTGTTATTCTTTCATTTTACTTTGTGGGTCTTTTCTCAAATTTCCTCAATATATGATCTTACAATGGGAGGATAAAATTTTAGAAGTGAACCTCAAAACCATCCATTTATAGGTGCTAATATGAAAGTTTTGAAGATTTTTAATGGTGCAAGTTGGTTAGCATTCTTCAATAGATTTGACATATTTGATGCCAATATAACCATGGATTTTACTCTCCATTTTAAAGATGGGATGGTGGATGTTAAGAGTTTAAAATTTAATGTCAACAAGAGGTACTTGCTAGGGTTTCATGACTCCTTGTGACAGGTAAAGGTGGTTTAAAGTAAAAGTAAGAGGTCTTCAATGCTAACAATTTTTTCTAACACAAAGAGAATCCATTAAAAACATAGGGAAAGGTGTTTTTAAAATTTCATTCCGTGGTATTTAGTCATAGGTGGCACATGTAATCTAGAAATACATTGTCTATGAAGGAAAATATTCTATTATTTTATCATTTAAGGCATAAGTACAAACTTAACATGCCTTTCTTTATGCTTAAGCTTTTAGAGCGTGTTGTTAGGGAAGTTCATGGTGGAAATGTTAAAGCCTTGGCACATCACTATCTTATAAAATAATTGATTCATGATTCTATAAGATCTATGGGTTTAGTTTATTCTTGTGACTCTTTATGTCCTTATTCAAACATCTCAAAGTTAACCTCAAGTGTGTCCTTATTCAAACATCTCAAAGTTAACCTCAAGTGGTAAGTAAAGAAAGAAAATAAAGCTAGTGGTAAAATAAAATTTGGAAGTAGGGAATGGTATGTGTTTGGGTAATGATTTGGGGGCTGTAGAACAAGAAGGGATTTAAGGTTTGGAGGGAAATTTTTCAAATGAAGTGCCTTTAGAGTTTAGTTTGGAGTTAATAACAAGAGGAGTTTGCCTAAAGGGGATTCCTTGACATCTAGTTTGAATTTAGATTGGGTATAAGGATTAAAGAGAGGAAACATAGAATTATTGATCTTATGCAATAAAAAAGAGGGAATCTTCATGTGGCAAGGACACCCAATTTAGATGCTCTAGATACCATGGAAGAAGACTTGGTTAAGAAGGTTGAAGAAAAATCAAAATTGCAAATAAATCATATTATGGTGCTACAAAAGCAATTGAAGGATGTCATGGATAAAGCTTTAGAAGAAAAGATAAAAGATTAAATAATTCTTGATATAAGAGTTGCTCTAACCAAAACTAGGGTTTTGGCCAAACAAATTAAGGATTATAAAACCCAACAAGAATATACACTTTATACTTGAAAGATTAATGGAGAGTAATTCTCTCTTCCTTTAAATTTAAGTTATCCTAATCATTTAAATCATCTATTTGTATTTGTCTCAAATCATGAATAAACTTATGTGAAACTTACCTTCACAATTTAGCTATTCCTTCTTGCTAAAAATGGGATCCTAACCCATAGGCAAAATCCTTAAGCAATTGCATTCCACTTTTCTAAAAAGGACTCTATAATAGAGCAATAATATCGACCCAAATTCCAATCCAAAAAGCAAATATGATGATGAGCTTGCTCTATCAAATATGTTGCTCACATTATTGGCTAAATTGAGCAATTACATTTGAGCTTTCATAATTACCATATGTATACCTTAATTCATGGAAAATCTGAGCTTCTTCAAATTAAACTTAATAATAAATTTACACATCATCTTGATATATTTTATTGTTAGAATATCTCATTATAACATTATAGACATAACAATGTAAAAATGTCAAATGAAATTCAATTTTAAACCATCACAATTAAATCATGTAAATAACAAAAGACCATTTTAATAAAATTTGATAACCATAATGATATTATAAAATTCTTAATTTCATCAAAAGGCTAGAACAAACTTCCAACACTCCTTGTAAATAAAGCTCACAGCCTTAATACAAATGTGTTAGCTCTTAAGGTCTAAAGTCTACCCTAGTCTCCCACACCACAAAATCTCAGAGATTTTTTTTTTAACTGGTATTTTCTCCCAAGCTATGTGGACCTTTAGAAGTTAAGAAGCATGACTTGACCTAAAGGCATGAAGAGTTTAGGTATTTACTTCCAAGCTATGCGGACCAATAGAAGTTATGAAGCTTGCCTTGACCTAAAAGTATGAAAAGTTTAAAAGCATATAAAGAACAGGCATATAACACTACGTTGGAGTTGGAATTATTATGGATCTGATCAGACCAATCAGATCCAATCAAGAATTATCATGGATCTGATCAAGCAAATCAGATCCAATCAAGGAGATTACATTGAGAGCCAAGATATAGCTAAATTTACAACACCCCTATTGCTGAAGTCACAAGCCCTTACAATAGGATTTACACACCATACAAGCCCATTGCTTCAACAAAGCCAGACTTATTGAAATACTTCTAACAGAAGTAGTGACATAATTGTTTAGCTCCCACAAGCTAGGCATTCATCCTTGTTCTCTAATGAACATACCATCTGTGCAAGTTTCATATCCACAGTTTCATCTACTAACTTTGGCTTGTCCTGGAAAAAACCAGAATACCATTAGAATTGCAATTTTAGGGAAAGTCAAAAGCCCCAACACCCACAATAACAATAACAAAACAGGCATTTGAAATTCAACATGATAAGCACCTTTACAGTGGTAGCATCCACTGTAAATTTGATGGCATCTGCTGCAGCCCGAGACCTCAAATAGTATATTCCAGTCTTTAGGCCCTGATCAACAATATAACCAGCTTGTTAAAAGGTTATGGCCTTGTGATAATTCTTAGCACAAATGTTACTTTTACTGACTCTTTCCTTGTCTCAAATTTACACGTTCAGCAAGAATTCATAAGCAATTACTACCTTGTGTTTCAAGCATTACCATGGGAAAAATTAAAATACAGTAAAAGATTATAAGAACCAATACTAAGAGCCCCACATTACCATGCTCGGATATACAATCTCAGAAAAAACAAACATGCAATTCTTTCACGATAGGGATGCTAATAACAGTAATTCCAGATTGGATTATCGTATACAAAGCTTTAGATGACCTTCCTCGACAGAGAATAAAGAAAAGTTAAAATAGAATCACTCACAAAGGTATTAGTTTAATTGTGTCTCAAGAGAATTGAAATCTCATACTTGCTTTAAATGAACCACAGAGATAAGCCATTTTATTTGGTGTCATTGGATGAAATAGACTCTTAACCAGACCATGATATTTTGATTATTTGTTAGCTTAGAGTGCACAAATTTAAATTATTTTACCTTAGACCAAGTGTAGAAATGCAGTGAAGTTAGCTTCCCAAAATTGGGTTGATCCATGTGAATATTGAGGCTTTGGCTCTGATCTATATAACAGCCACGATCAGCTGCCATATCAACAATTGTGCGCTGCTTGATTTCCCACACAGTCCTGTTTAAGTAAACCCCAATATATAGCACTTCAGAAACACCAAGAAAAGTGACAATAGCTAATAGATCTTGCAAATGGGTCAGGGTATTCACCTGTAAATTGCTTTGAGATCATCAGAGATCTCACTGAGATTTTGAACAGAACCATTGTGATAAATGACCTTATTCTTCAAATCAGGATTCCAAAGCCCCGCATCAGTTAAGTCGTGGAGAAGATGCTTATTCACCACTACAAACTCACCACTGCCAATTAAACACACAGATTGCATTTTAATCACTCGCAAAGATGAAAACATGCAATACATATCCTAGAAGAAAAGTGACACTAACAATGAAAGAGACGCACCTTAATACTCTCCTGCTGTAGATGTTTGATGTGTAGGGCTCAAAGCATTCATTATTCCCAAGAATTTGACTAGTTGAGGCTGTTGGCATCGGAGCAAGTAGAAGAGAATTTCTCACTCCATTCCTTGCAATCATTTCCCTTAAAGCAACCCAGTCCCATCTATCTGAAGGCTTAACACCCCACATATCTGGTTGAAGTATACCCTGTTCCATCTCATTAAATAAATTTAATGCAACATCTCATTGCAGATCTCTACACAAAACAAATGATACTGTCTAAACTAAGACTATTTCAGAAAATATAACTACCTACCCAAAGATTACAGGACAAAGAACAGGACTTGTTTTGTTCAAACGTACCTTGCTTACAGGACACCCGGCATAGGTTTCATAAGGACCATCCTTTGCAGCAAGCTCAGAGGATGCCTTGAGAGCATGATAATAGATTGTCTCAAATATCTCAGAGTTCAACTTCTGGGCCTACAACATCCAAATTGTAAGGTTATATTAGCATATCGCTAAATACAAGATGGAATTATAAAATCGACAATTCATTATTATCGTACAACTCACTTCTTGAGACTCGAATGGCATGCCAAGCAAGATAAATGTATCAGCAAGACCCTGAACACCAATGCCTATTGGCCTATGTCGCATGTTAGATCGTTTTGCAGTTTCCACAGGATAGTAATTCTCATCAATGATTTTGTTTAAGTTTGCAGTAACTATTGCTGTGACCTGTTACATTTATTACATTGTTACAAAATCCACACAGGCAAGCTCACAACAATCACAGGGCTTGTTGCAAGGATTAAAGATACACAACAAAATCTGCAAAGTTTGACACAATCACAGGGTAAGGGAAAAACTGATCTTTTACAAGATGGAAATGAAAAACTGACCTCTCCTAACTTATCAAAATCAAAATACCGGTTATGAGAGCCCCTGCTGCCAACAAGCTTGGAAGGATGAGATTCAGCTGGAACACCCTGCCAGAAATAGGTCACAAATTAATTGCAAATTGCAGTTGTTAAATACTTATTACGGTAATAAGAATGTGTTGTTATACAACTCACCTTTTCTCTTACATATCTTGGCAGAGCAAGAGATGCCAAATTACAGACTGCAGTTTCTGTTGGGCTAGTGTACTCAATAATCTCTGTGCAAAGATTTGAAGACTTAATTGTTCCAAGATTCTGTTGATTGCTCTTTCTGTTGCAGTGATCCTGAAGTCCAAACTAGATTAATGATTTTACCAACAAAATTAAGTTAAAATTAAAAATGAAAAAAAAAGCTACCTTGAACAAAAGGTAAGGATTTCCTGTTTCTATCTGAGCTTCCAGAATTGCAAACCAGAGCCTTTGAGCTTGCAC
This sequence comes from Torreya grandis, assembly GCA_037957365.1. Taxonomy (NCBI): domain Eukaryota; kingdom Viridiplantae; phylum Streptophyta; class Pinopsida; order Cupressales; family Taxaceae; genus Torreya; species Torreya grandis. The sequence goes on along the minus strand of JARHVA010001475.1, from coordinate 2,798,638 downwards.
AACCTTCTTTGCTTTGCCCTGATTCAACCATGCAAATTTTCAGCTGCAATGGATACTGAGAATGAATTAATCAAAACAGATAAATTACAAAAGGAGGTGAAAATAGGTTTACCTGCTGCTCATATTTCAGGTACAGTTTGTCAAACTCCTCACCCCAACAATCTGCTAGCCCAGGAGATTCATTAGGACAAAACAGTGACCAGGTAGCATTGTCCTGGACCCTCTTCATAAAGAGATCTGGAATCCAGAGCGCATAGAACAGATCTCTGGCCCTGTTCTCTTCCTGACAAATAACCCAAATCAATCAAGCATTAGGGGCTTATACCCTTAATAGCCCAAACAATAATAAATGGTTTGAGCCTATTTACTAATTCCTGTTAATCATTTAATTTAATCCTGAAATAAAGACAAATTTACCTTTCCATGGTTCTTTCTCAAATCCAAAAAGTCAAAGACATCAGCATGCCATGGCTCCAAGTACACAGCAAAGGCACCTGTAAAACACAGCATCCAGATTGAATAGAACTGCCAGTTTAATTTAAAAACAAAAAGATAACAAGTCATGTAAGCATTCTGGCCCCCTCCAAGAAGGAATTGGCAACCAATAAGCATCATCAAGAAGAATAACGATTACAAGAAAATGTTTGCTACAATTACCCTTTCTCTTGCCTCCACCCTGATCTACATAGCGAGCAGTATCATTAAACACACGCAGCATTGGAACAATGCCATTTGATGTGCCATTTGTTCCCTTGATGTAACTATTTGTTGCCCGGATGTTATGTATAGAAACACCAATTCCTCCAGCTGATTTGCTAATTACAGCACATTCCTTGAGGGTATCATAGATCCCCTCAATGCTATCTTCCTTCATACAGATAAGAAAGCAGCTACTCAACTGCCCAAAGTCAAAATATGAGGAAGGTTATTAGAGCATATCAAAAGGACAGACCATGGAGGAAGCTCTCTCAATTTGCATTATAAACCAATTCTTAATGCAAAGTCTATAATTTCCCATAATTAGTTGTCATGTCGGACAAGAAATCAATGTAACAGCCTACATATGTTGATTACAAGCAAATAGAGGAACTAGATGACTGACATATCCTATTTTCAGGTAAAAATCTACTACAGAACGTCGTTTTAACAAAATTTTGAAATAGGCCACCACAAAGCATTTGAATATGCCAATTCAGAACATAAAATGGACTAAAACCGGGTGCTCAACTTTAACATGTGATAACATTTGGTTTGACCCTTTTTGAAAGATCATTCAGATCCCAAAGAAACCAATGGATTTGAAGCATACCTGGGGTCTTGGGGTTCCAGCATTGAACAGAGTTGGAGAAGCATGTGTAAACCACCTCTGTGACATTAAATGATAAGTCTTGATAACAGATTCAATGTCGTTCTTGTGAATCCCTACAGAAACTCTCATCAACATATGCTGAGGCCTCTCCACAACCACCCCATTTAATCTTAACAAATACGACCTCTCCAGTGTCTTGAAGCCAAAGTAATCGTATTCGAAATCCCTGTCATATATTATTTCACTGTCCAAACGAACAGCATGCTGAAGCCACAATTTAACATAATCCATGATCAGCAATTTGACCACAAGGATGCACATAAAAACAAAAGATAAAAAGGGCGATAAATTATAAAAACTTTTGACGACAAACACAAACATGCATAAATCATATTCAGCATTCCAGTCACGATTAAGTATTCCCCAAAAAACCAAAACAAGAAAGGGTGTAATCTATAAACATTGTGAATCCATAGACTGGGAAATTTCCACTACAGAATTGCACTATTAAAGAAATTTCATGAAGTGTTTTTTTTTAGAAATGCTGCAACAATCACAGAAAACAGAGTATGCAAGAAAATCATAAAAAGTACCTTGATGATGATATTGTAAACATCATCTGCTATCAGAGGGGCCTTCTGACCAGATCTCATGTCCATGTGGCCATACATGTCCTTGACTCTGTAACACAAACAGATCCAGATACAAAACCCTCAAATACATGATAACGACCATTTTACAGAATAGAATATACAGTTACACAATATATATGTGACATAGAAGAACCTTCCAACAAGGATATACACAATGCATATATGGCATAGAAGAACCTCGCAATGAGGATGAACAGAGTATACATGGAATAGAAATTTGCAGTGATGATACACACAATGTATATATGGCAGGCAAATCTTGTAACAAGCACATACATAGTATATATATACGATATGCAAGAACCTTGCAAATTGGATAATAAACGATGTGCATTGCCATGATGGAAATGTGAATATGGACTAGATAAGCCTGGAAACAAGGATAAACACAATGTATGTGGCATAGAAGAACTGAGCAATAGGGATATAAATATTGTACATGTAGCATAGAAGAACCCTGCATTGAAGACATACACAATGCTTATATAGTATAAAAAGGCTGTGCATGTCTCTGATCTAAGACTAAAGATTTAGGACTACTCACGTCTCAGAAAAAGATTTCTTGGTGTTTTTGTGGAGATTTGAGACAGCAATCCTCGCAGCCAACTGCAGCCCGTTTCCATAACAAAAACGTTTAAATAAACAGCTATACAGATCTATACATAAATTGTAAAGATGGGCACGTATGAATAACTTACAAGCGCATAGTCAGGATGATTTGCAGTCATGGCAGCAGCAGTCTCAGCGGCCAATTCATCTAGCTGACTGGTAGTGACACCCTTGTAGACTCCTGTGCAAACCTTCTGCGAAACAAGCACTGGATCACAATGATCAGAATTAAGCCCATAGCTCAGCTTCTTCAATCTGGCAGTAATCTTATCAAAATGCACGGCCTCGTGCCTCCCATCTCTCTTGATGACATACATTGTAACAGCTTCAGAAAAAAAAACCCTACTGCAAAACACCCAAATGGGTGTGTCTAGTTTCGAATGGGAATAGCAAATGGGTAGTCGAATTGAGTCTGATATAAAGCCTCTGAGATGGGTATTCAATATGGGTATCGAATTTTTCTCGACGGGGAGGCTTGCAGGAGAAGCTGAGGGGGGGTTAGGCTTAAATAATTATTTGAATGCTTCTAAAGTCCCGCTCTGGGTTTTCCCGCTATTGTGGGGTTCAAATGTGAGCATTAAAGTAGATGATTTGTGAAGTCGGTGTGATGGGTCATTTGAATTATGGCTGTTTGGATCCAATTCTTTCCCGCCAATGCTGTCTTTTATGGGTTGCCGCCGAATTTTTTTTTTTCTGTTCTGTTCTGTTTTTTGGGCAATGGTCACATGTTGGGGGCTTACTATAATTTTTTTATGCATATATTACAAAGAAAAATATAAAATTATATGTAGAAAAATAGTTTTATAGAATACAAATTTTCAGTTGTAATTTGATATTAAATTTTCTAGTGCGTGTTTCAAAAGTGTAGTTGTGAGTAGGGGCATAAACTCTCCTCCTAAAAATCAGTCTGCTCTACTTTTTACGGTAAAGATTTTTATCTCTGTAATAAATTTGAAAAGTTGTTAAATGATCACATGCATATGAAAAATAGGTTTGTAATTCCCTCCATAAAATCCCATCCTAAGTGTTTTATGGTTTTTGTTGGACCCCATTATCGTTACATTGGGAAGAACTTTGCACATGTAAAAAAAAAAGGGCTCTAAAGCAAATAAAAACAAATAAACCCAACACCCAAATAACATACATTTGAAAACTTGACATATGATCATCTACACATGAAAAATAGGTTTACAACCCTCTCCATAGGACTGCATCCTAAGTATTTTGTAGTTCTTGTTGGACCTCAAAAAAGTGGGCTTTGAAGCGCTCTCGTTAGAGATGTTTGAAAGCTATTATACCTTTTTTTCCACATAAAGCCAAATAAACCCAACTGTAAGCCAAATATCTTGCATAGGTGTCATTATATACTTGATTAATTTAATTTAAATATTTTTTAAAATAATTGTTTTGATTATGACTTCAAAGCTTAAAGGGGCCTTAGCTCAATTGGAATTTTCTTGGTTGCACATACAAACACACTTTCTAGGGCTTAAGTGCGCTCCATGAATGCTTTTGCCCTACATGTGGATAGGTTAACGATAACTGTTGGATGTGAAACGAGATTTATTTGGGTCATAATAACTATTGATTTTTTTTTGTCATAATTTCTTTTTTAAATAGTGTTAAATCTTTGAGATGTGGTTATTTTTTAGATCTTTAATCAATATATGTATCTATATGTGTGTGTGTGTGTGTGTGTGTGTGTGTGTGTTTGTGTGTGTGTGTATATAATATTTCTTTGTTGAGATATATTAATTTCAAGGCGTGGGTTTTGGATTTGTCATATAGTTTATTTACTGAAGAGTTTCATATTACAATAAAAGTATTGATTGGTGATAGATAGTTTCAATCTAGTTGCACAAATGTATCAAACTAAAAAAATTGGGAAAAATATCAATTCCAAATTCTACTATATGTCGAAGATATCATGAATTTTTAATCTCTTTCTTTGAAAATAATAATTATCATATAATTATTAAAAAGATATCAACACTCATTTGAAAATAAACTCACTCTTTTAACCCTTTATCTATTGAAATAAGTTACACCTCTTAATATAATAATATATTAACTTAAAATTGGACCACTTCTTTTTTTTTCCATTATGTTGGTTTTTGAAGGGGGAAAAGGAAGTTTTGAGGAAGATTTGAATAATCTAAAAAGGATTATTATGTTGTCATTTAAAAATTTTCATCCTCTTTATTTTCCTGTTTTATTATCTTCTCAAAGGATAGGAAATAAGAACTCTTCGGTATGTGTTGGAAATTTACTCAGCGATTGGTATATTGACACGTGGTTTTTAAACATTTTTTAATAGTATTAGAAAATAATATTTTTTTTTTTTTTTTGAAAATAATTAATGTTTTTATTTGGTCGATCTATTTTTTAGGGTTTTTTATTAATTTTAATCAGTATTTTTTGGCCTGAAATGAGATGATAACACATGGCAAATTTTTCCAAACTCGATAATTGCCTAAAGTCAAAAAATAAAAATAAACTAAAAAAATGTTGATGAGACATTTTATATGTTTAACCTTAAAAATTTAGATTGAGGTTATACAGGGTTAAAGGGGATAGAGATATCCTAAAATACAAGGATTATAAACTGTCTTTATAGCAGATCAATTAGATGCTAAACTCATATATAACATATATTGAATTCATTAAATTGAGATAGGCTAAAATAGCAAGGACAACTATGCTAGATATGAAATTGACAAAGAAGTAATATACTTAGCTAGTTTTGATGTTGACACAGTTCTGGATCTTGAACAGGGAGAAAGTAAACTAGAAGATGATTCTGGAACAATCACCAAATTCTTATTTGAGTGTCTTTGGGGACTCGAACACTAACATCAACCTTGGACGATTATGTCAATGCTACTGTCAAATCCTGATACAAGTGTCTTGTACAAGATATATGCTGAAAAAAGATGTTACCACCTGGATGTTTCTAGATTTGTCTTCACCTTCACTTTGGTGCATTCAGATATGGGTCATGGACTGTTGCTCTTCATGAAATTATAAAACTTTAGTTCTTCATCTTCATAGTGACCTTGGGGAAAATGGGTTAGTGGTCACACGGTGTCGAACTGACCTCAAAGTTCCCTTCATCAATGAGTGTTGCCTACATAGCCAATACTCTGAAAAGGGCCTCAAACTGATGCAGTTCTTCTTTGTGTGTTGACTTGTGTATGAATCATGCAATATGTGGAAAGTAAGTAAAATAATTAGTAAATATAACTCTTGGATTGCTCCTCACTATTTCAGACTCGTGTATGTGTTGTCCCTGTGACTAATCTAGAAATAGGAGAAAATAGAGAAGCTTTGCTCACTTGAGTGCTTGATTGAATGCCTTTTGTGAGTTGCCTGGTGAGCATGTAAGAAGTTTCTAGGTGAGGAATGAATGAGAATTGATCTTGTATTTATATCAATCCCTCTAGAGAAATAACTCTCATTAAAGCACTTAGATCGACCATTAGAATACATTTCATTTATAAATTATATGACTTTAGGGTATTAGACACTTGCGTTAGAGTAGGACACCTACATCGATGCAAGTGTTTGTCTAAGACGCTGGTGTTCAGATAATATAAAAGTAGGTACAGACTCATAACTTATAAAGGTGGAAGATAAGTAGGTTTTAAGCATTTTGGGTATTAGACACTTGCGTTAGAGTGGGACACCTACATAGAAGGTTTGGGTCATCAACGTAAGATTGGTCAGACTAAAAGATCGGCCAAAAGGCACAAGATAGAGCAGATGCGAGACTTCTAAAAGCGAAAAGAGTCTATAACTGAGAGGAATAGCCAAAGTCTGAGTTTGCCAATTATACAAGACTAAGGTGATATATAATCCATAAATATCATCTATATTTGCCTCCTTTTAATCTAGTAATGAAATTACTTGTTTAAAGGAGAAGAAATGTGTACCTGATTGTGTATAACACACCTTGCCTTTTCTTGAGTCTAACTTGAGTGCTTTGCTAGTGACTGACCTGCAACCAAGAGCATGTCATAGTACATAATCAGTGCATATAATCTAAAATTGAAAGTATTGAAAAGATTGAAATTGAAGGAGCAAGGTTTAAGAGTAGACATGTGCATCAATGGAACAACCTTGCTTATTGACAAGTTGATTTGAAAATATATAGCATTGTAAAACTCTAAATTTGAGATTAGGATAAATGTGTGTGTGTGTGTGTGTGTGGAAAGTGCATATACCTAAGGAGATAGAGAGAAATTGGAAGGCACGTGCCTCCAACCTTAGAGAAAATGTGAGTTGCCACCCAACAATTATGATTAGCTCAATTGTGTAACCTAATCATACTTATAACCTGGTGAACATGAGTGAATAGAGTCAACTTATACTATCAAATCGATAAGGTTGGATGATACAATCAAGTCCAACCTAAAAACTTATCAAGATTAAGTGATTTGATCACCTCAACATACCAAAAGTGAACCAACGATTGTAGTAGATTGGCTCAATGCAATCCATAAAAGTCCATCTTGGTGGGTGATGATAGTTCTTAAGAGTGTTTTGAAATCTGAAACTGGTTTGGATTTTGCAATATTATGTGCATATTGCATAGCATATGCACCTTAAATGTCTCATGCTATAAATGTCTATGATAATGGTATCAATATATAAAATTCTGCCACACAATTATGAATTTGAATTATATAACTATGCGCTTTGGCCAAGTCAAAAACTGTGTAAGTGTGGAGAACATACTTTCAAAGCACGATCTCATTATATATAAAGAAATTTGAAAACTAAAATAAGTGTCAATGTGGAGGGCATGTTTAATGAATAAGTGTGGAGAATATGCTTTCAAAGCATGCCCCCATTAAATCTAAATTTTTTGCCAAATGTGAACAAAGTGTGGAGAATATGCTTCCAAAATATACCCCCACTGAATCTAAAACTATGAATACACTCAATAAGTGTGGAGAAAATGCTTTCAAAGTATGCCCCCACTAAATCCAGGCATGTTGAATATTGAATAAATGTGAAGAACATGCTTCCAAAGCATGCCTCTACTAAATATAAAATTGTGAATGTACTGAATAAGCGTGGAGAACATACTTCCAAATCATGTCCCCACTGATATGTCCCCCTTTTGAGGTGAGAGAATAATATAAACCGGTAGTTACCTCACCTCAAAAAGATAAGATAATTGTATAATCTATTAATGTAACCATGTAGCATATAGAAGAACATGTCTAGGTAAATGCAAAATTGAAGTGTATAGAACAATGTGATCACATGAATGCATAAGATGCATGATAAATATCATGGAAACATCTAAACAGTAACAATATAATCTCAACAATCAAATCAAACACACATACAATAACAATCAAAATTAAGTCAACATATAATGGTCCTGGTAGACTGCAAAAAAGGGGCATGTTCAAATGTTGCACAATCAAAGGGACATGACCTAGTCAAGTTAAGGATGGAATTCAAATGTCCAAGTAAGCATACATGGGCATGGGAGCCACAAACAAAAGAGCATATTCAAATGATTAAAAAATCAAGACCATAGCAAGACAAGGCATTCAAAGAAGTGCATATAGGAAAGCATAAGTAACCATAATAAACATATCATAGTAGTCTATGGATCAAATGTGTTAGCAAAAAATGTTAAGTGCATAACATATCAAGTACCTTGTATAAGCTATAATAATGGATAAAGGCATGTGTAAATACATAAGAGCTCAAACATGATCATGAAGAAATCATAAATTGATATAACTTAGAAGTATCGCGGTCACATAGTCCACCCCAATGTGCGCTGACATAAGTAGAGGGAAGGGCCAACAGTTGAAATAGGAATTGATCATGTATTTGTGTGTGTTTGTATCACACTCATATAGAAGCATGACACACGTGTATGTAGAAGTAATTGATATGCCATATATTAACATGAAACTAACACATAGATGTCAAGAAGCCAATTGAGTGTGTAGGTGCTAAAAATGTTTTTGTATTTTTGAATGTTTTTTTATTTTTATTTTTGGAAATATGTGAAGAGGAAAGATCATCATATGATCCCATCTAAAGAATGGTCATATGTATCTCCCCACTCAGAAGCTGGTGCAAGAAATTTGTGGTATTACCAAGAAGCACGTGTAAGTGTAATATTTCTCATTATAGTGTCTATGATGCTTCATGTATGTATAATAGGATTGTTGGGTCATGAAGTAGAAATAAAAGGAATAAAGATTCATGGAACCCATCTTTGTGTGCTATGTGGTTTCTTTTGAATAACAATAGTAGAAACATGTTCAAGTGCTCTAGATGTTTGAACATGGTGTGAATAAAAGATGAGGATTCTATGGAATCCATTGTATGTCTCTGATGTAATAGTCTCTCAAGTATTGTTCATCTAGTAAAGGGGATTATTTGATGCTTACCCTTTCATCATGGATTAACCTTATTAGGTTTGATAGTTAGTTTTTAAGGTAAAAGTTTTTCTTATTTAAGAGGATACTCATACAAGATTCTGAAAACTATAATTATATGTTTGTCATTAATGTATTTAATACAACCATGTACTATAAAAGGTATTGTTTGAAGTGTATGGATCAAAGGTCTTCCCAATAACATATCGAAAATTATCATGGAAGGTATAACTGAAAAGGTAGTAACCACATGTGTCAGATTACCCTGTAAAGGTAGGTCAATCTCACCAAGAACCTTATGGGAGGTCCCATAGAATGTTCTAATTGATCTAGTAGAAGGATGTAAATCATGATGAGTATAACCCAAAATGCGCAAGTAATGTCATGGTGCAAACATTTTCACTTGCACCATTATCAATCAAAACACTATGTATAAGTTGGTAATCAATGAATAGAGAATGAAGATCAAAGTCATCATCCTTGATCTTAGTATCATCAAAATCAATAGAAGGTTTTTGAACCATATGAGGTGTATGTCATGTATAATTACCAATAGTCCCACCTAATGGGTGCCCATGATGTGATGGATGAGGATGTGCATTATATGCCATTTGCACTTATAGTTCCTTCTTAAAATGGCCTTGCAAAGGATTGTTAAATATTTTTGTATTTGGTGATCACCAGGTTGTGAACCAGATTCCTTGGGAGGATCATCAAATGTAATATTTTGGTCATTAGTAATGTCTTGGATCTTATGCTTCAAAGTAAAATTTATGTTCATAGAATGTCCTAGTCCTTATTGATAATCACAATAAGCATTCACATGATATCTTTTAGGTAGAGGTCTATTCATATCAACCTCTATAGGACAAGGGAAATATATGAGATGACACTCTTCTAGCCATGGGAGTAATGAAATGAGAGACTCAGGTAAGCGTGTAAATTGTCTCATCATTGCATTAGATAAGACAAATCGATTAAGCTGCTGTGAAATTGTGTTAATTGTGGTGGTTACTTCATTTTTAAGCTTAGGAGGTTTTACCTTATAACTTGGTTTGATTGTAAATTTGGCATTGGATGTAGATGAAACTGACGTGTTTTTTACATACTTGAGCTTATTCAATGAAATAAGTTTCATTTCATGATCCTATACAACATGGCATGAGTCATCAAAATATTTTAACTTCTTAAAAATAATGGACCCATGTAAAAGAGCAAACAAACTTTGCTTGAATATGTCTTGAAACTCCTTATCTTTCATAAGATTAGTCATTTTAGCTAACATTATCTTGTACCTCAAGACATATTCATTTATAGGTTCATTTATTCCTTATATGATTTTGAGAGTTTGAGCACAGGAAACCTTTTCAAAAATATTAATGAAAAAGTGTGCCAAAAATTGATCTGCAAGAGGTTTGAATGCTTTCATAGATTGGAGAGGTAAATACAAAACCACCTCAAGGCATAGTCTTTAAGGCTTCTTGGGAATAATTTGGTCAAAAGTTTATGATTGGAGGCATAGTCAAGGCATGCCACATAAAAGGATCAAATATATTATTCAGGATCACCCTTGGCATCATAAAATGTGAACTTAGGTGCAATAAAACTAGCTATCAAAAGATGCAAAGATATCTCAAGTGTAAGAGGATTATGTAACACATATTAGGAATCAATAAAATGAGGAGACTTTAAAGTATTTTGTTCAATGTTTGTAACCTTGTCCTACAAAGTCTTTATAACTCGAAGGAGTGTTTGAATTGTGGACCCATTGAGATTTAGATTAGCAAGTTGAGTAGTCACCAAAGGGGATGTAATCATGGTTTGAATATGCATAGAAACCAGTATTTGAGTCGAAACAATTGTTATCCCCATGGTAGATGTAACAATGGTAGTTTTAGGAAATAAAGGTTGAAATACATATCCCATGCCCCGATTATAAGTATCAGGTTGTAATGTGTTCAAGTGAAGGGTTGTTGGTATATGGGGATGACCCATAGTTCTAATAATATGATCAATAGATGGACCTATTTGGTCATCTATGCTTTTTGTGTTCTTAGTTTCTAAAATGGTTTTTAGAATTTCATCAAGATCTTTAGGGTTTTGATTAATACACTCATGAAATAATGCAATTGCTTGCATTTGCTCATGATCTATTTGTTCATGTGCATTGGTTTCATTAGACTCATGATTTTTATTACCATAATCTTTTTCTTTGATAACCTCATTAGTATGTTTTTCATTCTCAACATTGGTATCTTCATAATCCATATGTTTAAATCCCTCATTGGTTTGATACAAATTAGATGGTGGTAGGGGAAACTCAATGTGTTCAATAAGCGCACCTCCCAATCTAGGGCTATTGCCTAGGTTGCATGTAAAATTATATAATTAGGAAATGAAAAAGTACATCAATTTGAAAATCTAGCTAAGAAATCTAGGAATTAGAAATGTTTGCATTCATACGAATCTAGTTCATCAAATATTTAACACTAAAAATCTAGATTGGGGTTATCTAGGTTTAAAGGGGATAGAGGTAGTTTAAGGTACAAAGGTAATAAACTATCTCTATAACAAGCCAATTAGATGTTAAACTCAAATATAACACATACTGAAATCATTAAACTGATATAGGCTAAAATTAGTACGTTCAACTATGTTAAATATGGAAATGACAAAGAAGTAATGTACTTAATTGGTTTTGATGCTAACACAATTCTTGATTTGGAATAGGCAAGAAACAAACTTGAATATGATTCTGTAACAATCACCAAATTATGATTTGAGTGCTTTTGGGGCCATAGACTCTAGCATTAGCCTTGTATGTTTGCATCGATACTATTATTTAAACTTGGCATAGGTGTCCTGTATGAAATCCCTATTGGAAAAGGATGTAACCACCTAGACACTTATATATTTGTCTTCACCTTCACTTTGATACATTCAGATCTGGGTCATGGACTGTCACTCCTCATGAAATTATAAAACCATAGTTCTTCATCTTCATAGTGACCTTGGGGAAAAATGGGTTAGTAAGCACATGGTGCTGAGCTAACCCCAGAGACAACTCTGTCAATGAGCACTACCTACATAGTTGAAAAGAACGTCAACAAGATTATTCCAAATCCAAGATTTGAAGCATTAACAACAAAAGCATCACAAGAAGAGTTGTACGAGCTACAAAGATGATATGCAAAGATAAAGGAAATACCATATATTATCCATAAAATAACTTATATATGTTACAAATGAGAAGTCTTGCATATATAGGCAAGGACAAATAAGAAGTGATTCAAACTAACCAATGTGAGATAAAGCCACGAAAAGACAAACTAGAAAATAGACAAAAACTATCCATAAAACCTAACAGATAAGAGAACCAACTCTAACATCCCCCCTCAAGTGAAGTCAGGGGCTAAAAATAGCCAAAAAAATAAAGTGGCATATCCAAAGTATGAGTCTCAACAACAAGCCCTGATTAGGTACTCATATACAATATATACTAATGAAATGGAGAAAGGAAGAAAACCCATAGGAAGAAAACTCCCCCCAAATTGATGTAAAAGAGAGAAAATAACGAAAGAAATGAAGGACTTCACGTGGAATCCCCTCCAAGGAAAACTTCCTTCACTCCACACAAAGATTAGTACTATATATATCGCATTGATGGAAAGGACGTAAGAAACCATCTACATAGGTGGTGAGATAGTCCCAAAAATAAAATCTTCCAATTAATGTACCTTCTTCTTGAGTGTTACAAACAATATGCCCCAAAAACACATCACTTGTAGAAATATCGATGCCAATAGGAGATAAAATATCTTGTAAGAGTTTGTCAATGCCTCCATGAGTGTAGCCCATAGAATGAAGTATGAAAGATCCTAATCCAAGAGTATGTTTCTTAAAGGAACCAAGCACATAAGCAAGTGGATCCAAAGTGGGACAAGCAACAAATGCAGTAGTAGGAGTATCAACAAGCTCTGAATCAAAATGCGCAACAATAATAGGTTCCTCATGAAAATCACCATCAAAACACATATCCTCACAAACAAGAGGCGTAGATGATGAAGAAACAACAACTGTGGCACAATAAAAGTTGTCATCAGGAAGTTGTAATGGTGTCTTGTCCATGATCTCTAAGAATGATGGTGAAGGTGCCACATCCTCAAGAATCATGTCCTCTTGATCAATAAAATTAATAGGAGTACAAACTATATGAGGAGTAATAGGTACCTCAAGTAAACCATCGTCAAAATACAAGTCATCACTACAACTGAAGAAGGTTTAATAGTGAGAGGTGTAGGAGGTAAGAATACCTCATATAGATCAACATCGAGAAGTATGTTCTCATAAAATGAAGAGGAATCTTGATTCATGTCATTGGTAAAAGGTGAATCTTCATTAGGAGGATAATAAGGAAGTGTCAATAGTGTCTCACCTATCTCACTATCAAGACTCAAATCTTGAACAACATCAGTTTCATCATCAAAAGATGAATCCTCGCTAACAAGAGGAGAAGGAAGTGGAACATAAGGAGGTGGAGTAAAAGAGGTTGCAAAAGACCTAGAAGACTCAATATCCTTCTCAAATAAGGCTACAATAGCATCCCAATCTTCCTTTGGTGATGTGGCACATGTGATATAGCACTAAAAACTATCCAAAACATGGAGGTGAATCAAACGAAGAGCCTCATTTTGCTTAGATGAATTAAAGCGGGGAATGTCACCAAGCATAACTCTCCACATACATTTTTATTGTAAGTGTATCTGCATTTTAAGCTTCTAAATAATGTAGTTACAGGTGTTTAGGGGCTCAAAGATGTAGTAATCCATTGTCAAAATAAGGAGAAATTCAAGAAGAAGAACTCTCTTAAAAAATACAAATCCCCCATGATAATTTAACGTCTCCTTGCAAAATTAATGAACACCCAAAAAAGTGTAAGCCCCCCAAATTCGACACTTTATAGTTTAGTGCATTTTACAATATAAATGAACCTATTAGATGGAGCATTAAAAAAACATACACTTTTGAAGAAGAATAATACTCGATTTCGAGTCACAGTTCAAAAGTTGTAGTTTTTTACAAAAATTTCATCATTAAAATGGGTTAAATAAGTAAACATTGCACAAAAATTAAATTATTTCTACGAGATCTAGAAAAAATGATTTTGAAGAAAACTTACAATAAAGAAAAATAACAATCTTCCATAAAGATCAATCTTTTATGCTGATTTTCACTTTAAATACAAGATTTTATTTATTCCTCTTGATCATACATAACAAATTTGTAGAAAATTAGAGTTCCAGGATCAACTTCAAAGTCTCATATCTCCTTTGATACCATTAAAAATCCATATTATGACCACTTTCTAGGAATCTCTCGAAGTTCTCTTTCTAACTGTGAAAGAATTTTCTGAATCAAACATCTATGTGAGGAGAAAATTGATCTACAAGAGAGTCACAATTTTCTACAATAATAATCTGTAATTTATCTTAAAAAAATGTCAATGGCCAAAGAAAATCTCAAAAAACCATACAAAACACCTCCACTACACCAAGAAGAACTTTTGATAAATGGACAAACCATTGCAACAACAAACTCATAAATGGATGGTTGCAACACTTATATCTCTAATACCATGAAATGAATGTTAACAAGATTATTTCAAGCCCAAGGTCTGAAGCATTAACAATAAAAGCATCCCAAGAAGATTTGTAAGAGTTGCAAAGATGATATGCAAAGACAAAGGCAATATCATATATTATCCATAAAAAAACTTTTATATGTTACAAATGAGAAGTCTTACATATATAGGCAATGACAAACAATAAGTGAGTTAAACTAACGAATGTAGGATAAATTCATAAAAGGACAAACTACGAAATAGACAAAAACTATATATAGAACTTAGCAAACATGAGACCAAATCTAACAATAACGAATACTCCAAAGAGAACCTCAAATTGATGTAGTTCTCCCCTATGCATTGGCTTGTGTGTGAATCATGCAATATGTGGAAAGTAAGTACAATAATGACCTATCTTGGAAGTTGGCAAATATAGCTCTTGGGTTGTTCCTTCACTGCTTTAGATCCATGTATGTGTTGTTCCTATGATTGATATGGAAATAGGGAAAAAAAAAAGGAATCTTTGCTCACTTGAGTGCATGATTGAATGCTTTTTATAATTTTCTTGGTGAGTAGGTAAGAATTATATAGGTGAGGAATGAACGAGGATTGATCTTGTATTTATATCAATCTATTTGGAGAAATAACTCGCATTAAAGCACTTAAGCTGACGATTAGGATATGTTTCATTTTTAAATCAGATGACTTCAAGGCACTAAACACTTACGTTAGAGTAGGACACCTGCGTCGATGCAGGTGTATGTTCGGGATGCTTGTGTCTAGGAAACATGAAAGTAGGTACAGACTCAGAACTTGTAGAGGTGGAAAATAAACAAGTTTTAAGCATTTTAGTTACGATAGAAGGTTTGGGTCATCAACATAAGACTGGTTAGACCAAGGGATAGGCCAAGAGTCATAAGATATATTAGATGCAAAATTTCTGAAGTGAAAAAGATCTAGAACTGAGAGAAACAACCAAGGTATAAGTTTGCCAAGTATACAAGATCAAGGTGTTATATAATCCATAAATATCATTTACAATATATAGAAATTGTTGAACATGTCTTAAGAATCTGTGTGACCAATAGTACGCTGACACATAGAAAACCTAATGTTTTAAATATAATTTTTAGAAAATATAGATTAATTTCATTTTTTTTAAAACATAACCCTAATTTTTTATTGGATGTTCTATTTTTTACTTTATTTAGGGCACTTTTTTATTAGTTTTAATAAGTTTTTTTCCAAACAATAAGACAATGAAATGTGGCAATTTTTTTTCCAATTTCAATGTTTGCTTAAACTTTAGCATATTTTTCCAAATTCAATGGTTTGTTTAAGTTAGATATATAAGAAAAATATTGATGGGTCATTACTAGCATTCGTCACCTCTACTCAGGGGAGCTGACAATGAATGGTCAAGCCACATCATTTTTTTATGTGGGACATCATGGACGATGTCTGTGTATTTGTTTTGTATTAAAAAAAATTTGTGGTTGTAATCGAACATGTTTTTTTTTTTTTTTTTGGAACGAAGACCAACTTTTTGTGTTGATGGGTTTCAACACTGGTAGAGGTTTTGAAGTTAACTTTTTAGCAAGCACTCTTTTGTTGAAGAATGTTTTATTAACAACATGTATATAAATTTTAAACACACATGTTTTTTTTTTAAAGAATTAAAGGGGGTAAAAACTTTATTAAACTTAAAACATCAGATTACAAAAGTGTCCAAACAGTGCAAAAGACAAGCAAACCAAAAATAATAGCCTCAAATCTCAGCTCCACCAATATCTCCAGCAAGAATGGGTTCCACTTCCTGACGTAAATCGGCAGGCAGCTGCTACCATTCATCTGCCTTGCGGCCTTCTCCCTCTTCTGACGCCCACTTTGCCAAACAATCAGTCGCCCTATTCCACTCCCATGGAATGTGGGCATAGGATACCGACTCCATGCAAGAGCTCACCTGTAAAATCTGCTGCACTATCATGGCCAGCTACCAGCTCACATCAAAAAATTTCCTTTCCAGGATCAAGTTAATCAGGATCTAAGAATCAGCTTCGTAGATCACCCTCCTCCAACCCAAGACATAAGCTCTCTTTAAAGCATATAAGATAGCCAAACCTTCCATCTTATTAACCGTCTGCACTACCTGATATGTCGAGAAAATAAAAACCACAGATCCCAAAAAATCCCTAGCAATCCCTCCAATCCCAGCCGCCCCTGGGTTGTCCCTGGACGACCCATCCGTATTAATTTTCAAAATCCCAGCAGGTGGAGGCATCCACTTCCCCAATCGTTGAACTTTTCGCTGCCCCTGTGTACCATGTCTGACACAAGTCGAGATTGGAGATAACTCTCTTATGCCAAATCGTTCCAGCACCTTAGCGTCCCCTTTCTTCAATGGTAGCATAACCTCGCTCTTCACTTCAATAGATTCCTGGATCATTCCCTTAATTCTGCTCCAGACCTGCCGAGTCGCCAAATTTTCCTCCTTAAAAATCCTTCGGTTTCTTTCCAGCCAAACTTGCTAGAATAGGAAAATAGGGCCAGCGTACCACGCATCCTGCAAGAAGGAAGTCGAAGAAGGGGGATGGCCCACTCTAGACCAAAAATCTACCAAAGAGATAACGTGGATGCACTGGCATCGCCACGTGTCCCACCAGAAGTGCCACAATTGAAGAGTGAAGGGATAACAAAAGAAAATGTGAGAGGAGTCTTCCTCCTCTCTATTATAGAGCACACGCCTTGAAGGACCAGCAAATCCCCACTTCTGAATATTGTCCCATGTCAAACATCTATTCCACACTAAAGTCCATGTAAAACAGTTACACTTTGGCCATGAGAAACCATTCCAAACTTTCTTCCACCACTGAACTTCTCCTCTATCCTCATACAGTTGGGAAATCAACTCTTGATAGCCATAAGACACTGTATACTTCCCCTTGGGGTTCGGGGACTAGGCTAACACATCGTTGTCCATAAGTGTGTTGCAACTACATCGGGACAAAATATTTTGTAGGTCTGCGCACTCTGCCTCCAAGCCAAGAATCGGCCACTCTTCTGGGGACTTCCATCTGGCAACCGCCACCTTCCCCTAAAAGGAAAGGGATTTAAAGTCGCACACCCTTTTCTAGCCAGCTTCATAAAACCTCTGGGCCAGAGTACTCAGCTAAGGATATTGGCAAATTATAGAAGGGAAACCGTCCCATGAGTCATGCCAAAATTAGACCTCCACCCCACTCTTGCATATCTAGAAAAGACCCCTCTTAATCAACGTGGCTCCTTTCTTGAGAGTCACCCAAATCGTCGAGCCTTTACCAACCAAATCATATCATGGAATATCCCTTCGGGGAATCCCAAAAAAATACTTGTGGGACAACACTCTAGCCCACAACCAATCTTGCTTCATGCACCAATGCCAATATAGTTTGGTAGCCAAAGCAGTACTAGATAGCACAGACTATCGTAATCCCAGCCTGCTAAACTTCTTTGGGCTGCAAACTATCTCCCACTTAATTAGGCTCCACTCGGTCGAAGATAAATTCCCAGCCCATAAAAATTGTCTTGTTAAGGAGTGCAAGTCCTTAATAAAGCTCATTGGTACCACTTGGCTCTTACACCTATAGATAGGAAGAGCCTACACCACTAATTGAATTAGTTGAACCCAATCCGCAAAGGATAACCAACGGTGGGTCCAATGATTCACCTTGTCCCAAAGTTTGTCTAGGATCGCCCACCATGACTCCTTAGCCAGCCGGCCAACAGAGATAGGAATCCTGAGATAAAGCAGTGGGAGACTCCCAATTTGGAACATGAGGATAAGAGCCACTCTTCGTTGTATGGTCAGAGGAGTGTTAAAGAAAAAAAAATAGACGATTTGCCCTCATTAATTACTTGTCTAGAGGCTGCGAGGTAAACATCCAGGCTCTTGCATATGTTAGACGCCTCCCTAATAGTAGCCCTGCCCATCAAAGCCACATCATCCACAAACTAGAGATGGGATTATACAGGGATTTCCCCTCCCCACTACCAACCCTGAATAGCACCATCACCCACATTTTTTTTGATTAATCGACCCAAGCCTTTTGCCAACAGAAGAAATAAGTAAGGAGAAAGAGGGTCGCCTTGCCTCAATCCACGAGAAGGCCCAAAGAGATTAGAGTGCTCACCATTAATCAGAACTGAAAAGGAGGTCGAGTTCACACAACTCAAAACCCAATGAATCCAATCCTCTACAAAACCAAAGGCACCCAATACCTTCTGGAGGAAGGACCACCAAACTCTATCATAGGCCTTTAACATATCCACCTTGATAAACATTGCCTTCTCATTGGACTGGGTCATGGAATGTATAGTCTCAGTAGCCATCACCACCCCATCCAAAATCTGTCAGCCTTCCACAAAGCCCCCTTGCTCTTCTGAGATAAGCGCAGGCAGCCACTTTTTTAACCTCTCAGCGATCAGCTTAGAAATAATTTTATAAGCGACATTGCAGAGAGAAATGGGCCTAAAAAGACTCAGCCTATCAGCCCCTGCACCCTTAAGAATGAGAGCCAGGAAGGTGGAGTTCAAAGCTCGAAGCATTTACTTGTTCCTCTGGGATTCTTAAACAATAGCCAGGAGGTCAAATTTAATAATTTCTCAAAATTCCTAGAAGAACTCAATCAGGAAGCCATCTGGACCAGGCGCCTTTCTTTTTTGCATCATAAAGACTATCCTCCTTAACTCCTCCAAGGATATATCCTTCATCAAATGCTCATTCATATCCCTGGTCACCAAAGAGGGAATACAAGACAGAATCTGAACCTCTTCAATCGAGTCCCCCTGCGCTTCCTCCGTGAATAACGAAGCAAAATATTGCACAACCTCATTAATGATACTCTGTGTAGAAGAAACAGTCTCCCCGCTATCCAACACCAAAGAAGTAATTCCCATGCCATGTTGTCTAGTCCGAACTGAATTGAAGAAGAAGGTTGTGTTCTTATCCCCTTCTCTAAGCCATTCGATCCAGGCCTTTTGTTTCCAAAATATTTCCTCCCTTAGTTCCCATTCCTCCAAAGCTTTTAAGGCCCTGGCTTCCTCCCTTAGCAAAACCTCAGTAATTCCCTCATCCCGAATGGTTCTGGTAATGACATTCAGCTTCATCTACGCCTCTTTTTTCTTTTGGAAAATGTTCCCAAAACTTTGTCAGTTCCACTTTTTGAGCTGGTACTTGACGAATTGGAGAAGCTTAACAAAAGTATACATTATTGTTCCTACAGCAGGCTTGCCCCTCCACCAATCTGCCACTCGTCCAAACAGGTCTGGGTCCCTGACCCACATAAGCTGAAACTTGAAAGGCGCCTTCAAAGGCTCACGAGCAAAAGAAATGACCAATTTTATTGGCCAGTGGTTTGAGCCCCTCCAATCAAGAATCTCAAGGTAGGAAGACCATGAACCCCCCACCCAGTAACAAGAGGTCATGAATCTATCTATACGCTCCGCAATGCACCTATCCCCCACTCTTCGATTGTTCCAAGTAAAACATCCATTAACCAGCTTGATATCCACTAAATTGAGTGCCTCAATATTATCCCAGAGCAGGAGGGAAGAAGGTTCTAGCTATGCATTACCTCCTCTCTTCTATGTTAAATCAAGAATAGCATTAAAGTCTCCCGCCACAATCCAAGGCAAATAGGGAAATAATTGATGAAGAAAGTGGATGTTTTTCCAAACAAGAAGTTTACCTTGGAAATTTGTAGGAGCATGAACATTGGAAAAAAGGACTGATTCACCTGACTCAATACATGAAACCACCATAGATAAAGAGGATTTAAAGGAAATCCAGGACACAGGTTGGATCTTACGCAGATTCCAGAAAAACAGCCACGCCCCCTGAAGATCCATGAGCTCCAATGCACTGCCATGAACCATACCTCCATAACTTAAGTGCAATATTCCTCATATCATCCATAGAAACTTTTGTTTCTTGAAGAAAGAGAATATCAGGTACTTGACATCTAACTAATTCCCTAACAGCCTTTTATTTGGGACCGTTGTTCAGTCCCCTTACATTCCATGAGATAATGATCATTTCAGAGGAGTTAAGAAGCGCGAGTCGAAGGTCTTAACCGCACCAGACTCCACCAAGGTCTCCCAAATCATCTTGATTCTATCCGTGTCCTTCTTGCGCCCCACTTTAGCACTTTTTTCTGACGTCCCCTTCTTTCCCTCCCTCTAGAGAATACCCAGGCGAGGAGAAGATTTTCCTTTCTTAACTACTTCTGTCCCCACAACCCTTGCCAAAGGGTACACGTCCTCTCCATTCTATTCCAAGTCCCTATCTGGCGCCTCCCCCCCAATTCCTTTGTTTGCCCCTCAACAACCATGGGTAAGGTTGACTCTTCCTGAAGAACCACCGAAAGATTGGTTGAATTAATCTCTGGTACTGAACCTCCCACAAATTGCTCCACACTCATTAATCCCAGATTTACTTCTTGCTGGCCCAATTTGTCCAAGATTTCAAACTTGTTGAAAGAATCATCATCCTACCTCTCCCTAAGGGTCCTCTTTTGGCCCCTGTTACAGCTTCGAGCTTTCACCTATACAAAACCTTTAGCATCCCTGCTCTCCCTAACCCTCAATTTCTTCCCTTTATCGGTGCTAGGAATGCTGCTAGGTGGCAGTTGCGAATGTTGCTCCATTGGCTTAGCCTTCGGACATCTGTGCACCAGGTGTCCATACTCATGGCAAAGGTGACACCTGAAGGGAAGGGTCTCATAGTCCAATTGTTGCACCCAGGAGTATGAACCCGCACTCATCTCCAGCGCTCAGGCAATGGTTTGCTCAAATCAATTTCCACACAAATTCGAGCAAAAGTCATGACTTTCTTACCTAAAGTCTAAGTTGAAGACCCCACCGGCCTTCCAAGCGTCGAAGCTAACATCAAGAGAATGTCCTCACATTAGCATTTAATAGGAAGTCTAGGGAGCCTAACCCATATTGGAACCCGAGTTGGTAATTCCTCATAAGGATTAAACCCAGCATGCCAAGGTTTAACAAAAAGTCCAACCTAATTGTAAAAGTACGGTGCTCCCTCAAAAACCCTGTTACGGTCAGCCAGGCATACAAACATGACCATGAAGTAGTTATTTGCCAATAACGTGACCTCCATTTCTTCCTTTGGCTCCCACACTCACCTGGCCCAACCCTCTAAAAATTGAAGGGAAACTTTCAGACCCAAAAACTTGTAATACAAAGAATGCTTGGAATAATATTCCACATCCTCTGAAATCATATCGAAAGGAATTACTAGTTTAGGTCGTTCCTTGCATTTCTCCAGGCAACCATTAATTTTCATAATCCTGGATCCCTCGGGCAAGCTCCATTCCATTGCTCCTAGATTTTGGGAAGAAAACTCCTAACCTACTATTTTAACATGCTGCTCCTGCCTGTTCATGCCCACAACTACACTAAAACTTTTGCCAAGCGTGGTTTTTAAAGGCTCCTTTTGAGCCATGATCATGCCCTCCTTGGTCCAGCGTGACCCTACGACACCTCTGCCCGACACCTCAGCCCTTCGCCACTCCCTCGCTCCCCCAAACTACACCTGCACACACCAACCCACCGCTTTGAACAAGCTAGGGCACGACTGCCCTAACTCGGTCGCGACCTGCACACGCTGCAGCCCGTCATTCTATTATCTCCTAACCAGCATAATTTCCAAACATACATGGTTTTCAAAGAACATTTTTTATTGCATTAAAAAGAGGTGTTTTTGATGTTTTGAAGGTATTACAATCTGCGGTGATAAATTGATAAGCCTTGAGATTTAAAAGCATAGAAACCTAGTTGTTTTCGTAGATATTTGTTTGAGTTTTTTTTTTAATTCAGGTTTTCATGTTATTTTGGAGTGCTTGCATGTGGAGAGTGTGGCCATTGTGTTTGTTGAATTCATTTGCAATACACGGTTTTTGAATTAGGTTTTAGATTTTCTTATTGTCAAGGTTTGGGTTTTATGGCAAAACAAAAGATTAGGCAAGTATATGCATTGCTTATATATTTTTTGGGTTTGTTTTTAAACTAGCATAAATATTTTAAATCCATCTATCTAAACGACATTGAGAGATATCAATCTCCGAGTGTCTATATTGTGGTGTAGGTTAGATAGGCACCTTGAGATTGATATATCTTGACGTCTTTTAGATAGATGTATTTAAGATATCTATGCTAGTAGCACCCACAAGTATGATATGCATAATTCACAATAAATACTTTATCTATAGTAATAACTATTTTGAATTATTTCCATAATATTTTTTGTGTATGTTACTATTGTACGGTGATTTATCACTCACAAGAGGTAGCTGGTCCAAATCTCCTACTAAAATTTTTGATCTACTTCTAAAACTCGTGTTTGCATTTTCAGGAAATGATTGATGAAGTCATGCATCTATGTTTTTCAACAATTTTTCTCCAATGAAACTCATTTCATCAATCAATATGCATCTTATATGTTGCATTTCTTTCTAGCAAAACAATGTTGAGTGGATTGTCGAGGCACCAATATCAAACACTATATCTCTAGTTGGTGCAAGTAATAGAAGTGGACAACGCTACATAGTTAATGACTCATTTTGAAAAGCTTTGCGAATGACACCAAGTATATGTGATTTTTATATTCTTTTGTTCTTTGAATTATCATGCACATGGTAAAACATTATGAGTCTGAAGAAAATGTCTCATGATTATATCAAGTGCCTTTTTTTATTTGGCACCTAAGGTTCCATATGAAATATCACTTGTTATATCTTTCGGTATGAGTAACCCATTGTCTTTAATTGTGCTTACAAATTTTATAATTGAAGCTATGTATTCTTCTCCTTCATATTCATGATTCCATGGTGGCTGTTTATCAAGATATCTTCTGCCCAACATATCTAATTTTGATATTTCCTTCATCAATTTCCATCAGTAGACTCTAAAATACATATTAATTTTCATCTAAATCAAACTCCATATGTACAATGTTTAATTGGTTAAAGACATTTTTCTCAAAATTGGGTGGAAGTTCGATAATTGCATTTTCATCAATCTAAACATTTGTATAGAACTTGTCATGTACTATTTATTTTAGTGCCCTACATACTTTCTCTATATTATATGGTAAAACCTTAGTAATTTCTTTCACTTATTCTGGAAAATTTATTGTACATGTCCTTTATATTGTTGTGGACCAGGATCCATATTGTTCGATACTGAAAATGTATAATCATGTTCTCTTGTCGACATCCATGGCAAATTAGACCTTAATGCGATTTAGATATATTGATGTTAGGGTAACTTTCTTGACAAATATAACATATACTTGTCAAAACCATTTTTTATAGATGATGGCAAAAAATCATTTATAATGTCTTCAAATCCACGTCAATATGTCCATTGCTATCATTTGTGTTTTGTATATTATTTTCGACATCATCATCTATTGCATTTCTTTCTCTATGATCCGGTATTTTTAACATACTTTCTATGGTCATTGAATTTGCTTCTTCAGAGTTAGCATGAACATTACCATTCGTTCAATGATGTCTTTGTACTGTTTCACAATTACGTTCTTATAGTTGATTTCTTTCTTCCTCTATGAATTGATTCAAATGCATTTCTCTTTGCATTATTCTTAATCTTTGTTAACCATCTTGAGATGTCTATGCATGATATGCTATCATTTCTTAGGTATGTTCTCTCATTTCCGATTCCAACTCTTCAATTGGTGTTTTTACTGTAAGTTTTTCACGCCTTTCTCTTTCATTATCATTACATTGTTGTATTTGTTCCTCTGTCATTCATTAGCATTGTTATCTTTGATATTATCAACCATATTCTCTTCGATATTCTCCTTACTACTCTTCGATTTTAAAATTCAAACTTAGACATACCATACCTTTAAAATATAAATAAAACACAATCAAACTTTTATTAACAGAAATAGAATACAATACACCTATTTAAATATAAATTCTTTTACACAATTTAAATATTTAAATAGATATTAATTCTTGAAATGACAATAGTTAATTATAAAAATAAAAACATAACCTTTAAAAAAAATGAAACTCAAAAATTAATACTAAAAACATAAACTTAATATTAATAACATAAAAACAACAATATTAAATCTTAAAATGAATTAAAATAAAATAATAAAACCTATAATATATTAAAACATAAAATACTAACTAAAAATTAAAAACCAAATAAAATTTTAAATTAATCATTGAAACTAAAAAAACATAAACCTAAAACTAAAGGAAAAACAAAACCCTAATACCACTTTTATTAAGTAAAACCATCACTCACAAAGTAAAATCCACGGATAAAGACAAATGGCAATATGTGTTATGTTTACATAAACTTAAAAATAACCAACCATTTACAATTCGAAAATACAATCAATAGCTATAATCAACGTCATATGTCTTTTTGAGATTTGAACCTAGGTGGGACTTGAAACAACCAAACCACTTAACCAACTCACTCACATCTCATTAGTGTGAATATAAATATTTTAATCATTTGTATTGCACATAATAATATATAATTTGGTCTTCAAAATTACTCTGAGCTACCACACGTATTTTAATATTTTTTATTACACAAAATAATATATAATATAATATATGGTAAATGTTATGGGTAAGGTCCTCTTATGTGTCACAATAAAAATGATCCAAAATTGCATAGACCTCCTCGATAAAATAAATTTAATCCATGTTTTTTAGTGAGATTAATGTGGATAAATTTTAGGGTTTATTTTAATCGATCAAATATTATTAAAGTGGATTAATGAGATTATTTACACATATATTATTTGATTGGGAACATACAAGTACATTCTTAGCATGAAATATAAGTATCATAATATTTTATACAACTCACATATATATTAGATAAATTTATATAAAAAATATCAAAAGATATAATTTTTAAGTGTCTATGTATTTATGATACAAGAAGAATATACACTTTGAGAATGATATCTTTTAGTGTTTTTTACATATATTTATCTAAGACATGTAAACTAGTATTTTTAAAAAACAAGTTTTGTATTGTATTTGTGTTTTTATTGTTATATTTTTTAGTTCATTTGTAATGTTGGGTTTTTTATTTTTATTTTTCTACATTTTGGGTTTGAAGACAACAATAAAGGGTTATGTGAGTATATACATTGATTTTATATATAGAAAGAGAGAAAGAGGTGAGTTTTAGATTTGATTGTGGTGTGAGTTTTTTTTCAATACATTTTATATTTAATGACATATTTTGAGTGTATTTTAATGAAGTATATGGATTATCCATATATTATTTTTATTAGGGTTTTGGAGTTAAATGTATGTATTGTGTATATGTTCTTTTTTATATAGGTTTTACACCCAATCCTGCAAATTACATTGCTAGGTTATTTAGATTGTTTTATAATTATGTCAGTTTTTTTTGGATGATTTGTGTTGGTGGATATATATTGGATGTATAGATTTGAAATTTTGGTTTTGAAATTGATGGAAGTTCTAGACTGTATAGTTGGTAGAGTATGTACATTATATATATATATTTTATTCAATGCGTTATATTTGTGCCTTAACATAGGCGATGTGCATGTATTTGGGTTGTGTTAAAAGAAATGTTGATGACATGGGAGGTTTTTCGCTATAGAATACAAAGTTCTTGCTTCACCTCGTAGTTATAGTAGTCAAAGTTGTAAAGACCATCTTTACAAATACACTTTTGTAGAAGTATATTTTATTGTCAACAAGTATATATATTTCAAAGCTATATGTTTTTCATTTTTTTTTATTTAGTTAAAAATTTTCAATGTTATTAGTCTTTTGCATCTTGTGCAATTTGTGATGATAAAATAGAGAGTATTTTTTAATATATTGCATAAAAAAATATTTTTTAGTGCCTACCCTGTAGGATACTATATAAATCAATTGAACAAATAATTTTCTTATTGTGATAAATAAAAAACTTTGAAGTAATATAATACTATATACATTCCAAAGTTTAACACCAAATATTAAAGAATATTCCACTACATGTTCTCATGGAATATTACATTTATATCAATATTATAACATATCCCAATAATATTGGTACTTGATCCATAACTTACATAAATTTTTGAAAGAAAAACGCACAAATACAATGTAATTAATGAATTATTAATATTATAATAGTCCTATTGAATAAAACACATTAAATGCAAGGCATCACTCCAATGAATTTTGTTTCTTGCTATTATACCTTCACCTTCTTATGTTACCCCGTGCATTTCTCAGTGGATGTCTCCAAATAACATGCCTATTTTTATGGCCAACTTTATTGAAATCATCAACAAACTAGAGATTTGGATGGGAAGATAGTTGACATGTGTGCCTCGAAATAGCTTGCACATTTTTTTTTTAAATGTCACGATTTGAGGGTCTGTGTAAATACAATGGAATTATAATTTGATGTTCAATAGTAAACAATAATACATATTGTGACCTCATCATAGACAAACTGGTTGTCAACACCAATGCCAATATTAGTACAAAGAAATGCAAGGTGAATCTTTGAGTAGACAAATAAGTGTTCTATGTTTTAGAAGACGATGCCAATATTTTGATTTATATCATGATAATGTAGTTCTAGTTATACAAATACATTACAGATATGCATTATACATTTAATGATATTCATTGATTTCTTAAATTCATATGGCAACTGAACCAATGCTCATTGTCTAAAATGTTAAAAAAATGTAGGCATTCTAGGTATTTACTGGATCGTTACAAGTTTGAGGCACGTGTTAGCTACCTGTTAAATCTAGGTGCACCAATATACCATCCTTAATATTTATTTAAAAAGTTACGTCACTCAGGCCATTATAATGAGTGAATAAACTTTACAATTTCCATCCATCATTTTAAAAAGTTTGCGTGTAACCTATAAACACATTAAAACATGTTATTAGTCCTTACACAAGTGTGCTTTTCATGACTGACAACCTCAAAACCAAATCAAATAATTCCTCTAATCTCCTCTACCATCTTACTCATGAAGGCAATAATTTCTTACTTTTAGTGTTTCCCTCTTTTGCTATTACTTTTGGCTTCATGGTGAAAAGATTTAAACTCAACACCTTGCGGTAAACTATTTTTTCAAAGAAGATCATAAATTAGGAATTCTGGTGTTCAAGAATTGTTTGTGTCTAGAGTCTACCAAATGGTTGTGATTTATAGGCACAAAGTCTATAATAAGTAGACAAATTATATGCTAAAGCTAATAATAAATATTGTAATCATTAATACTACTTATATTTTAAGGCAGGGACTAGCCGCTACTCGGCTCTTATTTTTTATGCTTAGTGTGGTTTTGTTTTCAAGATTTCATATTTTTAGTCTTGGGTTTGTTATTTTGGTCTTGAATTTTTGTTTTTTCAGGGTTTAGATTTGATAACAATACTAGAGGACCATGTAGCTAAATCAATAACAAGTACACACACACACACATTTTATATGTTTTATTTTGTGCATTTTTTATTTGATTGTGGTGTTAGGGTTTTTAATTTTTTTCTTTGAGTTTTACATTTGATGGCAAAAGTCAAAGGCTTTGCAGTTGAAGTGTATGGATTTTGTAAATACTATTTTTGTCAATATTTCAAAATTATATATTTATATTGTGTCTATATTCTTGTTCGTATTTATATAGTTTGCTAGATTTTATAAATCACATCATTTGTTTGATTATATATGCAACTTCTTGCTCTTTAAAATGTTATTTGAATAAAAAATCTTGTGAAATTTGGTATTTGTGGGACATATATGGTGTTTTTTTTATGTAGGGTTTGGTGTTGGTTGCGATTTTTTTCAAAAAGAGTGTTATTGTTATTTGTTGGTATTGTTTATGGTTTCTCTTCAATCACTTTTTGAGTAATAATCAGTAGGTTGTATCAAAACATTCCATGTTTTGATTGTAAATATTTACCTATATGCTTGGTTATTTTCTCGATGAATTAAAGTTGTTTTAGTGATCCTATGTCAACACATGGTTATAATATTGTATTTCATCTATGTCAAAAAAAGTAGCAACTGTATACTTTGGTTTTCCTTTTGCAATGCAGATGTTTGATGTAATTTGATTTGTAGTCATTTATTTTAATTTGTTGTTCAATTAAGTGGTGTCAATCAGGATTGTTATATTGAGTGGCTTCAATCAAGCATATGTGATGTACATTTATTTCATGTTCTTTGCAACACAACATTTTTTTAATTTTTTTATCATAAACATTTTTTTATACACATTGTATTTGGGTGTTAACATTACAGTGTTAGAAGCATATGTTTATGTTTATATTTGTATATGTGTTCATGTTGTTTGAATAGGCAATGGAAATAGTGAGTTCCAAAAAATACAAATAGACCTTGATTTGTTAACAAACCATGCACTTATAAAAAAACCAAAAATAAGGACAAATACATATGAAGACATCGATCATGTGCTAGTGATTGCTTTTTTGATGCATTTGATGTATTATTGCCTTTTCAATATACAATAATTGAAATTTAAAATGACATAGTATATTAGTTATTGTATTGTTTAGAAAGATGTGATTCACATGCACTAAGATCATTATAGTTATAATCATATCCTTATGTGCTTTATAATTTCATAAAATCCATGATATAGAGACATATTTTCATCGAATACATCTTTTTGCAAGAGCTACTTTGAATGCAAAAGAAACATGATTATGGGGCGACAATTCTTGCATAAAGTGGTTGGATAATGGATTGATATAACAATTTCAACGTGGTCAATGAAATGTAGTAATAAATATGTCCAATTCAAATAAAAAGACCATATGCTTCCATATTGTGTTTTGTTTCATGATAGAATCCTCTCTATAGTCATTATGATTCGTTGTATTGGACAGAAACTAGTAGTTGTAATAATTCAATAGAACAAGTTCTCATTTCAACTTCTTGTTCAATATTTGAGTCTTGCTACAAGCCAATTTTCAATGGACTACAAATAATTGACCTTTGTAAAATTATAAACAATATTTGGGATTGCGGTGAGAGTTTGTCCAATTTTATTTGTTATTTATGCAATAAATAATATGACATTCAATGTCTGAGATGTTATGCAACATAGTGTTTTGCAATGCATCTTTGTTCGAAAACATAAATGTATTGTCTTGCCTACAAAAATGTCTTGGCGTAGAGGTTTTAAGAGAAATTTCAAACATTTCAACTTGACAGGTACTTATTGTTAAGATGGTTATCCCATTTTGAATAGGAAAAGTTGAAGGTAATGAATTTTGATTGTAATCGTTGGCTATGTTTCTTAATGTAAACATTTGAGTGTGGGAGTCACAAATCATTAATATTGTTAAAGTATATCCACATGCCCATAATCACAAATAATATATAACTTTTTATGTTTTGTATTATGTACATGCCATATTTATTACAAACCATCGTCAAAGATATATTCAATACAATTTTTGGTTGGAAATTTGCATGAAGAAGAGAGAACATCAATAAAAGTACCAAATAATTTATTGCAAAAACTAAAAAACACAATACAAAACAAGTAAAATATTGAATAAAAATCCATGGATTGTATAACAAAAAGAATAAAATATAGATATGGGACGTTAAATTACTACTCGAGTCAAATATTTTTAGCACTTTTACCAAGTGATAGAAATTATTTATGAAACCATTGAATAATTTCTTACAACCAATGAAAATTGCAATGCTAAACAGGCAAGGTATTGGAATGAAATCCATGAATTGTATAAGAAATAAGAGAAAATGTATATGAAGACACATTGTCATCTTGTTCAAGTGAAATTCTTGGTAGTAATTTTATCGAGCAAAGTAATAAAACGACAAAACAACCCAAGAAATCGCTTTGATGTCTTAAGTAGGAAATTCAAAATAATGGAGTGAGTAGATCAAAATACAAACATTGTATTAAAGATTTGAAAAACAAATAGAAGACATGCCAATACATAGTTCTTTGATCTGTAAGTAAATGCATTTTAAGTTCATTATGACAAACTTTGAGTAATTAAAAAAAAGAAACATATTTTAGATCGAGTGAAAATGATATAGTAAGCCAAGAAAAACATACATGTCGTATTTGTTATAGGTATTTGTTCAATAATGTTTTTCCAAAATATGCATCTCTTGATTGGATTGATTTGAATCCTTTACTACCATATATAGCTATGTTTACCAAACTTGAAGAGAGACTAATTGCTATTAAGTCGATAAATACACAAATGAGACGTCATTCACAAGGGAAACCTCAATTTTAATCAAAAAGAGCAATAATAAATGACCCTTCAAATGTTGACAATGTAAAAATAGCACTACCACGATCCATGTATGAAACAAAATAGTGGTTGTGGAGCTTAATTGTTGCCTTGAATATATATACCCTCACAAATTGGGAAATGTTCATGTGAATGTTATAATGAAAGCTTTACAACAATGTTGTGAGAAAACCTTGTATTTCATGGAAAATGTGCAATTGAACCCTAACTAGGAACATTTTCTTTGCACTCTTTTTAATTATAATGAATACAATACAACTTTACTTGAACTTGGTTCTATGGATGAGGAAATTGGTGATGAAAGTGTTAATGACACTTTGGTTCATGGGTTTATAAATGCAACACCCATTTGTGATTTGTAAGACAAAATTATTCAAATTGATCCAACAAAGTGGTAACGACCTCTTGGCATTTTCCAAGATAATTCTTTTAAGGGGATGAACTTTCCAACTCTTCTCTTTGGTGAGCCTCGAAACCATAAAGCCTAAAAATTAATGTTGTATCTCAAAATTATGAATTTTCAAGTAATGCATATTGATCACAAATTTAAATATCATATTACTGATATTTTATGTAAAGCAATAAAAATCATTATAAGCCAATTAGGTACTTTCATGTGAGTTTGAATTAAGAAATGACAATTAAAAAGAAGAAAATGAGTGGCCAAAGATGTCAAATACAATCCAAATCTAGAAAATATACTTAAATTTAATATTGGGTACATTGATTTTAAGAAAATGTGAATATCACCTAACTATTTGAGACGTGTTTTAAAAAATGCCTTTGCCATGATACAACAACTAGGTCCTCTAGCCTTTTTTTTTAATTTTTCAAGTGATAAATGTTGGGCCCTCAATTTTGAATCAATTTTGGGTAAGTACTTTGTGAATACCATGGCGCAAAAGACCATGGCATGGAAGAACATGGCATAGAAGAGGCAAGTCACATGGAACAAAGAAACATGTAACACAAAGAACTTGAGAACATAGGACTCATATATTAGCAAAAGACTTGGGAAAGATGCGAGAAGTAGAGGTGATTAGGGTACGATTCACATTAACATTGGAGAAGAATAATCAAGTGCGAATATGTGCTTGACGACGAGGATATAGCATAGAGAAAGCATATAGAGATAGTTAGGCCTAGGTCCTTAGGAATTCATTGTAAATGACTTATCACGACTCAATACTATTAATGGTTATTCGTGAGTCATCTTTTTGTAATTACTTACGTAACTAAATGGTCAGGGTAAACCATGTATAAATACCCCCTTGTTTTACTTAGTATTGTTATTGATGATTATAATCTTGGAGTTGTTGTAATCTTGGATATGACTTATGATTGTAATGAAAGGAAGCTTATGTGTTGATGAAATACTTGTGTAATATGTTCATGAATATTATGGAGTTATTACTATTTTGTTATCAATTTATACCAACTTCTTTTTATTTGGTTAAGGAATGAATAGTTAAGAGTTAGACATGGAACTAAGTATGAGTTTAGAATTAAGTGCTTATTTGAGCGCTCTAACTTAGTAAAGTAATTAAATACACCTTCACACGACAAAACCAACATGAACCAATCTTAAGCAACGTGCTTTGAGTGAGTGCGTGAGAACCCTTTTCTCGCGTGATATGCCAATGCGCTAGCTCATTAAAACTCTTGTTATCTTAGGCACATAACTAAAAACTAAAGGATAACCAGATTATCCTTAGTGGTGCCATGCATGTGTTGTATTTGGTCTTTAACTAGCACCTGATTGCCCACAACTACGATGGATCACTTGCAAAGACAAATTTAAATCCGTTCACAGTGAATAAAATACAAAGGTGGAAAACATACCGTGTTTGATGTACTACCAAGTATCCGTGTCTCTGTGCATTTCTTGGTGAATATACCATGCCCTAGCCCAGGCATACAGAGTAATATAGAATGCATGAACCCACAAGAATTTTAGTAAAAAGGTCTTGTTGGTGCTCTATAGGCTTTCACATTATGTTATATGTTCTTTCAAAAAGCATCACCATTATATTTCAAGGTGGAATGAACACAATTGTCACAGTGGAAATGATGATGCATGGCTACACGTACTTGTTCCTATATATCCATTTGATCCATATGAGGAGACCACCATCAAGCAGATGTCCCTTAAAATAAAAAGGTGATCGTGTGGAACCGTTCATCCTCATTAACATAGTAGGCCTCCAACTGTTGTAAGTATTCTCAGACCTCTATATAACCATGAAACCTAGGTGTGTGGTCCAACTGTAAATGTGTTCCAGCCATCAAACATCCACCAATGAGGTGAACATTTTTGTAAAGCTGAATGATGTTTGGATCGAGCTTAGATGATGATCTTGGATATCATAGATACACCTTGAGAGATTGTATACACCTTGAGCCCATTGGTAGCATGCGATACTAGTAAAGTCAAAAACGACTGTGCGTCCTCCCAACACATGATGCCATCAAGAGTAAGATCCACATTTTCATTTCCTTGGGCAGTAATGTTATAAATTATGTTGATATTCTCATCAACATCAATGAGCTCTACGAAGGGGGGTCCTTGGTCGGTATTTAAGGGAATAACTATGCATTGAGTGTCATTCTCAAAGCTAATATATTACTTCTTGAAACAAAAGTTGACATTGTTTGCATAGCACTAGGGTCGACCCAAAAGAGCTAGAAAATCATCAGCTCTAGCAAGCTCAACTGCTTTGAAATCACCCTTGATTAGGATACCCAAGATGTTAACAGTGTCATCTTTAAAAATGCCCATGGGCAGTGTATGGGTCTTATTGGCCATGAATAAAACATGTGGGGATGGTTGTAAAGTGGGGCTCCCCATCTTTATCTAAGCATCTTTAATTAAAACATTGACTTCTATGTGAATGTCCACCAGGATATCATGGATCATCCAACCATCAATGGATACATTGATAAGGAACCCTTTGTCACATTCAAAATTTAGTTGAATATGAGCCTCTTGCCATCGTGCATGGTTCAAATGATGATCCTCCAAGGACTTAATCATTTGTTGTTGCAGTTAACTCTTCATGAGGTGGATGATGTATTCATTAAGGATTAGCTTGCATAGTTCATGAAATTCATCACACCCCATAGTCGAGGGTATCATCACTTTTTGAATTTCAACATGCATGGTAACATCCTTGTCCTTTAAGAACTCAATTTCACCTTGTAGCTCCTGTACCAAGGTCATTGTGTCATGCAACACGTCTTTCTATCATTAAGCATCTTGATAGTGTTACACATGATGTTCTTCATGTTGAACCTTTTTGGTAGGTGGATTTGAAATCACTTGGGAATGAGTGCCACTTCATGCAGTAATATTTACCTTAGGTATAGTTGGTGAGTGGTAGGGTATAGTCTCCAATGAGCACTCAATGTTTTTTCAACATGAATCATACCAACACCCTTCTCATTATGTTATTTAGTAATGGTTGCATACATATCAAGACATTCTTCCAGGGGATGTTTATTTTTATAAAAGGCATAGATGGGATAGACCGTACAGTCACACTGGTAATGGTCTTGAGATCCACATTTGTAATATGTCATAGGTGGAAAATGACCACCTCTACATCCATTGCCACGTCCTTGACCCTTGAAAGATTGACCTTCACTAGCCTCTTGATTATTAACAATATAGGTTTGGCGAGTTCCTCTCATGCGTGCTTCATAAATCTCATTGATGACTCAACAATCATTAGTATCATGTGTGTATGCATCACATATTTTATAGTATAGTGATACTTTAGCCTAGATAGTACATTGTAGCAAGGGATAACTTATTACATCACAATCCTCTTAGTAGATCTCACAAGACTGTTTTGTTACAATGTGAACATTTATCCGCATATACTTATTCCTGTTATGGCCTTTCACTTCATAGTGAACACACCAAAGGTAGTTATACATATCAAGAACATTAGTGGCTATAAAATTTTCCCACTAAGAAGCCATCACAACATAATGAGCCTCCATAAAGAGATTGATCCCCGTATTTATACTTTTGATGGCTTTGATGTAGAGGGTAGCTTTTAGTGCCTCACATGGTTCAATAAAAGTCTTGTGGGATAAGGCTCATCAGAAAGGGAGTAGTAACCCTCCCACAAACCATTGAGGATGTTATGTTGGGTTAATCTCAAATGATAATTTTGACAGAAGCATTTTGAAACGTGCATCATATGCATGCACACTCTCAGTGAGATTTTTCTTGACATCATTTAAGGCAATGATACTTGGTTACTCAAACTCAGGGATGTCAAACTCTTGGAGAAAGGTAGTATTCAACAATTCACAATTCAAAACCACTTTTTGATGGTCAAATTTATGGCACCATTTGTGTGCACAATACAATAAAGTAGTATCAAACTGAGTGACCATTCATTCTAAAAACGTGATGCCCTGCACTCACTAAATGAGTTCACATTTGTGAACATGATTTGCTGCATTTTTGACACCTTGATATTTAGGTAGATGAAGCATCATCTCGTAATAGAATATAGGTGCACTAGTTGGTTGTAGTGGACCTTATTGCAGTGCTCCTCTAGTTCCTCTTGAGCCTTATGGGGGAGGTCCACTAATACCTCCAACATCGTCACCTAATCCTCCTCCAATAGAACCACCACCAGTACTTCCTCTTGTGCCTCCTACAACAACAAGCACACTAGAAACAATTGCCACTGAGGAAGTTTAATTGGATATGGTTGGGCTTGTAGTTTTCCCACTTACATTAGTTCTAAATGGCTATGCTGAACTTGTACTCCCAAAGATTCCTCTATGGGCTCGACTTTATATTCAGCTTCAGATTTCACATTGTTAGTATCCCAATTTCTTACAAGAATTACATCAAACTCAAATTCATGATCATGCATTGTGGCGGGGGAATTGGGTCTATTTGGATTGGGTCCTATTATCAATGTTTATCCTACTTTTTCTATGCATACTTATGCCAATAAATGACATGAATCCATGGTTAAGGAGTACTCACCATACCTTTCTGCCATCCTACATATTCTCACAACACTTCCAATATCTTCCCATCTACCTTTGTGATTTTTGCCTCTCATATCTTTACACTTGGCTTCATCATACTTACACTTTCATAGTTCTCACTAATCGACTTCCATGTTGAACTACTAATCCTATACTAATGCATACCCTTCCATTTCCCCACCATTCATGTTGCTCATATGTGAGAGATTTTAGCCATCCATGGGGAAGTTCTCAATAATCAACCATAAGCTTCTTAATCTCTAAAGAAAATTGTTTGAGGTACCTCCCACACAGCTCCCTTATAAAATTGAATCATACTTCTTCCAAACAAAATTACATAGAGAACATGTATTCCAAAATATAGATATTAAGTGTTCCCTTCCACTAGATGTCCACTGCTCATGTCCAAGTAGTTTTTAACTTAGATAAGGTCGTATGATATTCTACTGACCAAGAAGCCTTTGGTTTGTAATTTTTGAGTGGTTTTGTGCATATGTCGAAAGCCAAGCATGTAAGTGAATGTGTAATTCTATAAAAAATGTTTCACCTAGAGAATCGTATAAATGTTTCTCTACCCATGTGTACGTAGAAACTCCTAGTTCAATATACTTGAGCATAAAGTTATCTTCTACTGTAGCAACCCAATGCTCGATATTTTCCAAAGACATCCACTTGAGCATTTTTATACCATCGTGCTAATGAGTGCAATGGGTCCTAATAATGAAACCAAAAAGTTGGATTTTTTTCCTTAACTTTGCATAACTATTAGTTGCACACCTAAGGGAAAAAAGATTCCCACAAGCTTTCACACTAGCATATCATGTGAGGAGTAACCTCGTGTGCTCACTTAAGGCATGTAATTTAGACCAATCCCTATTGATTCTATCACATGATGGTGATTAGATAACTCATACTTAGGCACTTCAGTTACTATGGTTAGTCATTATTATTATTGATAGTTATGGGGTTTTATTGATGACCCCCTACCCTAGAGACAAATTGAAACCAAATACATTCGACCAGAACCAACCAAAAGACCAAGAAAAATAAACAACAAATAGACCTCGAGTCTACCTGGGAAAACACTACAACTAACACCAACAACCAACCAAACCTAAAAGCTAAAAAAAAGCTATAAAACTAGCGACCAATCAACATTTACCCACAACAACTTCTTCCTTTAAATCTAGTATATAAACCATTTCATCGCCCTTGTGTTCCACTGACGCCACCTCAAATGTGTTTTTAGCTTTGACAACTGTGCTCAAACCCACACCCAAAAAGACACACATCTCCTAAGAAGAGGTTTCCAAACACTTCTTCCCATGGCTTGTTACACCAGGGTGGCACTGCAACATCCCTCCGTAGAACCCATTTTGCCAACTTCTTTACTACCGCCACTCTATTCTTAGCATGTCAATGTTCACGTAGCTTCTCCATTTATGAAATTTGACCCTTAAATTGCACCAAAATGGGCATGGAGATC
Organism: Torreya grandis; assembly: GCA_037957365.1. Lineage (NCBI taxonomy): Eukaryota > Viridiplantae > Streptophyta > Pinopsida > Cupressales > Taxaceae > Torreya > Torreya grandis. The sequence continues at coordinate 2,761,157 of JARHVA010001475.1, read as the reverse complement.
AACTGACCCTTTTTCAACCCAGGCTCTGTTATCTTCCTTTTAAGTTTCTCCATGAAATCAAGTAAAATCATGAAGTGTGTCTCTAATACCTTGAACGTCGACAACGAGACCACTCTAAGGCCATCTCTACCTAAGAAGGGAATATTGGGCTGTGGAGAAAGGTCACAAAGTAGAATCTTCTTGATTAACCACACTTGAGCTTTTAAATGCATATAAAATACCGTCACTTGAGCGACCACTTCAATATCAAAGACCAATGCCATAATATTTGAGGCAAACACCATTGTAATTTACAAATTTACTCGACTAAATACACTCTGTAGCATAAAATCGAGCCCAATGACCTTTGAAATAGCCTCCAAGAAATCCTCCAATGGGAGCTAGAATATGTGAGATAAATGGGCTCATGAATTTTGCCTTTGAAAGCCATTCCTCATACCTTACTCCCCTAAAAAGACATGAAATTGTCAGGGCTATTTCAGTAACATCATCCATGTTGCCTTCTTTAAACACCAGACCTTACGACACTTGTGAGTCAAAACAATAAACAACACATGAGCCCCACCCAGTTTAAAACCCATAAAAAGACAAATGGAAAGAGACATTTTCCTTGGGACCCCCATTTACCACACACAACCACTAATAATACACATCCAACCCTTTAGCCTTCATGAAAGCCCACCCATGGGAAGTAATTCCCATCATGAAAAGAGATGTCAACCAATCATGAGACAGATAGTCGATGAAAATGCACCCACTGCCAAAACATCTCCAATCAATCGTGAAAATGCAATGCCAAATTTAGCTAACAAAATTAATTCCATTTCATGAACCACCCATAACATCATAGTGCTGCACATTTTACCCAAACTTGATCAAAGCAATATTTTGAAAATCCTCCCACACTTCTCTTACATTATCCATCCTACTCGACTCCTCTTGGTCAACATTACAATTAGTGAAGAAATCTACAGTCAAATTCACCTCTCAAAAATAGTGTTTGCACTCCCACTCTGAAAAGAACTCTAGATTTTTCCATGTATTTGTCAGGATGTTCTCAAGATGGCACACTTACGCCTCTTGCCTTTTTAGTGCCGAGATCATAACTTGGGAGTCTCCTTCAATTATCAACTTTGAGATTCCACATTGGAGAGCCATTTTAATACCCATGTAAGAGTTTGAGCTTCTGCTTCATTGTTCATTCTATCTTGAAGTTTTCATGACATAGCTCATATTAGGGAATCACAATAATCCCTAATAACACAACCCACTCCTGAGGCTCCAGGATTACCTTGAGAAGCACCATCAAAATTCAACTTAAACCATCCTCCTGGAGGAGGGCTCCAATTTTGCTTTTTTTTTTTTTTTTCCGATCTTTCTTACCAATTGAGATTGACCCATTAATAGGGGGGTTAGTCATTATTATTACTAGCTTTAGTCTAGAGTCAATCATTTGATGAATTCATACATTGCATATCACTAGGATCATAAAATGAATTTAACACAAAACAAATTCATCACACTGAGGTTCACAAAATATTAGTTCCATTAATCAATTTGATGAGATTACATGGGTCTATCATTCAATACATGCTCTCTAGATTTCTACCTTGATATTAACAACACAACTATATTGCTATGTACCTAGGGATATGATATATTAATGTATATGGGTTGATGGAGATGCCGACATGTGGCACACATCCCCTTAGTTAGTTATATGGGCACAATATATCAGGATAATAGAGTAACTTATAGAATTAGTACATTGGGTAATGGTTGGCCTACAGTGAGATTAAGAGGTTACCCATCCATGGGTTAAATAGATGTCTATATATAGGAGATGATTATCATGGTAAAGATATCGAGTAAGCATTGAGTCTTCTATTGTAAGAGGATATTGGAGGTTGTCCCCTCGAAGAGACATTGTGGAGTTATTCCTTCTTAAAGGAGTATTATATGGTGTTTCCCTACCTTAAAAGTATTTCTACATATATTGAATATTTGAATCATATCAAGTGGTATTAGAGCTTCGATTTGGGCAATTTGTGTGGAGTGAAACCCTAGTTTTTTTGAATTGGCAATACATTTTTATTGGTTGTGAATTTTTTCACAAACTTTTTACTTGATATGGATAATATTTCAAATAAGTCACAGTAAAAAAATTGAGGTTTTTAATTATTTTTGAGAGAGTTATTGCTATTTTAGGGTTCATATTAATTTCGCTATATCTTCTGAAATATAAGAAATTTTAATTCAAATTTTTTCCTGGAGCTATAAGAAGACATAATAGAAGCACAATAAAAATTTTAGAATTTTTGGAGTTGTTTTGAGTGAATTGTTGCGATTTTATGGTTTTTCATATATTCAATCTACAAATCAAAATTTGTGACATTGTTTCACAAAATTTTGACTGAGGTTACAATATCATAAGAGGAAGCTATAGTAAAAAGTTGGAACTTTTTGGATCAGTTTTGTATGAGTTATTGATATTTTAAGGTTTCATGAACCCTAATTTTTTTTGTGGATCATGGAGTTGCAAAAATTTTTAGGGGAAGATAATGTTGATGCTAGAGAATGGTGGCTCCTTTTGGAGAATAATTTTAAAAAAACTTTTGGGCAAAGAAGATTACTTCCTTTTTTGTCTGGGCTTGCACTACATTGGTTTGATCAGTTGAGTTGTATAGAAAGGTTTTCTTCATGGAAAGAAATGGAACAGATCTTTTTAGATCGTTGGGCTATAAAACAAGAAGCAAAAAAAGAAGTAGAAGAAGAAGAAGCAGAAAAAGAAGAAGAAGAAATAGAAGAATCAACAAAAGAAGAAGAAGAAGAAGAAGCAAATGCAGAAGAAGAATAATTGGATGATAAGGGTTTAAATAATTTGGCTCCAAAGAAATCTGAGTCAATTTTTCAATTTCATGGATGCATTCAAAAGAAAAGGGTTGTTGTGTCCATAAACCCTACCAGTAAGTATAATTTCATCAACATGAATGTGTCCCAGCATCTACATATTCAAGCAAAGAATATCAAAGAGGTTCAAGTAGATGGTAAGAATATTTCAATGTTTGATGATCTAAAGCTCATTATGGAAAAAAAATGTTTTGCATTCAGATTTTTATGCTTTGGATATGGATGATGTGGATATAGTTCTTGGATATCCATGGTTAGAGACTTTGGGAACAATGAATATTAATGTTCAGAAAAAGTTCATGAAGTTTTGGTATAGGAAAAAGAAGATCACTTTAAAAGATATCATAGTGAAAAAGGCATTAAAAATAATCCAAGTAGATCATGAGGATGAGATTGAAACAGGGGATGAAGATCATGATGAAGATTTAGAGGATATAGATAAAGACACACTACAAATGAACACTTCATCTACTCAAGAGATAAATAAGGAAAAGGTGGAAGAGGTAGAAGCAAAGGTGGATAAGGTCAAAGTATTGGAAAATGTTGAGGTATATAGACACCCACATCATCATGAGAGGAAACAATCATGGAACCAGGTGAGAAAGTGTCATAACAACAATCATTTTATCTATACAGGAAATACAATTTTCAATCATTATGGATATGCATGGAATCCAAAGAAAAAATACTATGGCACATGGAATGAATAGGGAAATCACTATGACTATGCATGGAAGAATACCTACTATGGTCATGGTTGGAATCAAAGTAGCGCAGTGGAATATGGTACATGGAATAAAAAGAGGAATAATTATGCTTGGACACCAAAGTAGTATAATTATGATCATGAACAAAATCAGAGGAGCACAATGAAATTTTGAAATAAGTTTGGAGAGCTATCACCTGCCAAGATCACATATGGATGGCTAGATGATCAAGATTGGAGACAAGTGTGCAATGATTTGAAACACACTCATTATTTGGTTTCTTCATATGTTTCGGGGATGAAACATGTCAAGGAGGGAAGTAATGCTATGTACCTAGGGATATGATATATTAATGTCTATGGGTTGATGGAGATGCCGACATGTGGCACACATCCCCTTAGTTAGCTATATGAGTAAAATATATTAGGATAATAGAGTAACTTATGGAACTAGTACATTGGGTAATGGTTGGCCTACAATGGGATTAAGAGGTTACCCATCCATGGATTAGATAAATGTCTATATATAAGAGATGATTATCATGGTAAAGATATCAAGTAAGCATTGAGTCTTCTATTGTAAGAGGATATTGGAAGTTGTCCCCTCGAAGAGACATTGTGGAGTTGTTCCTTCCTAAAGGAGTATTATCTGGTGTTTCGCTACTTTAAGGGTATTTCTGCATATATTGAATATCAAGATCATATTAAGTGGTATCAAAGCTTCGATTTGGGCAATTTGTGTGGAGCGAAACCCTAGTTTTTTGAATCGTCAATAACTTTTGATTGGTTGCGAATTTTTCCACAATTTTTTTACTTGATATGGATAATATTTCAAATAAGTCATAGTAAAAAAATTGAGATATTTTTATTAGTTTTGAAGGAGTTATTATATTTTAGGTTTTATATTAATTTCGCTATATCTTCTGAAATACAAGGAATTTTTATTCAAAATTTTTACTGGAGATATATAAAGATATAAGAGAAGGACAATCAAAATTTTAGAATTTTTTGATTTGTTTTGAGTGATTTGTTGTGATTTTAAGAAGAGGAAAAAAAATAATGATGATAAAAGCACAATCAAAATTTTAGAATTTTTTGAGTTGTTTTGAGTGATTTGTTGTGATTTTAAGAAGAGGAAAAAAAAATAATGATGATAAAGAAGAAGAAGAAGAAGAAGAAGAAGAAGAAGAAGAAGAAGAAGGAGGTTCAAATGGTCTATAGTTTTTAGACATGTGCAGGTATTTGAAAACCATTCTCCATTTGTTGAAAATAATTCAAATAGCCATAACCTTGTTTGGGCTTTAGAAAGTCGAATACATTGTAAAATGTGCATAGAGATTCACAAACATCTATTCAAGCTTTAGAAAGTTGTTTGCATTGAGAAACATGTGTTGAAATGTTGCCCACCTAATCAGGGTTTGGAAACCAAACACCACAAAGTTTGAAGCTAATCGGGTTTCAAAACCTGTTTAGCATTGGATTCAAACCATTTCATTTTGTAGTGTCAATAAGTGATTGAACCTTGATTAACACTAAATGTTTGTTCTTTAGCACTCAAAAGATCAAGTTATGGGTTTAAAACCTGCATTTCATTATAAAAAATCACTTAAATTTAATAGGGGAAAAGAACCCAACCAACACTAGAATGTTTTAACTTAGAAAATTTTCACTCAACAAAAACATAAAACGAGAGAAATTTGATACATGTTTAAAAGGAGACTCGACTCGAACAACTTAGTAGGCAAAATAGTGCGAAAATTAAAGTTTCAAATTTTGACAATAACATGTCAATGTTATAAATTTAATTGAATGAAATTTATTGCTATTAATTTTAATTTTATTACAATGTCATATTTAAGTTATAATATGATGTTACAATGTCATATTTTAAGGATAAAAACAATATTAAAAGTGGAATAAGTGAACCCTTAGAATTTATAGAAATTGAATGGTGTAAATTTCTTTGATGATCTTTAAACAATTCATTTCATAAATATGAAATGTCTATGGGCATAAACATAGCAAGTGAGGGTCCTTTTTTATGTAACTGATATAAATTTTGTAAAGATTCTAACATACAACATGACTAAAAAATAATATAACCCCAATATTAATAATATTATTATGTCAATTAATTTCTCTATAAATAAATTTAGTTGACGATAACAAAATAATAATGAATTTTAATTCTTATTTTAAAAATATTAAATCTCCAGTAAAAACTAAACTTAATACAACATTTATTACATATTAAACTTAATATTCATGAATCAATACATTTCTTTAATAAATAATAATATATACCAACTAACTTCTTCATAAATAAACCTAATTGATAATAGAAAAATAATAACCAAAAATATTAAATCTCCTAAAAACTTTAAACTTTATACAACATTTCTTACAAATTAAACTTAATAGTTTCCCATAAATAATTTATGAAACTGGATTGATAATGAATAGCGGATCCCAATTCCAATGTCAAAAATATTAAATTTCCCATAAACTTTGAATTTATACAGCATTTCTTACAAATTGAACTTAATACTCGCGAGTCCCTACAGAATATAAAATAAAATCACCGAAAACTTCAACAAGAGCACATTAAACTACAGAAAAGAATAGCAGAGAGGAGGAGGAGATTGAAAATGTTTTTCACAGCAGTCAGGCTTGTTGGAAAGAAACCGAAGCCAAAGCTAAAGCCTGTAAATCCCAAGATCCCTCCGGAGCAAGCAGTATCTGTCAGCAGATCAATCTTTGACATTGTGAAGGAGCATGGCCCTCTTAACATTGCAGACGCCTGGGTTCGTGTCCAGGTAAGTTTTTATGGATACCCACATCCATATTTTTCGACACACCTTCATTTTTTTCTTCACCCACATTCATTTTTCAGTTTTAATGATTACCCACATTGATTTTTCTTTTTGCCAACATTTTTTTTTTCCAGTTTTTATGGATTCCCACATCCATTTTTTGTAAACCCACTTTCATTTTTTAAAACCCACATTCATTTTTTTCAGTTGATCCAAATCGAGTATTCTAACTTGTGACCACCTGTCTGACAAATGATAATTTCGAAACCCCATTTTAGATCGGACCCATATTGTATAGTTCAGTATATGTTTATAAAAATGTATTTTTTTCCCAATCACATTTCATGTTTCAATTAGAAGTCTTTCATAGCCAGCATATTTACTTTATGGCCTGCAAAAGAAATTATTGTGGATGGATTAGGGTTAGGGATATGCTTGCATTCAAACATATGCTCTTCGTAGTAATGACTTGCAACCAAACAGATTAGAATTTTCCTTCTAATTTTTGCTTATTGAAGCTTTGGTGAAGTCATGGGATGCCTTTAATGTGGTGTAGGGTTAGGTTGGATTACATTTTTATGTGAACATGGTTCATGCTCAATTGTACCCAATTAAACCCGGGTCACACTGTAATGAATCTCATTCATTACGCCATAATTTCGTCACATGTCCACTCGGGATATGAGCCACCTGTTGTTTTGAGAACATGGTTCACTCTCAAATGTATGCAATAAAACCTGGGTCATTCTAGAACACATCATGTAATCATTACACTACAACCTTGCTAAAATGTCTACTGGGGTTACGGGCCACCTTATTGCGGTGAGAGGAATTTGAACTTGGCCTACATTCTCACGAGAGTTCTCAGTTACCTTTACAACACAATGGCTTGGATATCCAAGTGAATTTAATAAACTTGTTTAGATTATATGTTTTAATATTTTTTGCATTGAAAACCTTTGGTAAGGTTACGGGCCACACATTTATGCTAGTGCTGCTCAAGTTTTGACCTCATTTTAAAAATTTAAACTTTAGTCACAGTGAAAGGGATTACACCTCAACCTTGCCACGTGCACACTGCACTGGGGTTAAGAGTTTCCTTATTGCAGTGAAGGGGATTTGTATCTGCACTGTTCTCTTGCAAATGTCTTCATTTGGACCTTTGTTCAAAAAGATCAGTTAATTGTTACCACCGTTAGAAGGATTTTGGGGTGTACTTCATTATTGCAGTGAAGGAGTTTTGATTCTTCATAAAAATTTTGGAGTGTTTTGATCACCATTGTCATAAACCCTTGTTCAAGTAGATTGGATAACTGATGGTATGTTTGGGATCACTAAGAACTGACCTTTGACCAGGAAATGCCGGAGTGGGAAGTGATGGAATCCTTGCTTGGCATGCAATAAAAATGAAGAAACTCCTATATCCTCATTTCTGAGCCCATATATATATCCATGTCTAGGAAAGGGTTCCCACATTTCTCTTGGGGTTGTGTTGGATGAGAGAAGGTTCAGTATGATTGACATTTGAGCCATCAAAGTCCTTTGTCATGGGCCCAACTGCTTGGGGTATTAGAAAGCATAACTAGCAGCAGAAAATGAAAATTATAAACAAAATTTTAAGTATAGATAGCCAACTGAGAACAACCAGAACTAAATATATAGAGTATTTTCAGTAATTACATCATCATAAGCCCAACAACATCAAGCAAGGAAGAGGCCATTGTTGGAAGTTGGAACAATAGATCAAAAATTTCACAAGAATAACAGAACTATGTGAGAATTAAAGAACGTCAGTGGAAAGACAAAATATGGAATACATTCCTGAGAAGGTATGGGTGCTGCATTTGGCCAGTCTTCAAGATTCATACATAACTCTCCAAAAAGATTTTAATTTGAGGTTTAAATGGCTTTCATAACCTCTCCTTATCTGCTTTGCCTCTTGTAATATCAATTAATTGTAATTGATTTATTCCTAATGATAACTGCATGACTTCATATCTATAACAAGTAACTGAATTATTCGCAATGATGACTGCGTAACCAAACCAGGATTCTGACATCTGTATAGAAGTACTGATGGGTACCACAAGGGTGCTTTTTCTTTGGGCATCATGAACCATGTAATTTGTTTTAGTTTAATATCATTTATTAGATGTCCACATAGACCAAGGCTGTCTATATGATCTCAATACTATTCCTTTAAAAAGCTATTGTGAATCTAACACGGTATAGTAAAAATCATGATATTGGTAATAAATATAATAGTCAGATTTTGGCAAATTTAGAATGAAATGGTGCAATTAGGTAAACAGTTGGAACCATCTTGGCTATCGTGTTAAGCTTCGTTACATTCATAATTAGGTAACAAGTTATCTTTATTTGGGGAAAATGTTTTCTTTTGGATAATGTTTCAAAAATGGGAATTAATCAACATTTTAGACACTTTTGGTGAGTGCCATTTTTGCTTGTTGATTGACACCCGCCACATCTTCCCTATTTTTTTTTGGCAATTTTTTTCCAGATTTTTATATTATTTACATCACCATTATCCCTTCAATGGCTCAACCTTGTGTGTATTACACTTTGTTTTGCAGTGGCAGAACCTCTTTGCAATAGATTTTCAATCATTTGCAAGGCTTTGGCCCTTGAATAATGGGTTTTCTTGTAAATAAAGTCATAATGCCTTTAGAGCAGGTTATGTATTGTTGAATTTATGCCACAATGGTGCCTTTTTCTTCAGGTGTCACGAACCATGTATTTTGTGTTATTTTTTTAAATTTTATAACCTTTATCAAAATCCCCCATAGACCAAGGTTGTCTATTTGACCTCGATACTAATCCTTTAAAGAGTTAGTTTGAATCTAGCACGGTATGGTTAAAATTATGATATTGGTAATAATACTCAAATTTTGACAAATTTAGAATGAAATGGTGCAATTAGGTATAAATGTTTAAATGATATATTTCAGGAGGTTTTAAGGGCCAAAAGACTTAAACAAAATCTCTAGGCTTGTTACGCTATGTCATTGGGAGGGATTTTTACATGTTTAACAACTCATAAATCACTTGGCACTAACAATATGCTTTGTTTTATTTATTGGATACAAATAGTTTTGACCATGCTTGAAGATGACTATGCCCGAAGATGTAATGCTTGACAGCATTTTGGGAGAGCAGGAGTTCACGATGAAATTAAGGATTGCATATCCCTTCCTTGTGCAATGTTTCCCTTAGCTTACTAACAAGGAGGCTTAGAAACCTGCTTTGGACATTCATGGCCTTTATTCGAGATGTTGAAAGTAAAAATACCAACTTATGATAAGCATTGCAAATAATATATTCTTAAGATGAATTGAGATCTTTATTCATCTTCACCATGTTTATTAGATGCTATATATAAACCTTAAGCTAATATAGATGCAAATATATAATCTTCAAGCCTTTAGAATTACTACAAGGTTCCAAGGAGGAGTGCCATAGGATATTGTTCTTCTCAAAAGCTAGAGAACAAATCTACAATATCATAGGTGGCCATATGATTTTGATGCATGAAGTTCATAGCATTTGATCAACCAAATACATGTTTAGTTGTCAAGATCCTAGTTTGATGGCGACAAGGCTGGTGTGTTTACTATTAGATGTTTGGGTTTTCAAGCCTCAACAAGCAAAGCTAAATTAATCAATTGTTTAACTAAATCCATAATTGTTTCCATGTTCGCTATGGCACCCATGGAATTACAAGGTATTGTATCATGTATGGGCTTAGCTCCTGACATTCTTCTATGATTGAGGCTTGATGTAAACTCCCAAGGGGGTTTTACTACTAGAGATTTAGATTGAAAACTTATATTCAAAATATTAAGGATAGTATGGCACGTATGATACATGTCTTCCTTAGATTTTGATTACAAAGAACCCATAATATGTAGAAACAACTCATTAGAGAATTGTTTTAGATGTAATCTAGACCACCCTGGTCTTAATAGTATTTTGATTAATTCTAGTTGCAACTAGTCAGTGGCCTTTAGATGAGCATTGGAAGAGCAAGAACAAGCAAGCACTATTATGTTGTTAGATAGATAGTTAATTGCAAGTTAGACAAAAAAAGTTGTATAAATATTAGAATTTTTTTATATGTGATAGAGTGAGTCAAATGAAGGTACAAGAAAGCATGGGCTTTATGAAATGGGTCATGTCTGGGTCTAAAAGGGTTGAAGGCAATTTCTTTATTTTATTCGAGTGACAATTTACAATGTGTAATATTACCTATGCAGTTGATTCCAAAAGACTCACTTTATTTACTATGGCAGGTTGTGAAACATCTTGTGGCATTAGTTATTGGCGTTATTGAATATTGCCACCCAGGGGTGTAGGCACCGATATGATACGCCCTAGGTATTGATTTAGATTTGATATGCCATGGATATGCTTGGGCGACTATTGATACGTCTAGGTTCATCTTGGGACCTCTAGCGTATCCAGAGCAATTTTTTCTTTTTGTTTTCACTTGACAAAAATTCAAGTATGGACTTCAAAAACTAATAAAAAACAAAATAAAGTATAGGGGAAATGCTAAAAACAACTTCCACACTCATTTTATTAAAAGAAAACAACTACTACTACACATTTGTCCCTCATTGCACATTTGCTCTCACCTTCATTTTATCAATTGCTTAGGATTGAAATTCCTCCCTTTTGCTAATCCTATGCCATTACAACTACCAATTTGGTGCCAAGGAGTTTAAGGAGCTTGTAGTGAAGAGGATTGTTGATTTAAGGTAAGTTTTTCGTCACAAACTTAAAAACTTTTGTAACTAGTTTTATTTTTTTTTTAAAACATTTTTTCAACAAATGCCAAGTGCCTTAAATTTGAATAACAATATTATAATTTTTTAACTACAGGCTATAGGGATTTACTAGAATGTCTCACCTTGCAAGTGCTAGTTCTGTGGGCCAAGTGACAACCTTCAAAACTGATCCTTTCTCGCCTCTTTGGAAGTATGTGACGTTGTTAGACCAAGTACCAGGTGGAGGGTGTTACATTTGGGTTTGCTCAGAGTGTAAGGTCAAATATGAGAGGCTCGTATGGTTGGGTGAAAGCTCATTTGTGTGCGATTCCTAACCTTGGAATCAAAGCTTGTTTGGGGCCAAACATAAATGGAAAGCTAGGATAGGGCTTGCCACCTACAAAGATATTCGCATACATTAAAGAGCAAGAAGAAGCGGATGCCTTTGTTGCTTTAGAATCAAAGCATCCTTTGGCAATGAAATTATTTAAATCTACCAAGCCACTTGTTTTTCCATCTCATACTAATTTTGTGAACCCATCACAACCATTTCTTGCTGCATTTAAAAGTGCATTGTAGCATGGATGTAGTGGAGCAAAACATTGCACATTGTGTTTATGCATGTGGGCTGCCATTTAATATTGTTAGATCACCATATTGATGGCATATGCTGAAATCTATCAATGAAGCCCCTAAAGGGTTCACTGGTCGAAGGTATGAAAAGGTACACACCACCTTGTTGGCAAAAAAAAGAAAACATATTAAAGATGCATTGCAACTCATTAGGGATTTATGGATCAACACAGGGATGTCAATCGTTTCCAATGGATGGAAAGATACAACAAATAGGCCATTGATTGATGTGGTCGCACTGTGCCCTAAAGGGGCAATGTTTTTGAGGGCCATTGATTGTGAGGGGAAATTGAAAGATGCACGATTCATTGTTGACATCTTGATAGAGTCCATTGAGGCGGTGGAGCCTCAAAATATTGTCCAGGTTATATCGGACAATGCAAAAATTGCAAAGTTGCGGGCATGTTGGTTGAAGCAAGGTATGGGCACATGTTTAGGATGCTTTGTGGTGTTCATTCCCTCAACCTTATGTTGCAAAAATTGGGCACTAAAATTGATCAGATCAAACAAGTCTATGAGGATGCGAGCGAGATCCAAATGTTCATAAGCAACTGTCACATGTCCGAACGCATCTTTAGGTCCTTCTTGAAGTTGCAACTTTTAAAGGTAATTTTTAATCATTCATAGATTTCGGGAGAACCATCTCATATATGAAATTGACGCAGAATTTGAAGTAAACCAGTCTTTTCCTTGATTCAATTATTATATAAAAAGCTATAAGTTGACCGATAGTTTTAACTATCCTTGTTATGAACTCTTCTTCCCATAATTCCAATGGCAAGCCTAGAAGTCTGACCCATACAGGAACTTCATTAAAGTTCTCCTTATGCAGATTAAAACCCGGTTTCCATTTTTTTAAAAAGAAATTATTTTTTCCTAGGAACCATGGTCCACCTAGCATTGTCTTAGCACAATCTTTTTTATTTGAGAAATTAATTAGGAAAAAACCCTTAACTAGAGCTGAAATCTCAAGGTGGCCTTTAGGTTTCCATTTCCTATTTGCCCATTCTCTAAAGACATCAATGTTGGGTCTGTTTCCCATGAACTTAGCTATCAGGTAATTTTCCATCTTGAAGCTAGCTCTCTCCACTATCTTATTTGGGATTCTTAGACAAACTCCTCCTATTGATGGATTGAGCACATGAAACTCCTGGGTTGAGAGATCCGGTCCTTTTCCCGCTAATCTTTCTGCCCAAGATCTATCATTGTTATTGGTTGGAAAGATTCGTTCGGGCTTTTCACCCGAAGCTTGTGGGCCCCCTAATGGACTTTGCTTCCCTAACTCCTCGACCTTTTCTGCTTCAAGGTCATCAAGATCTCCCTCAGTCTGCTCCTTTTATGATCCTTCCTGCCCATTGCCAGATTCAAATTTTCTTATCATCAGCATGCTGTTGCTCATTCCACTCATCCTTTATTAGTGAACTTTGGCTATGTAAAAGGTTATGGGGCCTTTTTGAAACCCTTATCAAAAAAGATGGTTCCAAAAATACTAGATCCGATGTAGAATAAAAGTTTTTGTTTGGTTACCTCTTCACCAGAGCATGGCAGTCAAGGTAAGATTGAAGAAAACCAGATTTGTTGGTAATGCTTGTGTTACATGCCAACTGAAAGAAACAGTTTTACATAGCTTTTGGCAGTGCAAAACAGCCAGTCTTATGGTTGTGGATTTGGATTCTTCGCATTTGAAAAAAGATCTTCTAGGCAATACCTAGATGATAATGATAAGTGACCATGGGAAATAAATGTGGCAAACTATATGACTTTACTATGTATTTGTATTACAGTTTCAATAAGGTACAAAATGGTAGATTATAATACATGGTAAATCGAGTATATGCTGGAGAAGACTCTTAGGAACCAAGATTTTTAGAACCAAGGTCTTAACCATAAGCCAAGAGCCAAATAATATAATGGTTAGAAAGCATTTTTAATTTCCAGTGGCAAGGCTTTGGTGCCAAAAAGAATGATTAAGAGTGATCTAATTGAAAAACTATCCGTGTTTGCAGATGGTCATTTTTCAGAATATTGACTGCAGTCACTTGTATTCAAACCTAGTTTGTAGCCATTTTGAAGATGACAAACTTTCAAAATATATGATAACTCTTGAACACAACATCTGCACAAAATCAGGGTGAGTTTGACGGCACCATAGAAGAAGCCATGTGTGGAACTGGAACTGGTATTGTCCTGGAGAAATACTGCTAATTTGATGCTGGATAAATTGTTGGACATTCTTTATGTCTTCACTGCAGATGGCATCAGTGTCAGTCATAAGTCACAAGGTTCGAGTTTGAATTCGAGTTCAAGGAGTATAAAATTCGGTTCAAGTTTGCCAATAGATAAAGTTTGAAAACAAAATCACCATTAAATTTGAAACATTAAAAAACATAAAAAATATAAATAATAGAATGAAAAAATAAAAATACATAAAATATAAATCTTATAATATTATAAATCTAAAACTAAAAAATATACAATGTTTTAAATTTTTAATAAACAACCAAATATATATATATATATATATATATATATAAGAAACACAAAATAAATTTTTATGAACAGTAAATATAATGAAATATAAATATAAATTAAAAAATAAAAATAAAATAAAAAATAAAAAATAAAACATAAAAACAAAATACAACCTAAAACCTAAATCTAACCGAAATAGAAAGTAGGGGTGTCAGCGGCTTTGGTTATAGAGATGTATCGAGCAAGGAATGGGAAATAAGCGGATAGTTAACGAAATACAGTTCGCGCACACAGCAGCTCCCATGCAAGACGCCAGCCAAGTGATAACCATGCAAGATGCCAGCCAAGTGATAACCATGCAAGATGCCAGCCAGTATTTGACAGCAAAGCGTATCATGGTTAGATCTCCCTCGGTGGGAATGAATTTGACGGCCATTGAGTATAAATCAGCAACAGAGGGAATGGCAAGCTCATCCCATGTAGGTGTCTCAACAGAGGATCCATCCTTGTATGCTTTGTCAGCGTTTTTTCCCAATGTTTGGTCCTCATCTTTTTTGCTGAATGTTAACAAATTTGGCTGATTTTTCTTGCCATTGCAGAAGTTAGGCGAATTTTGAACTTCATGGGAAAAAATCGCCAAACCTTGTGACTATGAGTGTCACTATTTCCCAGATTTATGGAAAAGACATGGACTTTACCAGGAGAAGATGTGCCAAGGGTTTGAGATGTTTGACATTCTTTAATATACATAGGCTTTTTGATAGCCGGCTGAGAGAGTGTGAACTAAAGCTCAGGGGCTTCTTGTTCTTAATTGTATCGTCAGTCCCATTTGAGGCTCTTAATGCCCTCCTGAAGTTTTGCCTGGCTTACTTTGAGAATTTGGTGTTTTCATGATTCTGCTGAAGCTTTATATAAACTTTGATAAATTCCTGTTGATTTTGGAGGTAGAGATCCCAAAGTTGTTCTCTCCACCCATTTTCCATGCTCAACAAGAAATCACACTCTATGATGGTATATGATTTCTGAAGCCTTCTTTCTATTAAGGTCACATGAAAATGGAGCGGGTGGTACTAGGGTCTGCATTGTTATTTAATCTACAGTTGGACTTGAGTAATATGTTTGGCATTGGATGCTTCCTCACATCCCTGCCCTTGAGCTCAGCATCAGGCTCATGTCAGTTCCATGTTAGAGAGGGGAGCTAACATTTGGGTCACCTTCAAATATCACAACCGTTGGAGAGCTTGCTTGTGGCCTTTGAGAGGGCCTCAGAAATCCCTTTACTAGCTCCTGCTGAATTATCAATTTGCAATTGTTTGTATTGGGAAGGATATCTGCCAGGTACTGCAGCTATCATTCTATTATTGATGATTACAACTTTTAACGTCCTCTAGATCAAATTGGTTGTAGGACCCAACATAGTGTATAAAAAATGCAATTTCATTATATATTCTCTGCAAAGTGTGATCTTTTTAGGTGTATTTGTTAATTCCATCATTTGCTATCCGTAGGCTCTTCCTAAATGAAGTGCCCTGCAAAGGAAGTAATTGCCAATAAACAGATTAAAATTATAAATGATTGAAAACAAAACCCCACAAGAAGAAAAAAATGACAGATGATATTTAACATCCTATTAGTTGAAAGAAAATCGGGGTTGTCAAAATCCCGTGTTGTTTCAATGGGCATAGTGCTACAGCCTTGAGATGGGTTGTAGAACATAAACACACATCAAAGAACTTAGATATTGTGTTTTTGCATGAGGGCATTAAGGCAAGACAAAAGTACTTCTCTAACTATAAGTCTGTAACTATACTTATAAACATTTGAAAAACTCGCATTGAGATGTAAGATTGATACTTGACGCCTCCTCTTTAAGAGTGACAAAGTCTTTGGGTTATCCATGGGAAACACTTCAAGATGCTAAAGAGGGTGGAGGTTGAGTATTGTGGACATCCTCCTACCGTTCATGTCCACTGGAAGAAATCAAAGGAGAAGAATTTATGAATCAGATCGGGATCCTCTGCTTTTGAAAAACTTGCATTGAGATGTAATACTTAACACCTCCTCTTTAAGAGTGACAAAGTTGTCAGGGTCATCCATGGGAACCACTTCAAGATGCTGAAGAGGGTGGAGCTTCAGTGTTGTGGATATTCTCCTCCTGTTCTTTATGTCCATTGAGAGGTAAATCAAAGGAGAAGAATTTATGAATCCAGATTGGGATCCTTCGTTTTTTCAAAGTCCTTCACAACAGCTGTAGTAAGATACACACCTTGTTCTCTTCCAAGAACAAGGTTCAGAATCATCGATAACTTTTGATTTGCCCAAGTCTTGAAGAACAATGTCAAGGCTGAAAGAGTTGGTTAAGATCTGAATACCTTAAAAAGAGCCGAACACATAATTCACACAAATAATATTTTGCAACTGTATTATTTGTTGCTGCTATATTACAAACCATACGGAGTACAAATATATAGGAAATGACATTCCTATATTCGGGATGATATACCCCTACAAACTCTCACCCGAATCTTTCATAAACTAACAAACACTAACAACACACTAAAATACGAATATATTGTGACTCACAATATATTCGGCTAACCAAAATATAGATTATTAACATAATATTGTTAACAATATTCACGTCGGTATTAATAATGTGAACACAAAACTATTTTAATATTCACCCCCTTGTGAACATTATTAATTCTATCCTACACTCCCTTTAAAATGTGAGCATGGGGAGAATATATATCTTCAAGAATTGACACGAACAGAATCGCATGCCAACGCATACTTTTAGGTTTGCATATTACTTACGCAATCTTACTGTACATGACCACTACTATGCGAAGGAACGCATCCTGTATTTACTTTATGTGACCGTACGTACGTTTCACTAGAGGTCATCTCCATGAAGAAATAAGGCAGTCACGGGATCTCTACAGCTAGCTGCCCTCTTATACAACTGTTTCTCACATTCCATTATATCTACATTCTCCCTTTTTTTTAAATATCAAAGGATGTCTGAACAAGTAGGGGAATGAAAACACACAATTGAAGAAAGATAAAATCACACCACACATGTGAACAAGAATGCTCTTTTGTTTTTATTCAAACCTGTCGTTGGTGACTGACGAGAGGTTGTTGAAAGACCTCCAAAGTTGCTCACTCCGCTGATGCAGATTTATTCTTGAAGTGCCGGATGTATTGTTTTGCCGTCAAACGTTGATGTTTTATCAGTTGAGCGTTCCTGGGTTTGGTATCGGCCTCATATCCATCTTCAAGAACTTTTCGAATTTTATTATCTTGGAATTGCATAAATTGGACGTCGCGTTCATGTGAGAATGCGTCCTTATGCTTTTGAACATTTTTGACATTTTAAAAATGACAAAACTTAAATCGACACTTTTTGAATTTTTGACATAAATGACTTTTTGACTATGGACTCAAAACAAAATTTTGATAATACAAATTTTTATGACTTGACGTCATTAACCGTACAAAACTAAAAAACACTTTTTACAAAACCAACTAATACCAAATAGACTTGAACACTAAAGCCTAAATGCATCGACTAAAGGCATTTACCGAAGTGACTATTTTTTAATGATTTGACACACATGACTATTAAAAAACTAAATGACAAAATTACTTGCCTTTAATATATCAAACCTAAACATAAAATTAAACTAATTTGACAATAAATTATACTTAAATACTGTAGACTTGGTAGAGTGGCATGCACGTGGGCAAAGAGAAGGTATCTGCCAGTTCTAGGATGCCTTTCCAAGTCATAGAATGACTGCAAACAGAAACGCGTGGATACCAGTCCTGTTATATGCTGTCGAGCAAGGAGATCTGGGTGTAAACGCAATTGAATGTTAAATTCTGAGCTATGATGAAGATCTTTGCATTTGTTTTCATCGATGCAGGAAACATTCAAGATTCGATCTACGTCACTGTTCACCGCTGTAGACTGAATGCCAAGGCAAAATAAAGAGAAGACTTATGATGCCGTCGAAGAAATTACGCACAGTCCTGGTTGCAAAACAAAACACAGCCGATCGCCGTAGAGCTGGTCGTGGTTTTGTTGATATCACTGGTAAGAAATAAAATGCTCAGGGCTGTGTAGAATCAATGCATTGAATCACGCAGGACAGCTGGAAGGAGAATTTACGGGCGATGAATAGGTGGAGAATGTAATCAGATCAAAACATAATAGCTGCGGGCAGACTACAGGCTGGAATACAAAATCCAATCGACTTTCAAAGATTGAGATCTTATCAAAACAACAGCTTGAATTTGTTGTGCAAATCGTGAAACCGCCGCTTAGAAGTCAATGACAAATCATTATTTTTTGAATGCACGCCAAAGGCACATGGAATGTGATTGACTGGTTCGATGCTGATTTTGTATGCAGGGACGAATGGTGGGTGCTGTGAAGACGTTGAACCGGAACCATGGCGATACACAGTAGCACTATAGAAAACTATCTAAAATAATTTATCTCGCTATTATACTTGCATGTAACGGGACAATACAACACAGCGCTGTCCCTTTAATAAAATTACCTGTCCATCACAAGATTATCCTGCTTTGATACCAGATGAAAGAGCTGGTTCAGGTCTGAATACCTTAAAAAGAGCCGAACACAAATAATATTCTGCAACTGTATTATTTGTTGCTGCTATATTACAAACCATACGGAGTACAAATATATAGGAAATGACATTCCTATATTCGGGATGATATATCCCTACAAACTCTCACCCGAATCTTCCGTAAACTAACAAACACTAACAGCACACTAAAATACGAATATGTTGTGACTCACAATATATTCGGTTAGCTAAAATATAGACTATTAACGTAATATTGTTAACAACAATATTTACGTTGGTATTAATAATGTGAATACAAAACTAGACCTTAACAAAAGGTCATGTGAATAACACAGTTACAACTTACCGTCAATACATTTTTTGTTTGCCTGAGCATTCTACTATTTTTAATGTAGCAAATTTGAACCTTAATCACTTTTACTCCCCATGGTTATTGTGGGAACTTGGGGCTATCTCGAAGATTACTGATGGATAGGATTCCCAATCTTTTGTTGCAACTGTCTTGTGAAAGCAAAACATTGTTTGACCATTGAAGTTTCATCACTACTTAACTATCTACACCATTTGTGAAACTATTTACTACCTGGCACATCATCTCATGCTCATTTAACGAGTCAAAAAGTCCTCTGGTGTAGTACTTGAGGGAGCTTAACTGGATATTGAAAAATTTGGCCATAGTTAAAATCGTTCCTTAGAATTGTCATAAGAAATAACAAGGTCTTGAAGTTGCACAAAACTTTAAAAGTAATGTGTGAGAAGTAAACACATTGATAGCAAATTGTTTATACTGAAGATAGTAAAGATGCCTACACAAATGAATAGAGTTGCCTCTGCTACAGAGAATAATTGACACATCAGAATAAAGGCCATGTCCAGCGGGGGCCATGAGGAAGTCAGACGTACTGAATGCTGCCAGCGAAATGAGTTGGAGTGTTTAGAGGAGACAGTAGGAGGAATAATGGAGGATGCAGTTTGATCATACACCAGGCCAGTCTAAGAACACAAGCTGCGGCCAGCTGACTGCTGTTGAGTATCGTGCCATGAAGAGAAATATTGTCCAAAACATGCATGAGAGGAATGAGTGTGGAAGCCAGATGTGTCCATTCAACCTCTTTAAACTGGTCAATTAGCATTAGAGTGTGGTTTTCGGAGCAATTGGGTTTTGCAGAAATTTTAAGTGAACAAGTATCAAGCTTTGACTGAATATTTAAATTACTTGAATTTGATAGGCTTCCAAGGAAGTTGAAGGTGGATTACACCACAATGCTAGAGTGATCTGAATCCTATGAGCTATGTGGGGGATGGCACACTAAAATGCAGATTTTGTGTTGTGGTGGAAGTGAATTATAAACAAATCAGAGACAAACATAAGTTCCTTTACACAGTATTAGCCAAACGAGAACTAAAATTCAAACTGTATTAGTAGAAAAGCTATGTACATGGAAAATCTCTGAGAAGAGATTTTGAATGTGTAACACTATATTTCTCCAATGAGAACTAAAATTAAAATTGTATTAGTAGAAAAGCTATGTACATGGAAAATCTCTGAAGAGATTTTGAATGCGGAACATTATATTTTTCGAGGT
Source organism: Torreya grandis (assembly GCA_037957365.1). Classification (NCBI taxonomy): domain Eukaryota; kingdom Viridiplantae; phylum Streptophyta; class Pinopsida; order Cupressales; family Taxaceae; genus Torreya; species Torreya grandis. Next base: position 2,740,628 of record JARHVA010001475.1, on the reverse strand, counting down.
TAGGATACATATTATTAAAAAATTGTAGAATAGAAGATGAATAGGCCCCCGGAAAAATGATGCATTTCACCTTCTATTAGCTATGGAAGATGACGAGTTTCAAACTTTGGTGGCAGTGCTGAAATTTTGGGCTGAGGCGCTGCTCCTTGGTGTTGTGAAGGCATTGCCCCTTGACCTTATGGGGATGCTGTCCTAGGCCCCATGAGGGATGCTACACCTAACCCCATGTGTGGTGCTGCCTCTAGGCCATGCAAAGGGAGCATGGAAAATGTTAGCTGCTTCTTTCGTCACAAGTGGGCATTGGACTCGGTCGTGCTTAAAATCTCTCAGGTTGAGCTGCCACATTTATCATAGAAAGTCACAAACAGGGTGGGCAAAGAGAATAGGAAGAGATTAAGCCAATGTTTTACCATGATGGAGAGTAATCTCTCTAACCTAATGTCAATGCTCCTTCAGTTGAGGGATTATTATGATGGAGGGAAAAAGGGTGTGCAGAAAGAACCTTCATTTGAGGAAGTTCATAGAATTGAATTCGATTGCTTCAGCAGGAAAGCTGGGACCTCAAATTGAAGTATGGGTTACTCGCGTGGAGGCTAAATTCGACACACCCTCTTACTGTGCACAATCTAATGCTAAGAAAATGAACTGTTGGTTGTGCCAATTAGAGGTGTATTTTGGCTGTTATGGATACCCTAACAAGCAGAAGGTGTAGTTCACTAGATTTAAGATAATCAAACATGCGCTGTTTTTGGTGGGAAAATTATAGAGAGATCCTCTAAAAGCAGAAACTATATCCCTTTTTGGCATGACATTGCGCTAGATGATAGTGGTGCACAAAATGTCTTGGGATGAGCTGCCAGATGGATCATAGAAAGTTACAAAAAATGCAAGCTAAGAGGATAGGGCGAGGTTATGGCAATGTTTTACCCATATGAAGAACAATCTATCTACCATAACATAAATGTTCCTTCAATTCATGAATTGCTATGATGAAAGAGAAAAAAGGGTGGGCGGGAAGAGCCTTCCTTTGAGAAATTTCCTTGTATTGATTTCAATTTTTCTTGATCAGGGAAGTTGTGATCTCAGATTCAAGTATGTGTTACTCGCCCTTGTGGAGGCTAAATTTGAACCACCCTGTTGCTATGAACATGCTAACGCAAAAAAAATGAACCGTCTGTTGCACCAATTAGAGGTTTTTTTTCATTCTTAGGAATAGCATGACAAGTAGGTGTAGTTCCTAGATTTAAGAGGATCGGACATTTGCTGATTTGGCAGGAAAACTATGCATAGATATTCCAAAAGCAGAAACTATATCCTTAACAAAATTAGAAGCAGTTGATGTGCCTGTTTTGATAATGAAATGAAAATCAAAGTCAAAATGTGAAAAGACCTGTTGGAGTTCCATAAGCAAGTCATTTTGTTGTAGTTGTAGTTGATGTTGATGGTTAAGGATGGCTCGGCGAAGCTCGTTGACAGCCTAAATGTAGACATTCACAATAAGCTGGTCTAGTTCAATGCAAGACGTTGGAGGATGCATGCAAGTAGGTGCCATTCATTGAATTAAAATACAAATAAAAATAAGACATTGAATCGGTAAGGATATGAAGATGCAAGTCAGCTTCTAGTTTGAATTTCAACTCTCTACACAAAGCATGGTGGTGAGAGTAAATTGTAGTAGAGCCAACATTTCAAATGCATGGCTTTCGTACAACAATTTAACTTGGTGATCAAGTACAAGACGGGCTAAACAACACAATGCTGGGCATACTATGTCCTCCGAAGAATTCAGTACTAGGAATGCTGATGCAATTAGAAGATTGTTAATAAAATAGTATGCTTAAGACAGTGACTTTATTGTCATTAAGGAGCTACAACATGTAGAATTTTGGTGCCATGCCAAGAAGGGCATGGAAGATAAACATTTAGTACCTGTTGACAAAGCAAGGGTGAAGGTATTGTGACAAGCCCATTGGTCCAATGTGGTAGGTCATTATGCTTGGGTAAGACATCCATTTGCAGTGTTATGTATGCTGTCTGAAGATGCAGAGTGATGTTCAACTGTTTGTCAGAGGTTTCTTTCTGTATAGCACGGGCAAACCATTGAATGAGAAACTAGGTATGTACACCATTGCCAGTCAGAAAGAAAGTCAACATGCGAAAAGGTATGTTTGAGTATTATAAGCAAATGATTCTGTTGTAGTCGGTGTTGGTGTTGACATTGACAGATAAGGATGGCTCAGCGAAGCTTATCGACAGTCTAAATGCATACATTCACAATGAATTGGCAATGTAAGATGTTGGAGGATGCATGCAAGTAGGTGCCATTCACTGAGGTAAAAAACAATAAGACATTGAATCAGTAAGGATATGGAGATGCAAGTCAACTTATAGTAATGAATTCCAACTCTCTACACAAAGCACAGTGGTGAGAGTAAATTGTAGTAGAGCCAACATTTCAAATGCATGGCTTTCCTACAACAATTTAACTTGGTGATCAAGTAAAAGACAGGCTAAACAACAAAATGCTGAACACGTTATGTCCTTCAAAAGAATTTAATACGAGTAGTGCTGATGCAATTAGAAGACTTCTAACAAAATAGTTTGCTTAAGACAAGACTTTAATGTCATCTAGGAGCTACAACATGTAGAATTTTGGCACCATGCCAAGAAGAGCATGGAAGATAAACATTTTATACCAGCCAACAAAGCAAGGGTGAAGGTTTTGTGACAAGCCTATTCGCCCAATGTGTCGGTCATTATGGCTTGGGTAAGACATCCATTTGCAGTGTTATGTAAACTGGCTAAAGATGTAGACTCTAGAGTGATGTCCAACTGTTTGTCAGAGGTTGCTTGCTCTGCAGCACAGTCAGACCACCGAATGAGAAACTAGGTCTGTACATCATTGCCAGTTGGAGACAAATTCAAAATGTGAAAAGACATGTTTGAGTTATATAAGCGAGTCTGTTGTAGTTGGTGTTGGCATTGACGGATAAGGATGGCTTGGCACAGCTCATTGACAGCCTAATGCATACAATCACAATCAATTGGTATTGTTCGATGTAAGATGTTGGAGGATGCATGCAAGCAGGTGCCATTCATTGAGGTAAAAATCAAGAAGACATTGAATCAGTAAGGATATGGAGATGCAAGCCAACTTATAGTAATGAATTCCAACTCTCTACACAAAGCATGGTGCTGGGAGTAAATTGTAGTAGAGCCAACATTTCAACTGCATGGCTTTCCTACAACAATTTAACTTGGTGATAAGTACAAGATGGGCTAAACAACAAAATGTTGGACATGTTATGTCCTTGAAGAATTTAGTACTAGGAATGTTGATGCAATTAGAATGACTGTCAACAAAATAGAATGCTTAAGACGTGATTTAAATGCCATCTAGGAGCTACAACATGGTATAATTTAGCGACATGCCAAGAAGGGCATGGAATATAAACATTTTATACCAGCCGATAAAGCAGGGGTGAAGGTTTTGTGACAAGCCCATTCGTCCGATGTGGTAGGTCATTCTGCCTTGGGCAAGACATCCATTTGCAGTGTCATGTATACTGGCTGAAGATGCAGAGTGATGTTCAACTGTTTGTCAGAGGGTGCTTGTTGTGTAGCATGGGTAAACCACTGAATGAGAAAACTAGGTCTGTACACCATTGCCATTGCCAAGCTGTTTGCATGAAAGCATTTAAATGGATTTCTTGGAAGGTTTGCTAAAGGCACGGGATAGGAATGACTATCTGATTTTTTGTAGTCAACAGGTTTGGTAAAATGGCCGAATTGATTCCTGCACAAAGACAGTGAGTGGCGTAAATAGTCTGCTTGACTAGTATGTGATAATTTGTGCATGCTTTTTCGACTGCCGGAATCTATTGTTTTAGATTTCTTAGCCAGTTTTGGACCCTGCTTTGGTGATTGATGGACACCAAGCTGAAACACTCGATGAATGGAGGTGGTGAACAAAACACTAGTTCATCTGCTGTTCTGGTATAATGTCAAGCATACAAAGACTTGGCATGAAAACATTTCATATCTTCAACATTGCTCCAGTCATGAAATGCACGGATCTACTGACTGATCTCCTTTTGAGACATGTTTGCAATTCTTGCCTCAAGAACCTTTCAATTTGGCTTTTGTGAAGAATGGACAAGAAGCTGTGGAGGGAGTGATGTTGAGAAGGTGACCAAGTTTTACGAGTGTATTCAGCAAATTAAGAACTGTTTATTTCACTCACAGGTGAAGTATAAAAGTTATCCATGAGATTCTGAGTAGCAGTAGTCTTGTACGTGGAATAATAGCTAGATGAACTGGGACATTGTCGAACTCAACTCATGTTTTAATCTGTACAACTCCTTGAAAAGAAAGAATCATATCATTTAGCTAGGTGCTCCATGAAACCATATACTGTTATGAGGATCATCCAATATTCTAGAGGGTCGATCATGGCTTTATGGATCTGCCAATTTGAGAAAGTTTTTTCTTCTCTTTTGCTGAAGAGGGTATGTTTTCTACTTGATCAGGTGTACATTTCTTTGTAAGATAACAGCCAAATGTTAGTTTGTTTAAGCAGCTTTCATTATATATGTGCTTGTCCAATCCATATACCAATGTCGATGAATTTCTGAAGTTGCTTTGAACCAAAGGTTGCTTTCGTTAAGCTTCATTATAATATAAATCTTTTGTGCATTTCATGCAGTCTAGATGAATTTGGGAATGTTGATCGCTGAATTATCAAAAGTTGAATGCGATAGAAATCTTGGCTAGTTGTAAATTTGACATTTTATTTACTCAGGAAGCAGCATTAAATGGAGTCAACAGCAAATCACATTTGAAATTACTACTCCGATGGATGAAAGAGAGACAGAGATTGCACATGATATGCAATCATGTGGGACGTAATAAGCATTTTCTATATTCCACCTGGTTCACAAAGCCTGGAAGTACAGTTGGTGACGCCAGCAAACAGCTTGCAAAAACGACTATCAACCCTGCCAGCCAACAGGCTTCAAAAACTAATCCTAGAAGCTCTGCTAGCCATCCAGCTGCAAAAAGCAAGATTGGGAGCTCTGCCATAAGACAAAAAACCAAATTCAGATGAGTCTAGTTTCTTTGATGACATCCTTTTATTATAACATTGTACAGGTTATTTCTTTCATCAAATATGTTCAAATTGGTTATCCATTTAGGGGTGTTATCTCAGTATATAGACCTGCACAAGGTTCTTGGATTATTGTCTATTAAGTTTGGGGCTCAAAATTGGTTAGGAGTTTAGATTTGATATGGGTTTCCACCACCAATTAAGAATACCTTTCTGTAACATTTTGGCGCCTAATCATTGGACATTTTTGCTTGAGATCCTGTTTAATCAGTAGAGTAAATGGTGGAAATAGGACATTTTTATTTGATTTGAACAATTGCAGAAAAATGTTTTGTAGCAAAGCACATTGGCATACAAGACTGATTATAAAAAGGTAAGATGACAAATTCTCACCTGTATGTTATATGAATGTCTCTCACGTTGTAAAGACTGCTCTCAAGAACTTAGCCAAAACAAAAAAGAAAAAGTTAAGTTGGTTGCCTAAATCAGGAATAACACAACACCGCTACTTGAATAGATATCAATGATATAGATTGCATTCCAATGGTGTTCACTGCCAAGGAAGATATTGACATGGTCAAGATAAAACTGTAACACAAATTCAAGAGAGAAAAATATTGATATAGTAAAGCTACCTAATTTCATAAATTCTATTTTGAAACACAGCTTGTCAGATAGATGTACTTTTAAGACAAACTGCTTTTCCAAATGATCAAAGCATTTGAAGGTTGAGAAGTGCAAATATTGAGGAGTTCAAATCAATTGAAGGTAGAGAACAATTTAATGGTAGTAACCAACTAATCTTAGAAGATAAATGCCTAACAACTAGCTCTATGAAGCTTTGCCAAATAGGTGCATTTGATGGAAAATTTCCCTTCTAAATGATATACGCTATATTAAAGAGAGAATGATTTAAGAAGGCTGAGAAGTTTCCCTGTGAGGCACTAAGTAATATTTGCTGATCAATGCTTAAGAAAGAGATCTATGCTTGAAGCCTGGCTAGTATGGGTTTTACTCCCTTAGAAGTCCAATTATCAAGGATTACAAAATGGCTGCATTTTTATTTTTCATAATTTTGACACCCCATCTTTACACAGTCTTAGGATTCTTGATGTATCCCATAAGATTATTGCTCGCTCGCACATAAACCTAGGCACACTCGTGACTGGAATCAATCCCTCAGAGCATTCATGTACATGGGTACTTGTGTTCTTTGCTTATATTTTAAATCTTTACTTGCTTTTGAATCTTGGCACTAGCCTTTTTTGAGTTGGTATATGGCAAAGATGGGCAACATCTTGTGAGAACCCATGTTTTGCAGCTTGGGTGCTTTAAGATTGTCGCAGAGGAAGATCTGTGGGATAATTTTAAATTAGTTTTAAGCATAAGCCTTTTATGTGTACTTGAAAATTTAATTTGATTTGATGTGCTTGCTTGATGATAGCTGTAGGAATGTTTTTTTTTAAACCAAGAATATCTGTTAGAGACATGAGTTCATTAGAGTTATCCAGAGTCTTGTGGTAAAGTATATATGTAAAATCTGGTATACAACATCTTTGTTTAAATTTTTGAGTACTATAACCTTCTTTATGTATGCACTACTATATTTAACACCTAAGTCATAAGGTTCGTGTTCAAGCTTGACAAGGATAAAATTCTATTCAAGTTTGCCAACAGTTAAAAGTTAAGTCAAATCATAGTAAGATCATAGAAAAACATAAAATCATATAAAGATAAGTCAAATCAGAGTATTAAAGATATTTGAAAAAAAAAAGTTTCAAAATCTAGAACACTTAATATTAAGTTCTTAAATTTCATACACACGACACCGTAAGGTTACTTGTTACATAAAAAATTTCCATATTATCAAGAGCCAATACACGTTATAGACTACTAGTTACATTAAAAAGTTCCATATCATCAAAACCACTTAGTTCATCAACATCATCATCATCATCACTAGGTTCATCACAAAGAATTTTTTTGTATACTCCATATATAATTAAAATAAACAAAACAAATAACAAACACAAATAAAAAATAAATATTTAAAAGCAAATTAAAAAAACAATTATAAAACATATATATTTTTCAAAAAAATACATAATTAAAAAAAATTAAAACAAACAAATTTAAAAAAAATAAAATAAAAAAAATTCAAACGGTTTTGTTTTTTAAAAATGTCGTAATTAAAAAAGACAATTTAAAAAACATAAAAAATGGAAAATATATGAAACAAAATTAAAAAGCATAAAATAAATAAATCAAAACAAACATAAAAAACAAATAAAATATACAATTTATATAACATAAAAATAAAAATAATAAAAATTGAAAAAAAGAACCAAAAAAAACTTAAAAAAAAAACGCTCCACATCTGTCAATGGCTCCCCCATGTCTGCAAATGCAAAGATCTCTAGAGAGCCACACACACTTCCAGTCTCAACACAATAATTTTTGCACAAACGGCACTCTTGTATAGCAAAAATGGTATTTGCCATCTACCCACTCCCACCAGCATCCAATAGGGTGCCACTTAAACCACTGCAAATGATTTTTCAGATTTAGCACTGTTATAGAGACGTGATAGAGTTTTTTCTATTCATTTTTTCTGCCTATTTGTGGTGCGTTTTATTGCATCGAACTTCATTATTTTTGACCTAACTAAATGTCTCGTAAAAATTGGCGAATTTCGATTTTGAGGCCAAAAAATCCGCAAATCTTGTGATTTAGTTTAACACAAATTGGAAATGCCTTGCTAAAGACTTTTCAAGATAGCAAGTCACATGAGATACGAGGGTTTGAGGGTTGTAGAAGCAAAGCCAAGATGCATAAATTAGGTGTATATGACATGAGATGGTAATGTATTTTTATAAATTTGTTTTGAGGGGATTGTTTAAGATACAAAAAAGGATAGGGGTAGCCGAGCAAACAAATATAGTTATTTGCAACCAATTAACGATTATGTTAGTAGGAAGACCACTTTTATTGTGGCATCGTTCCCATTGACATACATGTAACATTAAGATGTGTAAGAATAAGATTGCTCTCCTAAAATCTTGTGTAGACATCATCAAATCTACTATTTGATGTAAAAATATGATAGTTCTTAGTTTGACGACTTCGATGAATATTTCCTTGTAGAAACAATCTCGAACATTAAATGGTACTTCTCACTTGAGACATTTTTCAAAACTAAGAATCAACTCACATTAATTGTACATCAAGTTTTAAGTGACTAATCTTACAAACAAGTAAATACAGTTTGATATAGTGTATAGACTATGTTGGCAAGGAGTCTTCACATCACAAAAAAATCAATGCAAACACAGTAAATGCACACCCAAATTGGAAAGAAGCAAAAATATGGTAACCAAACAAGGTTGCATTGACATGTTTCTCTATCAAAACTCAACAACCCATTACATCAAAACATGCTTTAAATAGTCACATTATTCCTTCACAGTTGCCTATCAAGAAAACCACACAAGAGCATAGATTGCTGAAATACCATTAATGGACAATGAAATAGAAATAATTACACTAACGGTCCAAGTGAAGACAAAATGCATGACAATTATTTTATGTTTAACTATATATTTCACAACAATTTTTAGGAATAATTATGTCGATAGGCATTTTACAGTGGTAGTGGGGTGGAGTGTAACATAGTGAGTTGTTCACATATATATTTAAACTTAAATTTGATGTCCATTTGACTATAACAGAGAAATTTAACCTTAAATTTGATGTGTATTTTATCATCACATAATTTTTTTTAATTTTTATTTAAGAGAAATCAATTGAAAAATTGTAATATCCTGGCCATAAAATGGAGTTTGGAGCACATTTATTTTTGTCATAATCTTTTTTGGACCCTGACACAATGATGTAGCTAGATTGATTTCATTTGTCACTAGTTAGTGAAAAATTACTCGGGAATGTAATAGAATTATCAATCAATGTGGTATGGACAATCAATGTGGTATGGGAAATCTTTAAGCTAATTTTTAGTAAAAAAAAAATAGTAAGATAAGATGTTTAAAATTAATATCTCTTCACATATTGCAAATGTTTTAAAGATATTTGTACTAATAATAATAGTTTTAGAAGAGCTTATATAACTAAACATTTCTAGTGTTTTTTATTTTTTGTCAGAGTTTACAAGTAAAACTTTATTTATTTTACTTGAATCAAATAGGAGATATTTATAGACTTGTAATCTTTTATAAAATAGTTCTTCATTAACTCCTACAACAACATGAACAAATATGACATAAAAAGTTGAATGTTTTAATTTTACTAATGAAATTCTTTTACTATTGACCATCTAATATAAAAATGATAGACATAAATTAACAATGATAAAATACAAGATCATATGTGATGGCAAGTAGCAGGAGCAACGATGACAACAAATGTAATGAGCGACAATCGGAAGGTGAAGGAGAAGTGGCATCATGTGGCAAAGGGTTTCTTTAGTGTGCAAGAGAAGGGAACCCATGTTTCTTTCCTTGGCTGTAAAAACTCCCCCAACCCCTTTCATTCTTGCAACGATTTGTGTCATTCTCAACGTTCATCTGGTTTCACTGAGCTCCCACCTTTGGGCGTTGATCCTAGTCCATTTAGAAACTCATCAACAAGTTTGGCAATTTCTCCTTCTAGGGTGTCCAGTCGGGAGGGTGGAGGAGGTTTAACGCAGGTAGAGGAGATGCTTAAAAGCTTCTTCCTTGAAACAGGGGCAACAACAACTTTTTTATTCAGGAGTTGGGGCTTTGGAGACATTTGTCATGGTAGATATCCCCATTTGGCTCATTGAAGGCATTGTGGATCTTTGCATTTTGGAGGAGGAAAATGAGATTGGGCAAGAAATGAGGTGCTTTTCACTAATTGAAAGGTTTGTGGGTAGACGTCCCAGTTGATAGAGCTATCAAAATGGATGGACACCTCATGGAATGCAATTCCTTGCCCTTTGGTGAGTTCAATGAGATCAATGATGATGACTCTAATCTTACATATGTACGTACATATGACTTTGTCCATGATTATATCTTACATAAGGTATTTGATATGCTATATACTTTAATTTTTAGCCTAACACATTGATCCATAAGCTACTATTACATGTTTATGCCAGTTTATTATATTTAACTTAATGCACTTATGTGTGTTTGTTTATTTGGTTAGATTGTACTATTACTATATAAACATTGCCATGATCTTTATCATACATCTTAGGCGTACATGTGATCACATTGGTTCTATGCACTTCAATGTTATACATATCTAGACATGTTTTTTATATATATTGAATGGTTACATTCATATATTATACAATTATCTTATCCTTTTAAGGTGAGGTAACTACTAGTTCCTATCTTTCCCTCACCTCAAATGAGGAAATATTAGTGGGGGCATGTCATAGAGGCATGTTCTCTTAACTTGACACAATTTTCAGATTTAGTGGGGGCATGTTTTAGAAGCATGTTTTTCATATGCATTCAGTATATGGTACTTATATCAATTTTTAAATTTAATAAGGGCATTTCATATGGACATGGCTTCTACACATTAACAGTTCTCAATTTTAGTGGGGGTGTGCATTGAAATCATGTTCTCTAAACCTATTCAATAGTCAACATCTACAGATTATAGTGGGGGCATGTTTTAAAAATATGTTCTTCACATTGGTACTTATATCAATTTTTAGATTTATACATATATAGTGAGGACATGCTTTGGAATCATGTTCCCCACACTTACACAATTTTTCAAATTGGTCAAAACACATAGTTATATGATTCAGATTCATAGTTATAGTAAAATTTTATATATTAGTACTATTATTATACATAGTTTCAACATGAGACATATCTAAGATGCATATATTATACAACGTCTGCCTAATATTAAAAATCCAAATTAGTTTCATATTTCAAAATTATTTTATGGATTGTTACCACATCACATAATTTTTCGTTCTGATACCCTACGGATATTTATTAAACCAGCCTATTTTAATAGTTGATTCGCTTTTCGATATGGTTGAGGTGATCAAATCATTCAATCCTTCTAAGTTTTCAGGTTAGAATTGATCATCTAGCCTCACCGGTTATAAGTTGTTAGGACTTATTGCAAAGTCTTAACATTAGGTTATGATGTTAGGTAGATAATAAATATTAAGTAAAATAATAAATGTAAATGGCAAGGATATTTTATAAAGACACCCACTTAAACAATCTTTAGTTCCATTGATTTATGTTTTTGAGTTAAATAATTAAAATTACCTTTCAAGTGGGATTCCCATGAGAGTTGTTTAGTAGGTTGGTTGGTTTTACCAGTGATGGATAAAACTTATAAATACATGTTTTTATTTATAAAAGGTTTAACATAATATAGACACCTTTTTCATGTACTTGTTTTATTTTGATTAATAAAATACTTGTGGACCCGTCTCAGGTGGCACAAGATTTACCTTAGGTGATTTTGTTTGGTTAAATCAATTGGAGTGCTATTAGTGGTATCAGAGCATGGTAATTTGGTAAATGCATGGTAAAAGAGAACATGGTGATATTGGGAAGAAGAGGTGAAATAATTCACGTTATTGGATAAAGAAGGTTCACATGAAATTGATTTTGGCAAATATAAGGTATGCCCTTTATTAAAATACTTTGGAGTTAATATTTGAAAAATTATTCAAATATCAAAAATTTCAATTTTTTTTTCAAAGATTGTGATTGGAGGACTTTGAGAATTAAAATACATTGAGAAATTAATTTTGTATGACTGGTCTGAGAAGCAACAAAATTAAATTTTTCATCTTTCATTTTTGAAGCTTGATCCTCATCGTTGAAGCCTAGAAGTTGATTGTTTGATTCCAATTTTTAAAAGTCTGTCCAATAAACCATTTGTATGGATTTATCAGCTTGAAAAATTCCTGTAACAAAGTGGTATGGTCTCTATGAATTTGTAAAAAAAAAGCTAATATGAATCTAGATAAATCTCTATCTGTTTTACGCTTTTTTATGCCAAAAATTTGATCGAAAACTATCTTGAAAGTTTTTAAAGCAAATTTCTGAGTTGTATGGATTGATTTTAAATTTTTACAGCGCTCATAGTGTTCAAACATTATAGTCATCATTTATTTTTCAGAAATTTTTTTTATGGTAGTTTAAATTTGCTCAAAACTGCTTAAAAGCTCAATTGTTTGGCTCTATACGGATTTGTAAAGCCTAGTACATCAAGAAAAGAGTTTCAAGAATTATTTTTTACAGACATGATGTCCTTGGCTATAGCATGGCATTGGAATACAACTGAAAAATAATATTTTTTATTTTCCAAATAAAGTTTGATCAAAGATTTTAGGGTTTGAGGTGTCCACAAATCAAAGAGCTTTTTACTTTTTCCAAATTTTTTACGAATGAATTAATATTTACTTGAGAAATTATTTTTTTTTAAATTTTTTTCATAGAGCAAAAATAAGCCTTAAATATAAATTTCTCATTATATGCCTTCTAAAGGCTCGTAGAGTAATTGGAAATCATGATTTTGTAACAACCCTTGGAAGTTGGAGGTCCAGGGTTCAAATCTTTCTTTTGGTAAAATTTTATATTTGGGCATTTTCTTTTTGGAGGAATATTTCATTTTTTTGGAATCTTTTACATGTTTTGAATATTGTAAAGAGCATCAATCATGTGAAAGAATGAAATTTAGTAGGAGAAATGCAATAGTTGTGTGTTTTATTGGTAAAATAAGGGTGTAATTGTTGAAATTGATAAAATAAGGGTGTAATTGGTTTAAATCTTTAATTTTTGGTGAGGTTAAGTGCAAAACTCATAAAAAATCTTTCTTTTGCTCTACATGGAGGTTAAGTGAAATCTTTGTAGAAGCATTATTTTGTATAAAGTGTTACTATGAGTGTGTTCTTTCATTTTTTGCACTTACTTTCATTTCAAGATGTCAAAAATTTAAAATTTACTTTAAGATGGTGATAGATTAATGATTTATAATTACTCTTATTGAAAACTTTTGATGGAAGCTTCATTAATTTTCAATGAGTTATGAGATATTGTAAAGAATAAAAATCCTACATTGCCTATAAAACAGAGAAAACTTGATAGTTTTAATATTCATGATTCTAAAGCCTTAGCTTTAGTCAAGTGTTGTTGTACTCATGATACCTATATTTATATTGAAAGTTATCTTCATAGTTATTCTACATGGAAAACCTTATTTGACTTGTATGATAAAAAGCCTAAGCATAAAAAGATAGATATCCACATACAATTATTTATTTTGTCATTAGAAGATGGGGATATGGGAGAGTACATGTCTAAGTTGAATAATATTTCTACCGAGTACACGAAGACTAGGTTTGGAAAACTAGATTATGATCTCATTGTTACTACTATATTAAAAGGACTACCTGTGTCCTATAGGAACTTTGTAGAAATAATGCATGTCTCTGACAAGATCACATGCATCACTTTTAATAAATTGGATGAATTTATTAATCAACATGACCTCTCTCTACCCAATAAATCAAAGAAAACTGAAGGAGCCCATGTTTCAAAGTCCAAACCTAGTTCATCTTCTTCTGGTCAATAAAACTATAGAGGACACAATTATAGAGGGGGTTGAAGTTATAGAGGAGGCATATTTCAAAACTGAGGTAGAGGATATCATCAGAATAATTATTCAAATCAACAATCTAGCCATTCTAATTCAAATGAGATGAGTGATAGAGGACATGGTCATAACTCTTATTGAGGCAGAGGTCGAGGTAGATCAAACATTCAGTGTCATAGATGTGAAAAATTTGGTCACATTGCCTCTTAGTGTAGGATTTCTTTTGACAAAATTTAGAGGCCACAAAAAGTGACTAAGTCTATCTCTACTCAATATGCTGACCATGATTATGATGAATCTAGCAATGTTGCTCATGAATCTACATTACTGCTTTAAGAAACATTGCTTATATAGAATATGAGGCTAGAGATGAGTTCACAGATGTGTGGGTTTTAGATACATGAACAACCAAACACATGGCATTTAAGTGAGACTTCTTTTGGACTTTCAAAGAAGCTTCTCTCTCCAGTATCCTTGGAAGATAAGTCTATGCATACTCCATAAGGTCTTGGGTCAATTCAAATTCTCCTTCCTAATGGATCTATCAAATACTTTGAGAATGTTTGGTATGCTCCCACATTGTGAAAACATCTTATTTCCTTGGTAATTATTCGAAATAAAGGTTATCAAATTGTGCTTGAAAATGGGCTCATTTATATCAATTCAATGAAGGATGGATATAAAACCATGTATACAGGATATGAGGATGGAGATTTGGTTAGATTACATTGTAAATTGCTTCTTCTCACATTGAAACTTGTGGTAGTTGATACAGGTATAATTACTATGTCTACATAGTGGTTGTGGCATCTCCGCTATGGACATTTGAATGATCACTCTTTAGTGGACTTACAGAGATATGGTATGGTGAGTGGGTTTTCCACTTTTCACAAAGATAGTATTCTTAGTGATTCATGTGTTTTAAGCAAACAAAATCAGGAAAAATTTCTTAAGAATTCTTCATGGTGAGCTAACAGATGTTTGCATTTAGTTCATAGTGATGTATGTGACATGAAGAAGTCATCCATTGGAGGGTGTAGGTATTTTGTGTTGTTTATTAATGATTTTTCTAGGATGATTTGGGTGTTTTTCATGAAAAGTAAATCAAAAATTTTCACTAAGTTTGTTGATTAATTACACTTAGTTGAAAAAAAAATAGGTTCACACTTGGCCACTCTTTGTTCGAATAGTGGTGGTGAGTATACTTCAAATGAGTTTCTAGATTATTGTCAGGAACATGGTATTCATCGACAATATAGTAATGCTTATACTCCATAATAAAATGGAGTATCTGAATGAATGAATAAGACTTTAGAGGGTACAACTCAAGCTGTGTTGCACTATAAACAACTCGATGATATGTTTTGGGTTGAAGCTATTGGTACTGCAATGTATTTGAGAAATAGGTCCCCTACAACTGCACTTTTGGGACAAACTTCATATGAGGCTTGGTATGGGTTTAAACCAAAATTTAAATAATTGAAAGTTTTTGGATGCCTTTGTTTCATTTTAGTTCCCACTGAACATAGAACTAAGTTGGAACCACGAAGTTGAAAATTCATATTTCTTGGATATTCAAAAAATAAAAAGGGGTATCATTTGCTTGCATAGGATACATGCAAATTCATAGTGAGTAGGGATGTGATGTTTGATAATTTGGTACTATGAACACTGCCGAGATTAATTTTCAATTTGATAAGTTAGAGAGGAAGATTTCAAAATGTGATAAGGGATTGAATAATGAGGCCAACTCTCATAGGTTATGGTATGAGACTAGTATCCCTTCTATTTCCTCTACTACTTCATAGGTTCATGACTTAGACAATGTTGAAAATTATTTTAGTCTTCCTTCAACTGGTGCACATGATGAGAATTTTGGTGTTCCTAATTTGAACAAATATCTAAAATAGGCTCATAGTACTTTTTCTAACTTGACAATAGACGAAATCGGTCTCATAGGTCCTAGGAGTTCTCGTAAACAGGGGAATTATGTAATGGTTGTTACTACTTCTTCCATTGAGCCATCTATTTTTGAGGAGGCTTCTATCAAATAGGTTTGGTAACAGGGAATGAAAAGTGAGTATGATGCAATTCTTAACAAGAATACTTGAGTTTTGGTTAATCCTCCTCCACATGTTCAACTCATAGGATGCAAATGGGTTTATAGGACTAAGTATAAATCAGATGGCTCCATTGATAAAAATAAAGTAAGACTTGTTGCAAAAAGTTATGCACAACAAGAAGGTATTGACTATGAGGAAACATTTCACCAACTGCCAAATGACACACTATTTGTATGGTACTTGCTTTAGCAAAATAGAATGGTTATAAAATACATCAAATGGATGTTAAAAGTGCTTTTTTGAATGGTGATTTATGGGAAGAAGTAAATATGAAACAACATCAAGGTTTTGAGAAAGTGGGTACAAAGCACAAAGTGTGTAAATTGATTAAATATCTCTATGGGCTCAAACAAGCACCTAGATCTTGGTATGAAAAAATGGATTCATACTTGAAGAAAATGGGATTTTAACATAGTGAATCAGATGATATTCTCTATATTCAAATGCAGGGTAAGAAATTGGTGATTTTTGTTCTCTATGTCGATGACTTGTTTCTCATCGATAATGATGCAAACTATAACAAGTTTGTGAAGAAAGAATTAAAAGATGGGTTTGAGATGATATATCTTGGACTTCTTCACTATTATCTAAGCATAGTAGTAACTCAGAAAGATCAAAGTATTTTCTTTTCACAAACTAAGTATTTTTTTGAGTTATTAACTAGGTTTGGCATGAATGATTGCAAACCTGCCCTCACTCCCATGGAAAGTAACTTAAAATTATCTAAGAATAATGGTAGTGCCTTTTTTGATGGCACCAAATACAAATAGTTAGTAGGAGGTTTGATATACTTGATGACTACCAGGCTCAATATATCATTTTTAGTTGGAATTTTATCTAAGTTTATGCATGAGCCTAGATAAATTCATTGGCATGCAACAAAAAGAGTACTATATTACTTTCAAAGAATGAAAACATATGGCCTTAAGTACCACCACAACAATAACTTAAAACTTGTTGGGTATTGTGATGTAGATTTTGGCGGATGTGTGGATGATAGAGTGTCCATAATAGGATAAACTATGCATATGGGTTCAACTATCATTACTTGGTATTATAAGAAGCAGGGTATAATGGTGAATTCATTAGCAGAATCCAAATACATCACATGAGATGCTTCCAGAGAAATTGTATATTTATGTCGCATTCTTGAAGATCTTCAAATTTATCAGATTACTCCTACATAGTTGTACATTGATAATCAAAGTGCAATCAAAATGTCTAAAATCCTGTCTTTCATGACAAAACAAAACATATGGATGTCAAATATCATTATCTACAAATGTTGGTGGTGAAGAAAGCACTTGATCCAATATATTGCCTAACTGCTAATCAGATAGCTGGCATTTTCACAAAACCCCTTGATAGAATTAAATTTGAGAAATTTAGAAAAATGCTTGGCATGTGTCCAAAGAACTAACTTTAGATCATGGGGGGGTTTGTTAGGACTTGTTTCAAAGTATTAACATTAGGTTAAGATGTTAGGTAGATAATAAATATTAAGTAAAATAATAAATGTAAAGGGGCATGCAACTTTTATAAAGATACCCCCTTAAACAATCTTTTGTTATATTGATTTATGTTTTTGAGTTAAATAATTAGAATAACCTTTCAGATGGAATTCTCGTGAGAGTTGGTTAGTAGGTTGGTTGGTTCTACCAGTCATGGGTAAAACCTATAAATACATGTTTTTCTATGTAAAAGGGTTAACGAGATATAGACTCCTTTTTCATGTACTTATTTTAGATTTATTAATAAAGTACTTGTGAACCCACTTTAGTGGGCACAAGATTTACCTTAGGTGATTTTGTCTGGTTAAATCAATTGGAGTGCTATCATAAGTATCACTAGGTTTCACGGTTGAGCTAATCTCAACTACCAGGTGGAAACTCACATTTTGATCTAAAATTAGGGGCATGTGCCTTCCAATATCTCTCTCTATCTCCTTGGATATATGCACTTTCAATATTTATCTATATTCTCCCTAATCTTAATTTTAGAGCCTTACAACCATACATATTTTTAAAAATAACTTACCAATAGGCAATGTAGTTACATCGATACACAGGGGTAATCTTCAATCTTGTTCTTTCAATTTCAATCTGTTTCAAGTATTTTCAATCTCATATTATTTGCAATAATTTTATAATATAACATGCTCTTGGTTGTAGTTCAGTCACCAACAAAGAATTCAAGTTGGGCACACACAAAGATAAGGTGTGAATATACACCTATGTAAACATTTGTTTTTTTTAAACTACCAATCTCATTGCTAGATTGAAGGGGGCAAATGTAAACAATATTTATGGATTATATAACACCTTAATCTTGTACACTTGGAAAAATCAGACCTTGTCTATTCCTCTCAGTTTTATACCTTTCCTACTTTTGCATGTCTTGCATCTGCTCTATCTTGAGTCTCATGGTCTATATATCTTAGTTCGACTAGTTTTAGGTTGATGACCCAAGTTTTCTATCTTGTCTAGAATGCTTAAAATGTACTTACCTTCCATATTTTCATGTTTAAAACTTGTACCTACTTTCCTACTCCCTAGGCATTAATGTCCAGGACAAACATTAACATCAATGTTAGTGTCTTGACTTGACGCAAATGTCTAGTGCCCTAAAGTCAACCAATTTACAGATGAAACATATCCTAATGGTCAACCTAAGTGATTTTATGAAAATTACTACTCCAAAGGGATTGATATAAATATAAGATCAACCCTCATTCATTCCTCACCTAGAAACCTAGCAAAAAGACCAAAGAGACCAAGTCAACTTATAAAAAACACTCTATCAAGCATTCAATTGAATAAAGCTTCCCTATTTTCATACCGGTCATAGGTATATCACATCTATAGATCTGAATTACTAAAAAACATCCAAAGAGCTAAATTTTTCAAGTTACAAGTTAGGTCATTATTGTACTTACTTTGCACAATATTGCATGATTCACACACAAGCCGATACATAGGGAGAACTACATGAGTCTGAGTCTATTTTCTAGGGTATTGGCTATGTAGGTAGTGCCCTTTGAGAATGGGATCTTTGGGGTTAGTTTGACACCATGTGTCCACTAACTTATTTTCCTCCAAGGTCACTATGAAGATGGAAAACTAGGGGTTTTCTATTTCTCAAAGAACGACAATCCATGACCTAGATTTGAATGCACTAGAGTGAAGGTGAAGTAAAACCCAAAATTATCTAGGTGGTTGCATCCTTTTCTAGTAGGTATTTTGTGTATGACACTTATGTCAAACCTAGATAGTAGTGTCGACACAACCATCTCAGGCTGACATTAGTGTCTAGAGTGCCATAAGTGTTAGATCAAGAATCTAATGATTGTTCTAGAATCTCTTTTCAGCTTGATTTTTGCTTATTCCAAATCTTGAACTACATTAGCATTAGAACACGTTAAGTATATCACTTATTTTTCATTTTTATATCTAACATAGTTGTATTTTCCATATTTGGATTATCTCATTATAATAAATTAAGTGTATACTTATATTTGATTTTAATATCTAATTGGCCTACTATAAATCTAATTATCACCCTTGTCCATTTCTTTTCTATATACCTCTTTAATCAAATCTAAGGTTAACGATAAGATCACTTTAGATCTACATTTTAGGGTTAAACAACTAGATACTTTTTATTTTTTACTTAAGACCTTAACATTTTCATTTTATTATAGGATAAGTAATGCTATGAATTAAGGGCCACTAAGGAGGTTTGAGAGTAACTAAAATGCCTTTTATGGAACACTAATTCATTCAATGAGTGGAATCATTCTAGGGGGTTTGTGTTAGTAAGCCATTATTCACAGTTAACTTATGATAAATTAAACATCAAATTATTTATTTTACAAATATTATAATTATCTATTTAATAAATTTTTATCTTCAAGTATTTTAATAATTATTTTAATTATGCCTTCATAGGTCAATAACTAATGTATGATAGATAAATAAAATGATGAATATGATATTGACTATGAAGATTAGTCATTGCATGAAGGTGATCTAGATGATGCTCTAATAAATAAAGATCTCCATAATAAATGATGACAATGATGATATGAAAATATATGATTATCACGATGACTGCTAGGGTCTAGTTGATAGTCATATATTTTTAATCATACATAATGTTTTCTCTCTCCAATGATATTGCAAGATATGACAACTTATGTATTTTTTCATCTACAACATTATATTTTCATGTATGATAGTCATTTATATATCAATTTCTCAAGTTAAAAAATTATTATTATTATTTTAAAATTTTTATATATTAAAAATAAAAAATATTTTTTTATGTTTATAAAATAATATACAATTTAAAAAAAATTAAAATAATATATATTTATAAATAATAATAATCAATATATAAATTAGATGGTTTATATAATAAATAAATAATAATTATTGTGTGTGTTTGTGTGAATATAATATATTTGCTCTGAAATTGCATCGATTCATTTTGAAGAATTAAGGGATAGGCTTTAAAATATCAACCCAATTACTGACATAAAGTTATTGATACCATGACTTAATTGATGGTGCAAAACCAACATAGATAGAAATGTCTAATCATGTCAACTTTGTGCCACCATATTTAGTGTGATATTTTGAAAGTTTTGGTGCAAAAACACCAAAAGCCATCTATTTATAGAAACATTTTGACCCAAATTGAGGCATGAATTATATTAAATGTAGTAGTGATACATGCCATATATGAATTACATATACTCATGAGGAAATATAAGAATAAACATAATTTACATAATCTATAAAAATAAGAACCAATGCTTGGAAAGGTCAACATGGTCTATGTAAGGAGAGGCTTAATGACTAGGTACAAGTAAAGGGTTGATATAAACCATAGAGAAATTAGAGATTGATTGATCACATAATATCAGTGTGTAGAGTAGTTAAGTTCATGAGATACTAAGGTTGGATGGTCAAAAGGATTGGGATCATCAATATGTTTTGAAAAAATAGTGCACAAGGAATATTACACTAAGTAAAGGTGCACTAATCCATAACAAATAAAATTATAGCGAGGATCTGAAATAAATAAATTAAAATAGTAAATAAATAATTTCCCAAGTAATAAGGGAGGTATATCTAATAAAATTACATAAAGCAATTGATAATTGAATAGGGCGTCGATAGCTACTACTTGATTTCAGGGTCACTTGAAGCCTAACATTCACTGTAAATGATTAGAAACATGGCTTAAGAAAATGTCAAAGAAGAAAAAGATCGAATATTGAGATTTACTAAAACAATTTAAAAAATAAGAACACTATTTTAGTGGTATGACATTATCAAAACCCTCTAATAGTGGCATACAATGTCAAAATCAGTTGAGTTATTTTAATAACTATTGCACATGTTTGTGTGCTCTAAAACTTTGTGAACATCTTATTTAGTGACCTCCTATCAAAAACATCTTCCTTATATTCATATTGATGTGTGATACTATCTGGATTATATCTACTTTTACAAAACCAAAGCCCATACTAAGAAGACCTTGAGAAGACATAAAAAAATGGGTTCTATTTTAGGGGCATGCCTTAATTAGTCCCTACCTTGTGATAGGTCAGAACTCAACATTCATGCATGTCAACAATCAGATCTATGGATATAATAATTAGGCATCTCTTGTCCCTATGATATGAGGTGCAAGATACAACTAAGTAAAGATATATATTCTCTTTCACTAATGTTATACCCTTCTTTTGTACATGTGTGCAACAAAAAAGAAACCAATAGATGTGATATTTAGATGCATTCCTTATATTTGTGATATGATTGGAATGATTATATATGTATTATAACACTTAATAATATATTAAGGTTATTGTCTATATATAGACTTCTTGAATTAAAGTCAAGACTTTATTAGCACACAAATTGGTCACATTGAAGCATAAAAATTAATAATTGGGCTTAATGAAACATAGCGTACATGGGGGCCAAAAATGACATGATCACTATAAAAAATATTTGATAGTGGTTAGAACATTATCAAGATGTTATGATAATGGAAAAGATGAATAAAACCCTAAAAATAGAGACCTAATGAGCTGTAGGAATATATGGGAGGATATAAAAGAGGAAAAATTAAATCGTTCAAGAGTTTTGAAGGGTGAATAGTGATTAGGGAGGATATAGAAGGCCAAACACAAAGGAAAATATGCCAATGAGAGCTTAATTTGAGCCAATGATCCATATGTACAAAAAAATATAATAACAATACAATTAAAAATCTTATACCAAAATTAGTTGTCTACATAAACAAAACTTATATCTATGGATTAATATGGATTTGTGTAACAAATATATATGGGAGAAACATATAAAAACAAACTTAAAAGTTCATTATGTTTCCTTTTGAGATAAGCATTTCTATTTTTAAATGGTGGATTACAACATGTTGAGTAAACATATACCTAAATTAAAGTTTCTTTCCATTAAATTATTACAATGAGGAGGCCTATCCCATTAAATATATCTAAGGATAGACCCTAACTCTCACTGTATCATATTTCTTCTAGAATTTATACCTTAATAAATAGTGTGAGGTGCTATTGTAAGATCCAAACATAATAATAGAATACATTAGACAATATGCTTATGAAGATCAACACAACAAAAGTTATGTTTGTGGGCCAAGTTGCCCTAATATGAAATATATTTAGAAATATAAAATTACCCTTAAGTTAGGGAACACCAAATAATACTCCTTAAGGAAGGAATAAATCCACAAAATCTCCTAATATGGGAATGCCTCTTCAAGGGGACAACCCCCAATATCCTTCTATCAAATAGAAGACTCTCCACAGGTACATGATATATTTCACAATTATATTCATCTCCTTTATATCGACATGTATTACAAATAATAGATGGGTGCATTCTATATCTTGATGTTGGCCGACTCATTACCTAATGTAACTAATTCCATAAGTCACTCATTTGACCCAATATATTTGACCTATACAACTAACTTGGGGAGGATGTGTACCACATGCTGGCATCTCCATAAAAACATATACATTATATTATCATATCTCTAGGTACATAACATGCCATCCCTCATTGGCATGTTTTATTCTAAAAACATGAGAATAAATCAATTAATGAGTGTTTTTAAAATCATTGCACACTTTCCGCCATGCTTGATAATCTAACCACACGTATGTGATCTTGGTAGGAGATATCTCACCAACCTTAATTATGAATTCTATTGCACTACTATGACTCTATTCATGAAAATAGTTGTTCTTCCTTGGTGTTCATGCATAACAATTTATCCTTTGATTCCATTTTCCATATTCCACTGCACTACTCTGATTACATGCATGACCATATTAGTTTTGATTTATCTTCCATGGATATCCATAGTGATTTCTCGTTTGAGTCCTTATTCCATACTAAACTGCACTACTCTAATTCTATGCATAACCATAGTTTGTGATCCTTTGATTCCACGTATAGCCTAGCAATTACTCCTTTGATCTCATGATGATGTGGGTGTCTATAGGCCTCTATCTTAGTATACTTTGTTGATTCTTTGACCTCATTAACCTTTTCTTCTATCTCTTCCACCTTTTCATTTACTAGTGCCTTTGTCTTTTGAGAAGATGGAGTGTTCTTTTCTTCTTCTAATTTTTCTTCATATTATTTTTTATTCTTCTCCCGAAGCTTCCTTATACCCTTATTCACCATCTTTTGATTCATCCTCATGCTCTACCTTGACCTTTATTTGTTCCTTCCAAATGCGATATCTTGAAAAGTGAATTTATTTCTCTTGTACTAAAGCTTCATGAATGTCTTATGCACATTAATATTTATTTTTTACCAAATTATCTAATAAAAAAAACCCAACCATCCATATCTAAAGCATACAAATCCAAATCCAAAACATTATTTTCTATAGTAAGCTTCATATTTTCAAAAAATTGAATCTTCTTACCATCTACTTGAGCTTCCTTGATAATATTTTATTGAACCTGTATATGTTGGGCCGTATCTATGTTGATGAAGTTATATTTATTACTAGGGTTTATGAACATAATGACCTTCTTTTGAATGCATTTATGAAACTAAAATATTGAAGCAAATTTATTTGGAACTAAATTGTTTAAACACTTATCATCCATTTCTCCTTCTTCATCATCAAGATCCTCTACCTATCATTTGCATCATTCGTATCTTCATCACATCATCATCAATATATTATTCTTCTTCCACAACATCCTCATTTTCCACCTTTACACACTCAACATTATTTTCTTTCTCTTCCTTTTCGTAGAAGTTTCAAAATCATTTTCTTCTAGGTCCCATCACTTTAGGAATACCTATTTCATTTCTACCCATAAAAATCCATTACTTCTTTATGCACCCAAACAACCCAACTCCATGCAAATTGTTTAAATAAAGTGATAAACATAATTGACACAAAATTGATTGAAAATAGCTATGATTAAAGTGGAGCCACCATTCTTTAGCATCAGTATTATCCCCTCCAAATAAATTTTTAACTCTATGATCCATATTTCATAAAAAACTAGGGTTTTAAAAACATTAGTAGTAATTATATCTCATTTGATTTTTTTTAACGTTATGATCCACATTTCATAAAAACATTAGGGTTTTAAAAACATTACCATTCATTATATCTCATTTTCTATTTTAGAAAATGTGATTTTTACTTTTGACCAAACATTGATCAAATGGGTTTAGACTTAAGCTAGCCTTAAACCCAAAACTTCAAAGAACAAACCCATTCTAGATTTTTGTGAGTTTTTTTGAAAAAATAAAGAAAGTAAAAAAATTATTAAAATTGTGGCTTGTAGAGTACATCTATGAAACACCATAAAATCATAATAATTCATTAAAAATGATCTCATAACCTTATTTTTTTAAATTTTAACTTCCTCAAATGAATATACAACTTTAATAAAAAAAATTATATATTTAATTTTTTTTTGTCACCTATAGAGCAAATTTAGAAAAAATACTAAAATCGAAATAAATCACTCGAAAGTGATTGCATAATGCCAAATATTTTATATAACTTTTTTGAATGATTCTCCAACTCCATTGAAAAAAAATATGAAATTTTTGGAATGGTTTGCAATATATACTTGATTCTTCAAAATTAAAGTTTCGACCATACTTTTCCCTGAAAAACTTTGATACCACTTGGTAAGATCCACATATATAATAATAAAATAAATTGGACAATATATGTAGAATATAAAGAAGATCAACACAACATAAGATATATTTGTGAGCTAAAATCCTTAAAATAAAATATATTTAAAAATAGATAATTACCTTTAAGGTAGGGCAACACCAAATAATATTCCTTAAGAAGAAAATAACTCCACAATATCTTCCAATATGAGAACACCATTTTGAGAGGACAACCTTCAATATCCTTTTAATAAATATAAGACTTTTTAATTATATGATATCATTCACAACGATATCTATCTTCTTTATATAAACCTCTATTACTTATATCATTCACAATGATATCCATTTTTTATATAAGACTCTATTACTAATAATGGATCAGTACATCCCTTATCTCAATGTAGGCCAACTCCTAATCTAATATAACTAATTTCATAAATTATTCATTTGACCCATAATACTAATTAAAGAGGATGTATGCAATATGTCGACATCTCCGTCAATTCATTTACGTTATAATATCAAATCCTTAGATACATTTTTTTAAAATTTATTATAATTGTGATATAAATTTTTTAAGTTTTCTTGTGGGTTGATTTGAATTGTAGATTTCCATTCAAAATGCTTGAGACATGACATATAAAACAAAGGGAATACAATCCTACAATAAATAAAATGAATAAAATTTGAATCTCCTTCATTCACAATTCTTATTAAATCCTACATTGATAAGGGTAAACACTCTCCATCTCCTTTCCAGTAAGTATTTTTCAAGACAATATGCTATTTCTTGATAAGATCCATATATATAATAATTAAATAAATTGGACAATATCTAAAATATAAATAAGATCAATACAACACAAGATATATTTATGGAATAAAATGCCTTAATACAAAATATATTCAGAAATAGATAATTACTTTTAAGGTTTGGTAGCATCAAACAATACAATTTAAGAAAGAAATAACTCCACAATATCTTCCAATATGAGAATGCCATTTTGAGGGGACAACCTTCAACATCTTTTTTTCCAAATAAAATTCTCTCCACTTACATGATATCATTTAGAATGACATTTATCTCCTTTATATAGAACTCTATTATTTATATCATTCACAATGATACTCAACTTTTCAAAAAAGACTTCTATTACTAGTCGTGGATGGGTACATCTCCAATCTCAATGTAAGTCGACTCATAACCTATTATAACTAACTCTACAAGTTATTTGTTTGATACAATATATTTGAAGGGGATGTGTGTCACATGCCGTAAGATTCACATATATAATAATAAAATAAATTGAACAATATGTAAAATATAAATAAGATCAATAGAACATGATATATTTGTGGAATAAGATACTTTAATACAAAATATATTCAGAAATAGATAATTACCTTTAAAATAGGGTATCACCAAATAATACTCTTAAAGGAAAAAATAACTCCACAATATCTTCCAATGTAAAAATGTCATTTTGAGGGACAACCTTCAATATTCTTTTTTCCAAATAAAATTCTCTCCACTTATATGATATCATTTAGAATGATATCCATCTCCTTTATATACACCTCTAATATTTATATCATTCACAATGATACTCATCTTTTTTATATAAATTTCTATTACTAGTCATGGATGGGTACATCCCTAAATCTCAATGGAGGTTAATTCATAACCTAATATAACTAATTCCACAAGTTTTTTGTTTTATCCAATATATTTGATCCATAAATTATAATAGGGTGATGTGTGTCACACGCTGACATCTCTACGGACTCATTTAAATTATACTATTAACTTATTTATATTATAATAGGGTGATGTGTGCCACATGCTTGACATCTTTATCAACTCATTTATATTATAATATCATATTT
Source organism: Torreya grandis (assembly GCA_037957365.1). Taxonomy (NCBI): domain Eukaryota; kingdom Viridiplantae; phylum Streptophyta; class Pinopsida; order Cupressales; family Taxaceae; genus Torreya; species Torreya grandis. Next base: position 2,713,662 of record JARHVA010001475.1, on the reverse strand, counting down.
TTAGGTACATAGTATATCATCATCTCCACCAATTAAATTAAAACTTTTTTCAATAAAATTAAATTCATAAAAAAATAAAGAAAAGTTTTCATTTATATTATAATATCATAATTTTAAGCACATAGCATACCACCATCTCCACCAATTAAACTAAAACATTTTCAATAAAATTAAATCCATAAGAAAATAAAAAAAAAGAGTTTCTTCCACCTCTTACAATTTTTATTAATTTATTAAATTTTATACTGTAAAAGTTTTAAGTTTTCTTGTGGATTGATTTGATTTGTAGATTTCCACAGTCAAAATCTCCAAAATGCTTGAGATATGACATAGAAAACAAAGGGAATAAAATCCTGTCACGAATAAACTGAATAAGTTTTGAAGATCCTTCATTCACAATTCCTATGATAAATCCTGCACTGGTAAGGGTAAACACCCTCCATCTCCTTTCTTTTAAGTATTTTTTAAAACAATATTCTATCTCTTTCTCCTCTCCTTCTCTCCATTCAGCGATGTTTATGTTTTTCATGGCTTCTCCAATACATCTTCCCAAAACCACAGCATCCTCTAAAGCCGAGCATGCTCCTGAAATGATTATAGATATAATTACAGAGATAGTTTTAAAACATAAAATAGATTGAAAATTTTAATATATATATCCTAAAATAGCTTTACAAATAATTAATCTTACCTTGACCAAGATCAGGGGTCATCGGATGTAATGCATCTCCAACAAGTGTCACACTTCCCTTTCCCTTACCATGGAGGAGCTTTTCCCACGGCCACATTAACCTTACCTTCAAATCAGCCAAATTAATGGTCTCATTTGGACTCATTTTTATCAATTCAGCAATGGGCTCTGGAAATTCACTAACTATATCCAAAGTTGTATGTCTAACTCTCTCAGCATCGTCAGAGATCGTTTCATCTTTAAGAAAAATAACAAAACAAAAATTAGATTCCAGTAAAAGGAGGACTTATGCTAATCTCAACAAATATGATTAAAAAAAAAAATTAAGAAATTGTGCTGAAAGCATGTTAGAGGAGGCAGAGAGGAAGATCAACAATTAGAAGTAAACTTTGTACCTTGTGGTTGTGATCTTCTGGTTAGAAACCAGTAAACTTGTTTGTCTGTGCAAGTAATGAATCCTGCTCTTAATCCTTTGCCCCAAACTTGTGCATGGAGTTTCTCCAATTGGTGGTTCTCTGAATATGCCACTATACCCCTAACAGCAATGCGTCCTGAGGACTTGGCTGGGGGTATACCCATCCACTTTGCAACTATAGAGTAAACTCCATCACAGCCTATTAAGATCTGTTAGGCATACATATATGATATTAATCTTTGAAAGGGTTGTAGTTCGATTAATGGTTCTTGTTTTTAGTTTAACATTTCAGATCATCATTTCGTGATCCTTCATCATGAAAAAAGGATTAGGATCACGGGTGGTGATCTGCAATGTCGAGTAGAAAAAAAGAAATACAGTTATTCTGAATAATTTAAGATTTATTTGTGTAGACTGTGAAAGCATAAAATCTCTTATAATATGAGTTAAACAACACTCACATAAATAATCAGTTAAACAGATATAGGAAATATTTTGTATCATAGATCCTAAATCTTGTGTTCGTAGCGTTTAGAAAAGAAAATACTATTGATCTATCCAATTTTTTACTTATACTTGATATAGACAATTTACAAGTGAAGGAAATTTACTTTGGCTGTGATGGATGTTCCATCTGCAAACTGAAGGGTAGTGAGAGGAGACATGGCGTTCTTGTTAAGGGAAACAATTTTGGAGTTGAATCTGATTGTCTCCTCAGGCAATTCCTTAGCAAGTGCTTCAATAAGTTTTATTCTTTCTATACACCTAGATTCCATCTTCATACTTAATCCCCTAAATTACAAATCATAATACACAATATCAGTTGTACTTTTACAGGATTCAGATTTAAAAACTCTATGATTAATTCTGTATTGTTACTCATTGACCCTCCATATAAAATAAATTATATTGATGTTTACAAATAATCAAAATAGAACAATAGGACTGTAAAAAATAAATGCAGCTTAAAATAAATAATAAAAAATGGCCAAGGGCTTGTTATGGACGAAACATAATGAAATTATGTTCATCATCTTGTTTATAATGGCAATTTCATTACCCTTTGCCCTTCTTTATGAGTTGGACATCCTTTTTCATTCCTGTACAATTTGACCAGCCACTGATCCTGCACACCAAAGAATGGAATGTGATTTTTTCTTTCTCATTTATAATTAGTAAAATGATTTCTATTCAATTATTTCCTGTAGTTTGTTTTACATTTAATAAGATTAAAATATTAAAGATTTTATGTTTTCACAGTCGTCGATAACATTACATAACTTTTTTGGGAAATTTTGATACTCAACGTTTCTGATCATTTTTTGTGATCCTCTATCAAGAAATAAGATTGATGTGATGAAAGATCACATAAGATGATCCAACACGTTGAGCATCAAAATTTCACACAATTTTTTCCAATAAAATTATATAAGATTAAAATATTTTCTTAAAAAAGAGGTTATAATAAATGATCCAGAATACCCATCAAGTTGACAGTAATTTGGGCGAAGGGTATTTGCAACACCCAGAGCATCAAGAGCTTTCCAACCATTAGCCCACATAATAAAAGCAGCACCAGTAGTTCTCAGGGTATTGGCCTGCTCAAGTACTAGGCTCTTCAAACCTAACCTGTGCATATGCAAATCCTCCTGTCAGTTTATGTATGAACATAATTACTAGAGCTTTAAAATGAGAAGGTAAGAAAGCTTTAAAAAATGGCTTTTGGATTACAACTGTGTTACAATTTTTCATTGAAATGAAAACTAAAGATATGTACCGGTGGAGGGCAAGGGCAGTGGCTAGGCCTGCAACTCCTCCTCCTACAATCACAATGTCTTCGACTTGTTCATGTGAATGGTCTTGTCTATCACCATTACCATTGAAGGATTCGCTTACCCTCACTTCTTGATCTTGTAAGTTCTTCATGAAGATCTTCAAACTCAAACTCAACGATGCTCACAAATCTTCACAGAAAGATATGCCACTGTATTTTATTGAAGCTTGCAATCTGGCAAAGCTGACTTTGGTTGAACAAACTAACAATGAACTTATATATATATATATAGCATTGAATGTGATGCTTTTTAAAAAAAAAAGGTAATAAACATTCTAAATGAATATAAACATGTGCCTTATGCTTTTAAGTTTTATATTTATCATTTAAAAAACAATATATAGAGCATTGAATGTGATGATTCTTTTTAAAATTATGATAAACATTCTAAATGAATATATGCATGACTGATGCTTTTATTTTTATTATTTAAAAAACAACTATTGACATAAAGATTTGTCTTGTGTGTAGCAAAGTTATTTTTTTTTGCAAACGTTTTTAATGACATTTAAAAAAATGTATTTGTAATCAGTTTTGAATGAGTTGTGTTCAGCGCTGTGACTGTTAAGATTTGATTGTCGGCAATAAGCAATTGAAATGCTGAGCTTGTGACGCAATTATGGATGCAAATGAGGCCCAAAAGCCAACTTTAATTACAGACACAAACGGATGGAATACATTTATCACATAACTCTATAGAATAATACAATTTTCAAAGACGATTGATTTGGTCTGCCACTAAATTGGTTTTTTTTAAACGGTCAAAGTAAATGATGAATAATTTTTGATTGAAAAACATATTTTCATTAATATAATAAGATATAATATATTATTGATCATATTAAAATGATGGGTGGAAAAGTCACACTCCACAATAATCATACCAAGTTAATATAAGTTTACGGAAGAGCAAAGTCTAGAAAATGCTACCACATAACCATACAAACCAAAGTTAAACTAATTCAAGTGTACAACAATTAAAAAAGAGAAAGATGAAGTCACAAACAAGAAGGAATCTATTAATCTTCAGTCACGAACATGGTGGTAGGCAAAGGCAGGGGAGGTGTAGGATCCTGAGGTTCCCCCCTTCGATGATCTGGGGGTCTTCGTCAGTCGAGACAAGGTTCCAACTATCAGTGTACTGGTTATTTTTAGTATCATCATGCTACTTAGAATCCTGTTTGGAAGGAGAAATACCCGAAGTTAGCCATGGGAACTTACCCTGTGGAGGGGGCCTCCAACCCCGTTGCCCCCCTCCCTTGCCACCACTATCTCTGCTACCCCTGTCAGATCCTCAAGGTGGATATGGCCAATGAAAACGAGGATAGGTGATCCTCCAGCTTTGAGACCACTGATTGCGAGATTGGTGATGCCTTACCCCACACCCACGTCCAGGGGCGATGGTGGCGAGGGGGATCAAGAGGCTCACGACTAACCTCACAAGAAGCATTTATCCAATGATCTAGGACGATCGACAAATGGTGGAGCTCGATTCGAACCCTATCCGTTTAACTTTCGATCTGAAGGGTAACATTAAAGCAATCACAACAACTTTATAAATTATAATTTTTTTTCCATATCTTCATTATTAAAACATGCTTTATTACTAGTTTTCTAAATATGAAAAAGAATATCAGTATGGAAAATCTACTAGAACTTGTTATATCTTACAGGAAGTAGGGTGGATTCTCCCAAGAGAGCTATTTTCTAATTAACATTTTAGGCCTAAAGGGTTTGAAGAGGGTATGAATCTATCTACAAGCAGACTGGGCATGAGGGCAAAGCTAAAAGAGGTGTTTAATAGATTTTGGATGGTGACAGGCCGAGCAAATGGGATTCAATACCCTTATGTGTTTGAGTTGGTCCCACATACACAGACCTTGGTAAATGATACACCAAAAGAAATGGGTTTTTTAGGCTCAATACAAGCTATCTAAACATTATCAAACCTTTGAGACCAAATACGATGGAGAAATTGAAGAGACCATTGATGATTGAAGGTTTTAGTATCAATATGCCAAAGGGCCAAAATATTATAACCTAACCTAGGAGAATAGCGATAGAATGACGTAACTATAGGCCAGGACCAATCCTTCCACCATGGCGCAAGAAAGGAAACTTGAATTTTATATAAATACTATTCAGGTATGGAGATCTACAATTTAGAAATGGATTATGCATCTTCCTTATTTAGATTAAACTTAGCCTTTACCATATTCCAAGGAATCTAGACTTGATTGGCCTTACATAAGAGGTCTCCAATTGTGTGAATACCTTTTTAAAATAGTGTTAAGCTTTTAATCCAAGGGACCATGGCAAAGGGGACATTATGTAAATTCAACACGGGAGACCAACATAGAGACTAGGAATTGAGAGAAAGTCCATTTATAAACCCTTCCCCCAACCAAATGAGATGAGATTTTCCTTGGCCTTCCATATAATTTATAGGATAAAAGTGCTTTCTATATTAATAAATCATAGGAGTGATGAAAATGTTGTGCAAACCAATCCCTTGCCAGGCCTTTTTGCCAAGACAACAACCTTGAGAAATGTAGTACCTCAATAAATTTTTTATTGACCCCTAAATTTTGTACAAGTATTGTTCCATTTTTGGTGCACGGTACAGAGGGACCATTGTCCATTTTGACATAAGTACCGACACGGCACAGGAGGACCATGTCCTATAGGATTATCGTGATGTGAAACTTGCCAAGCATAGAAGGACAATGGTGCAGGAGACCCATCGCGAGAGGACCTAGTCAAGGTAGAATGGGTCACAAGGGACGTAAGAACAAAGGAATCAAAAAGCGAAAGACTAAGGGAGAGTAAGGGAAGTAGAATGTGAGGGATGTAGGATCAGTTAAAAGAGAAACTCAAGTAGGACACTTTAACCCCATCGATCAGAGGTTCTGTACTAGCTTGTGAGGAACATAATACTTGGCTGCTAGAACATAACATAGAATAAGCATCTAGAGGTGCAAAGACCCGATTTTATAGGAAGAACTAATTGTAAGATCCATGACTCTTAGCCCATTTAGAATCTTGACACTTGGTTAGGGTAAAACAAGTATAAAAACCCATGTTGTAATCATTTACGAGTGTGGTCTTTTGGAGAATAGATACAACATTCTGTCTTATAATTTATTAAGCAATCAATGAATAGTTAGTGTTCACCATATTGTGTGATGATTTGTGAACATTCTATGTGTTGAATAATCAATATGTTTTATTTTTAAGTCATGGGTATCTTTTTCTTGTATTTGAACTATTGAATAATAATGGTGATTCTAGTTACTGTAGTAGTTAAATCTAGAACAATAAGGATAATAGTGGTATGTTTATGGTATTGAATAACTTAAGATTTGTGTTATGAGAGACGAACAAACATATAACATTATGCTTCAAAGCCTTTAGGGACCGATATCTTGTTGCATGCTTCAGGTGAGTACGTGAGACTTACCTCTCATGTGATAGGGCCAATGCACTAGCTTGTTGGGAGAAAACTTCAGTGCTGTAATAGAATTAATTAAAAGAATCCAACATTTTGGTTGTATTGCAAGGACACAAAGCAATTGGAGCATAAACATGGGAAATGTTTGAGTGCATTACATTAAAAAATATTAAAGAATGGGTTACCAATGTCGAAGATAACTTTGCGGTTTCATATCTTGAGCCAGACATTTCTCCATGATAGTGGGTAGAACAAAATCTCTATATCTCTTTGTATGAGATTTTCTTTTCTGAGGTCCCAGTTCTTTTACATTCTTGGATCTTATCATATGCTCAGGGATGATCCCAAAATCTTGGACAAAGGCAATCATGGACACTTGAATGATAGAGGAGTTTAGCATGAATTATAGTTCCTTGGACGTGGGCGGTTAACTATTAGTGGAGAGGTGTTTGAAATAGCTACATTTTGGAGTACACGGTGACCACCCATTCATGTCTTGAGGAAGCAAAGTTCTAACTTCTATGAGAGCTGAGGGGACACTACCTCTCATTGTTTGCCTTTGAGATAAAGAAGCTAATTGTTGACCTTGGATTGGAGACTCTACCCATAGAGGGCTAAAATATCTCGCGTATGAGCCACACATTTGGAAGGCGAGACAATTGATTGAAGATTATGGGTTCAACATGGTAGCAAGCCAACGAGTGTTATAAAAATAAAAGTATGATGAAGCTCGATAGAGGATTATGGGAGTTAGCGGTGTGGGAAGAGATCAGGAAACCTTGATGAGTGCTGTAAAGAGTTGTAGGGAGGCAAAAACGTGCAAGGAACCCATCACTTTCGAGCCACATCCTTTGCCACTTTTATCCTTAAAAAGAGAAATGAGCTGGACTATAGGAGATGAACCAAGTATGAATCAACTAGGCTTCTCCACCATAGTGTGTGCTCATGCCTTTGAGTTGGACAAAATACATATACAAAATTAGGAGACAAACAATATAGAGTCAGAATTTGAACAGGTAAGGGAGATTAAAACTAGGCCATTATCCAGAATCTAAATTATCTTGCCCTCTTTAGGGGAATTTTATGGCACAACTTGGGATGCCTAGTGGATATGGCCCTCAAGCCCATAATATAAGCCCAAACTTGGGAAATAACCCTCTACCACACCTCTTCCCATGGGCACTGCTATTGGAGGCACTAGAGGAGGATTAGGAGGAGGCACTGGAGGAAGCGGACCCCCTCCTAAAACTAGAGATGGACCTTCCTAGTAACCACCCACTCAACCACAACCCACTATAGTCTACTATGAGATGACATTGCATCTATCTGAATACCATGGGGTAGAGAATGCAATTGAGCATGTTCATAAGTGTGAATTCATTTGGAGAGTGTACAACATCACATTTTATGAGTGAAAGGCAACACAATTTGCAACCACATTTTTAGAGTGTGTGCACAAATGGTATAAAAAATTCAACCCTTAATAAGCAGTGGTTGACTATGACCAACTCAAAGCAGCCTTCCTAAAGGAATTTGACATTCTTGAGTTTGAGTAGCAAAGTATAGGAGTGATAAAAGACATAAAGCAAGGACTTACAAAGAGCATACATAAATATGATGCACGATTCAAAAGATTGCTTTATAAGTTGTCATTTGAAATCAATCTTGCTCAGCATGAACAATGTTTTATGGGAGGATTATTGCTACCTTTTCGATGTACCTTGTCACAAAGAACCTTCACCAGCGTGTGTGAAGTTTTTGAAGCTATTCTCTGTGCTAAAGTGGTCAGAATCATGGATGCCGGGATTAGTCCCTTTATGGAGGCATAGATAACATCCATGACATCTTAGCTTTAAAAGTTGATGGCAAATAATGCACATGAGACATGCAGTGGTGTCTGGTGTGCCAACTGTGAGACTAAAGGGAATATAAGGAACAACTGCCCATTTAAGAACATCCACACAATACTAAAACAAAATTGTGAGATCTATCATGAAGATCATGATGTTCATTCTTTTCCACTTTTGGAATGGGCTACAAACACTAAGGTATCTGAGTATTGTAATATTTATGATGCCTACACACATGGCACCAATGATTGTCGATTGATCAGTGATATTTATGAAGCTCAAGTGTGTGACACCTACCAAACCTTGGTCACCAATACCCAAGACAATGGTGGCTACCATGGGTGAAGGAGAGGACAAGGATGAGGTGGTAACCGGTTTCCACCAAGAACTTGCTACAATTGTGAGTCACTAGACCACTTTCAAAAGGATTGCTCAGAGTACCCAACCTATGCATTTTGCAAAAAGGACCATTGACTGGAAGAGTGTCTTGATCTATATGCAACTATCACTAAGGACTGCAATGAAAAGGGTGTCAACATGATTTGCATAGACAAACCACAATGGTGTACACAACCAACCATCCCCATAATACAATAGGTAAATATCACTACTCATAGTGGGGGTCAAACTCAATCCACAACCAACCCAGTCGAGAAGATACATCAAGAAGAACCACGGGCAAGGAAGTACCTTGATGCACAACAGTAAAAGGATGTCCTTCAGGATACAATAACACTTCTGTGATAGCTCCAAGGTGAGATTCAATACCTCAAAGACAAGGATGTCACACAACATGCTGTAGTACAAAGGGAAGCCGAACCTCCAGTGGTGCAAGATAATTTTTAGGAACTATGCAAACATATGCTTGATAAAGACATCATTCCCCAGCTCAGTGCATGGCTTAAATGCCAAACCTGCCTACCAAATGAAGACCACCCTCACCTCAATTTGCAAAGCAAAGATCGCTATTTCAATCATGCTCGATGTCAGGAAAGTCCTAGTTCCTCTACCCTAGAAAATGAAGAGATATTAGTTAATGTTGCTATCAACGGATGGGTAATCTGAGATATTATAGTAGACATTGTTGTGAAAGTTAAATTTCTCACTAAAGATGCTTGGGAAAAAATATTTATTCGAGTCTGCAACCCTCTCGTCATGTTTTATTCATGGTGAATAAGACTTGAGCGTATCCTATTAGAGTCCTCAAAAACACCACCATTGAAATACTTGGGGTTCCCTTTAAAGTAGATTTTGAGGTTTTGGAGTTAGCAGAAGCTAATGACTATCTAACCTTACTAGGAAGGCCTTGGTGCTACAAGAATCATGTAGATTTGAGATTTAAAAACTAATACATTAGCTTTGAGAATACTGATCAACGTGTAATAATACCTTTAGACCAAGCACAAGGACCTCATTATATTGAGCTTGTGAGTGCTGATGAGGACATCAACAATTTGTATAATGTGATTGCTCAAAATGATAAACAACATGATCTAATGCTAGATGGGATTCTATAGTGGATGGACAACTAGTCTATCTCATACACTACAAGTAATGCTTGCAATTGTTGGGTCTATAGTGACTATTATTTCATTAGAAGATTGTGCAGCACTGTAAATAGAGGAGAAAACATCCCATGCTAGCTTCTTAAACATCACAAGTTTATGTGCCTAATGGGTTTAGCAATGACAGGGCCACTGGAGGGACAACCGCTTGAGAGACTTGATGAAGCTCCATAGTTCCAAGGATAAATGAAGGTGTGTGACTTTTCCCAGCACCTTGAAGAGTTTTATGATATTGAAAATAACCGGATGAGGTCTTTAGATCACATTTTTGATGGTACCACTGCTAGATGGTGGCATGCTCATAAAGAGTGTCTTTTGTATTAGGATCAAGTGCAAGATTATCTACATCACAGATTTCACCATGATAATAAGATCAGAGCCACACTTAGTTATAATGGTGTGAAAGCACCTAAACCTCATATTGAAGCTTGTGAGACAATATGGTGAGCAGAAGAAACATTCTTATTAGAATACCTCTAGGTCCATGCATTTTATGGGACTTTACATACGTGGGCATGGGCTTGGTACATTCATGAAGAAAGACACATGGGAACAAGATTCTAGTAGTTATTAAAGGAGAATATGACATTGACACTTTCTTACTTTTCACCAAGGATGGACTTGTGCCTCACCCTTCAAGCCATGCGTGAAGCAATCATTGGAGATCCAAGTCCCATGCAAGACTACCCATGCCATATTCATCAAGAACTTGAATAACCCATACATTTATTCACTGAGCCTCCCACACAATTAGTTCATGTACCATCTATAGTTCCTAATGAAGAACCTCATGACGAGATCTTCCTAGGAAAGTAAAAACTAGTCTTCTAGGTAGATGAAGGTGAAGGATCTACTTCACTTTGACCCATTGACAAACCACCTAGATGTCCCTACAAGTACTGGTTCATGAAATGTTCGGGACAAAAGTTCTCCAATAGACAACACTTATCATGGGCCCATCTAAACTATTCAACTTAACATTGACATGGAACAAGAGCCTAAGATGGCTACAATTTGAAATTATTGGACTAAGATAGAGATCTCACAAATTTTTGAGTTGCTAAAAGAGTATCAGGATGTATTTTGAGGAATTATAGTGAAATGAAATGGGGTCACCCTTCTCTAAGGAAGATGCACATAAAGTTGATTTATAGTGCTCACCCTATGAAGAAACATCCATACAGGATGAATCCTAACCTCTGGGCATGTGTAAAAGAGGAGATCAATAACATGTTCTACGCCAGCTTAATTACTCCTATTGGTGAATCTGAATGGGTGAGTCTCATGGTAATCAGTATCAAAAAGGATGAAAATATCTAGATCTGATTGGATTATCATGTTTTAAATGCATCCTATGTGAAAGATCCTTTCCCAACACCTTTCATAGAGGAAATCCTAGTGTTAGGTTGTGGAGCTAAAAGCTTCACTGATGCAGACATGGAGGAGGTTGCTGAGTTCTAGGGATACCGGCATCGACAACGCAACCGACGTCGGTCATCTTCAGTGCAAAGGGCAACCGACATCGGCAGGAGTCGGCCGACGTCGGTCACCTCCAGTCAGACAGCGATCAATGTCGGTCGCTTGTGTGGTTCCAGAATTGTTAGTTTCATGAACAATTTGTTTAACAAACTGATTGTTTGCATGTAAAGACTATTTTGAGTCTTGAGCTGCATGTCTAATTATTGTAAATTAGAAGTCTAAGTTATTATTTAGTATGGGATCTATTTATAGACTCATTGGCATGTATTGTAATTAAGGACAAGGAAGAGATCCTTCCAATTGTAAGATCAGGTTGATCTGCAGGGTGTGCAAGATCAGGTAGAAGATCTACATGGTAAGCAAGATCATTTGAGTTGCAGGTTGTTTCAAGTTCATGGGAAATCTACTTGAAGTACTTTGAGTACTTGTGTGCTGGCAGTGTTACTACTGGCTGGTGGAAGTGAACAACAACTCTGTGTTTGAGTTGATTGTTATGACCGTAATTGAGAGAGAACTCTTGATTGAAAATTACTGGGAGCCCTTGAGGTGTGGGAAGACTCATAGAGGTGTGAGAAGAAGTGGCATCTTCTTTATTGTATTTTCTTTCTAGATGAGTTGAATACAAGATTGTATTGTCTCTCAAATTTTGTGTTGTTACTGATTTCTTGTTACTTCTGGTTAAATTTTGTGTTTAGTTGCTTATACAAGGTAATCAATTGTGCTCCTAATCCTGACAAAGTGGTATCAGAGCTAGGGTTGCAGGAGTAGGTTTACTAACACCTTGGTTTCAGAGTGTGTTAAGTGTTTGTTGATTACAGGTCACTCTCATGGGTTTTCGATTGAGTGGGAGTATAGGAATGGCAGAAGAAAGTAAGCTTAGAATAGAGAAGTTTAACGACAAGAATTATCAATTATGGAGGATGCAGATAGAAGATTATCTGTATCAGAAAGATTTGTACTTACCGTTGGGTGGGGTTGCATGCAAACCCATAGATATGAAAGATGAAGAATAAAAGATTTTTGATCGGAAGGCTCTGGGATTTATAAGGTTGAGTCTTGCATCGTCTGTGATTTCCAGCTTATCACAGGCTAAGACAACGGTAGAGTTGATGGAATCTTTGGTAAATTTATATGAAAAACCCTCAGCTTCGAATAAGGTATTTCTTATGAAGCAATTATTTAATTTGCAAATGTTGGATGGTGGATCAGTTCATAGTCATCTTAGTGATTTTCATGGTTTGGTAAACCAGTTAAGTTCAGTCAATATTGTTTTTGATGATGAAATTAAGGCTCTCTTAATCTTGTGCTCATTACTTGAAAGTTGAGATAGTTTGGTAATGGCAGTTAGTAATACTGCGTCTGCTTCAAATATCTTAAAAGTGGATGATGTTGTTAGTGTAACCTTGAATAAAGAAATTCGTAGGAAAAGCACAAGTGAATCATCAGGAAATGCTTTGAGTGTTGAAAGCAGGGGAAGGCAAAGAGAGAAGATCGAGCAAGGGAGATCAAGGTCAAAGATAGGCAGGAGATCCAAATCTAGGTTTGGCAGGATTATCTGTTGGAATTGTGGAAAGGCAAGGCACAGAAAGAAAGATTATCGGTTGGTTGAAGATCAACATGAAGGATATGAAGATGCAGATGTTGCAGACATTGTTGCACAGGATGCTCTGGTATGTTCCTTGGATAAATTAAAATCTTGGGTTTTAGATTCTGGTGCCTCTTTCCATGCATCCCCAAATAGAGAATTTTTTCATGAATATGTCCAGGGAGACTTTAGAGAAATTTATTTAGGGGATGGTAAGCCTTGTCAAATGGTTGGCAAAGGGAAAGTGAAGCTGAAATTGTAGACGGACAACACATGGGTGTTGAAGGAGGTCATGCATATCCCAGTCTTGAAGCAGAATTTGATTTCTGTTAGAAAGTTGGGTGATGAGGGTTGCACAGTAACTCTCATAGCGGATTCTTGAAAAGTTTTCAAGGGTGCACTTGTTTTAGTAAGAGATAAAAAAGTAGGTACTCTTTATCTATCTACTCATATTACTGATTCTCCTTCTGATTTATGTACTTTAGCTGTAGATTCAAAGATGTGGCTCAATAGGCTTGGTCACATGAAAAAGAAGGGAATAGATGTTCTTAAGTCAAAAGGTATGCTTTCAGATTTGAAAGGCATGGATCGAGATTTCTATAAGCAACAAAATAAAGTGACGTTTTTTGACACTGGGTCAACAAAGAAGGTGGTAGCTTCTGTTGGAGGATCACAGTATTGCAGAAGGAATAAATCCGATGTTCTTGATAAAAACTGTAAAGCCTTGATTTTCAAGGAGAAGATGACGAATAGAGATTAGTTCAAGGGGCTAAAAAATTTTGAGCAGAGCAAAGTTGATTTGGACAAGGTTTTGATCCAAAAAGAGCTTGCAGGTAAAAGTCATCGCTCACAAGTAAAACACAGAGACCGACGTCGATTAGAAAACTGACATGAGCGTCCAGATAGGGACCGACATCGGCTATGTGCAAATTGATGTCGGTGATGTCAGACAAAGTAAACACTGGCATCGATCAGGGAACTGATGTCGGTGATGAGGCAGTCGCATGGAACCGACGTCAGTTGGGTGCAGACTGAGAGATGACTGACATCGGTCATTGAGATGAATTTTGGGCGGACAACAAGCTGTCAAGGAGTCTCAAGCACCCATATGGAGGACTGAAAGGGTAAGTAAGCCTCAAATTCGTCATTCCCCTTCTTTACGCTACTTGTTGCTCATTGATGGTCAAGAACTAGGAAGTTTTTAAAGAAGCAAAATAGGTAGAACCTAAGAAACAGTGAGAGCATGGCATGACTCAGGAATTTGATTCCTTAGAGAAGAACCAAACGGGAGTTTTTGGTAGAGTTGCCAGCTGGAAGAAAGCACTGAAAGACGAATGGATTTTTAGGATAAAGAAGAGCAGGAATGGACATGTGAGACGGAAGGCCAGGGTATATGGTCTTGAGTAAGCTGCAAGAAAATAGAGGTTTAACCATTGTGTTTTCTTTACCAAGTTAGATAATATTAGCTACATTATCTTGTTACTGTATGTTGTGCTTGTTGCAGGGTTACATATGCAGGGAGTTGCTGAACTAAAGGTAAATTTAGTTCAGAGGTGTGTCATGAGGAATCTAAGAGCAGCAAGATTCTTTGGCATGAGTGTGTTCTAGAGACATGGAAGGTCATAGGTTGATTTTGTCTCCAGATGATTGTGTGAAACCGATTAGCATGTTGATGGTTGGACAATTTTATGAACAGTGCCCTGATTCACATAATGAGGTTAAGTGCATGGTATGTACTAGACCTGAATTTGCCCAAGCAGTGGGTATTGTTAGCAAGTTCGTGGCCAATCTGGGAAAGAAACACTGGAGGGCAGTTCAGTGGATTCTCAGGTATCTGAGAGGGACCAGCCGCAGGTTAACATGCTATGCAGGGTCAACTTATTTTCTACATGGGTTTGTAGATGCAGATATGGCAGGGTACTTGGATGACAGGTGTTGCACCACAGGTTGTGTGGTGGTTGGTCTTCAAGATTGATCTTGAAGAGGGATACAAGCCAAGAAACAAACTAGATGATGTACATGTACAGGTACAGGTGCAGCTATTTATCTCCAAGTGGGAGATTGTTAGGTTATGGAGCTAAAAGCTTCATTGATGCAGACATGGATGAGGTTGCTGATTTCCAAGGATACCGACGTTGGCAGCGCAACCGACGTCGGTCATCTTCAGTGCAAAGGGAAACCGACATCGGCAGGAGTCAGCCGACGTCGATCACCTCCAGTCAGATAGCGACCGACGTCGATCGTTTGTGCAGTTTCAAAATTGTTAGTTTCACGAATAGTTTGTTTAATGAACCGATTGTTTGCATGTAAAGACTATTTTGAGTCTTGAGCTGCGTGTTTAATTATTGTAAATTAGAAGTCTAAGTTATTGTTTAGTATGGGATCTATTTATAGACTCATTGGCATGTATTGTAATTAAAGACAAGGAAGAGATCCTTCCAATTGTAAGATCAGGTTGATCTGAAGGGTGTGCAAGATCAGGTAGAAGATCTACATGGTAAGTAAGATCATTTGAGTTGCAGGTTGTTGCAAGTTCATGAGAGATCTACTTGAAGTACTTTGAGTACTTGTGTGATGGAAGTGTTATTACTGGCTGGTGGAGGTGAACAACAACTCTATGTTTGAGTTGATTGTTGTGACCGTAATTGAGAGAGAACTCTTGATTGAGAATTACTGGGAGCCCTTGAGGTGTGGGAAGCCTCATAGAGGTGTGAGAAGAAGTGGCATCTTTTTTATTGTTTTTTCTTTCTAGATGAGTTGAATACAAGATTGTATTGTCTCTCAAATTCTGTGTTGTTACTGATTTCTTGTTACTTGTTACTTCTGGGTAAATTCTGTGTTTAGTTGCTTATACAAGGTAATCAATTGTGCTCCTAATCCTGACACCTAGAATGTGAAATTGACTGTGAAGTATACTCTTTCACAGATGGGTTCTTGGGGTACCACCAAGTCTAGATAGCTAAAGAAGACAAATCCAAGACTACTTTCACTATTGAATGGGGATCTTTTGCCTATACCATTATGCCTTTCAGGTTAAAAAATACCTTGGTGGTGTTCTCATGGATACCAGTTGAGGCTTTCAAAGATTTTATCCATAAGTTATTCCAAGT
Organism: Torreya grandis; assembly: GCA_037957365.1. Lineage (NCBI taxonomy): Eukaryota > Viridiplantae > Streptophyta > Pinopsida > Cupressales > Taxaceae > Torreya > Torreya grandis. The sequence continues at coordinate 2,697,682 of JARHVA010001475.1, read as the reverse complement.
TTACTTAGATGACTGGATTGTGTATGGGTTGGTCAAAGACCACTATGCCAATTTATGACTCATGTTTGAGCATTGTCAAGTGTTATAAATTTCTTTAAATTTGAAAAAGTGCCTATTTGTGACACCTTTTAGTGTGATTCTTGGACATATAATTTGTAATGAGGGACTCCTGGTGGATTCAACCAAGGTCTCCATTATTATCCATCTACCAGCACTCAAAACTCAGTGTGAGGTGCATGCCTTCCTATGACACATGGGATCTACAAAAAGTTTATTTGGGGTTATGCCAAGATCACCGTGCCCCTGGAAGAGCTTTTAAAGCACAATGAACAATTTATATGGACTAATTCTTGCAAAAGAGATTTCAAAACACTCAAAGAAAGGTTAGTTACCACTTCTATCTTGTAATTCCTTGATTGAACAAAGCCTTTTCATGTCCATGTTAATGCATCTGGAATGACAGTTAGCATGATACTTGCACAACTAGTTGAAGGAAACTTGGATCACCTAATTTATTTACTAGTAGGAAGCTAACATTGGCTAAAAGGAACTATACCACTATCGAGCATGAATTTTTATCTATGGTTTACACTCTACAAAAGTTTAGGCAGTACCTTTTGGCCACTCTATTTATATTCTATATAGACCATGAGGCCTTGAAGTATCTTGTCAACAAGCTAGTACTACATGAAAGGATTTACCACTTCTCTCCTAAGAATTCTATTTTTTTGTAATAGTAAAGCTTAGGAAGACCAACTGTGGACCTGATCATTTATCCTAAATTAAAAATGGAGAACCCCCATATGCAATAGAAGATGATCTTCCTGACGTACATCTCTTTCGAGTTGCTCAGGTACTTGAAGAACTAGAGGATATTGTAGCATTTCTCAACATTGATTATGCACTTGACTCCCTCAATTCAGAGGAGAAAAAATAACTTGTAGTTTATGTCACACCTTATCAGCTCATAACAGAAGATCTTTATGAGATGGATTGTGATGAGGTGCTTTGCCACTATGTAATGCAATACAAGCACCCTGAAGTGCTTTGAGAAGTTTTCGAATGTATTACTGGAGGATATTATGCTAGAGAGGCTACCATGCGCAAGGTATTTCTCACCAAACTCTAGTGGTCAACTTTATTCAAAGATGCAAAGGCCTATGTTAGGCAATGTGATATCTACCAACATGTAGGAAAATTGAACAAAAGAGATGTTATGCCATTACACCCTATTGCTTCTCAAGAACCATTTGAAAAATGGGCTATTGACTTTATGGGGCCTATAACTTTAGTAGGATGATGAACGGGCTCTCAGTACATCATTTCAACAATCAATTACCTCATATGCTAGGATAAAACAACACCAAAAAAAGACTGTACTACAACAACTATCACACGATTCGTCTAGGAGAACATTATAACATGATTTGGATGTCCCCTAAGCTTTACCAGTGATCATGACACCCACTTCTTGAATGAGATGATTCACATCTTGTTGATTGAATTCATGATCACGCACCACAAGATGACACCATACCACCCATAGGACAATGAAATAGTTGAAGCCTTCAATAAGATCCTTAGTACCACTTTGATAAAAAAAATGCAATATTAGCTAGACTAATTGGGATAATAGAGTATTTTCAGTACTATGGGCTTATCAAACTACATACAAGCACCTCAATAAAAGTACACCATTCAACCTATTATATAGAAAGGAAGCGGTCATGCCAGTGGAGTTCCTAGTTCCATCTCTCTGGATAACACATGTGGGAAGCTTAGACGATGAAGCCTTTTTGAAATCTTAGCTCGATGATTTGATGAAACTAGATGAGGTTCGGTTCCTCACCCACTGGAGTCAGGATGTTAAAAAATGTAAATAAAAAACATGGCATGATCGTCATCTAAAGAATAAAGTATTTTTTCTAGGTATAAAAGTTATACTATATGATTCCAAGTTTGCATGCCACCTTGGGAAGCTCCGCATCCATTAGGATGGACCATTTAGAGTTCATATCATTCGACGTACTAGAGCTTACTAGTTAAAGCGAATGGATAGATAATTCCACCTAGGACACTATAATAAGAGTCAGCTTCGGTCATATTGTGATTCTATTTAGTTCAGATTTTGTAATCAATAAGGCTTAAGGCCAATAGGTTAGAATTTACTTCTTTCAATAAAAAATGTTACCGTTGAGGGACGCGACTCTTTAATGTAATTTTGAGTTCCTATAAAATTGTTTTCATGGAGGACCACAAACCCTTTTAGTGTAGGGTAAGGCATGCATATGAATATAACACATAAGATAAGTGGGAATGCAGGGATCATAAGGCGTGAAATTCATCTATGGCACACAAGTGATTAAGGGCACATGAGTCATTCAATGCACCTTGGAAGCATTTTAAAAGGTTCCCGCTATTAGGGTGACAATTATCTTCTGCTTCATCGAAAAGGTGGGACACAGTTGTCATCCACTTCCTAAAAAGGCATGAGAAGGGATATATCATTAGTACGATAATGTTAGTTATGGCGAGACGCATACGAGTGGAATGATGGGACAAATGGGTTAAGGCACTAAATACTCGCTACAAGATTCAAAGTATGAAGGACATTAAAAGATATGCATTAATGACTAAAAGTGAAAAGGGGAGGGAAATAATTAATGGAGGTAAATTCCCCATGCATGGCCTTTAAATAATCTTGTTAAATCCATTTTATACTTTACCTTGCTTAAATCTTTGAGTGCTAAGAACGAACAGTAAATTGATGAACTAGTAATTGTGATACAATCAAATTCCTCTAAAACCAAGTAGATTAGAGTGATTGTAAAGTTGGAAAAGACACGACAGTTGTTTTTGAGGCAAGATGAGAGGTTTTTAAGTTTAGATTTGTGTGTAGAAGTGGAGATTGTTGAAGTTGCAGGATGTAGGTTCTGCTATTATTGAAGCGTGAAGATTGAGAGCCAAAGCAAGTTGGATCACCACCACGTACTCATTTGGAAATGTGAGATGACTACAAATTAACCTTCAAGTACCACGAAGGGTAATGTAGTTGAAAAAAAAGGTTAAGAGACTTGAAAATCTTCCAACCATACCAGAGGAAGAAGAGGTGAGTGGAAGAGCTTGGTTCTATATAAGAGAAGAGGTTTTAGGAGACCTAAAAGAAAGATCAAAATAAGTAAAACATGAAAAAGTCTTGAGGGAAAGGGTGGAAGGAGAAGTAAGAGAGAATGTAGAAGAAGCAAAGATGTTAAAGAAATGAAAGTAGGTGCCGGCCTCTTCATCACAAAACACCGCAACATCCCCCCCTTTATATTTGTTAATAGAAGAGATGTAGTACCTAGAGTCGATATTACACACAAAAAATTAGGTCTCCAAGGTTTCAACCACAATAATTTTTGACTATAACCACCATCAGTTGGGAAACAAAGTAGAGTTGTAAAATGACTATCAGGTTTAGACCACCAACACTAGGATTCAAGTAGTCTATGACTTGTCCATCAAAAACTAGCTAGATAAGGTCGACCTCTTTCAAATATTTGAACTACCATACTTTGGCAAGACTACTAAGGTAGTTCAGTTCCTCCTTTTGCATGTCTATGAGGACTACATCCACTTCATAGGGAACAACATGAAGATTACCACAAAGAGTATAAGCAAAGTCATGAGGCTCCAGTGCTCAAGGGTGAATGTGTTAGATGACTTGGAAAATATGAAGGAGATTCAATAGATTGCCACCATGCTAATGTACTAAAAATAAGGGCATGAAATACATATAAGGAACCTACAAGATCCTATCCTTAGAGTCATATCATGGATCATTTACACCAAGGTTGAAGGGACATACTGATGAAAGGAGGTGGATATGGCCCACCTACACATTACTCACCAAGTGGTTCAAGACACAAAATACAACTGGGTTCTGTATTTTGCCCAAAAGATAGCTGAAGATGCAAAGAAGGAACACAAAATACCTAAGTATAGGTTTTCTTGGGGAGCAATCCTCTTATTGCTAATTTTTGATGAGATCGGGGTCCCTGATTATAACTTAGGATCATTGAAGTGGGTGTACCCCTACTCACAAGTCCCCCATCGAGCACCTCAAAGCCTTCACTTGCCCCCAACACATTACCTCAAAATATAAGTTGAATATGAGATACTAGTTTGATGGGATGAAGCCAACTTTTAGGAATGAATGGCACATTCCCAAGGATTTCCCCTTGACTATAGATCAAGCAAAATTTGTTGTGAAGTAGCACTACCCGCTAGCATGCATTTGAATGAACCCTTTTGGATAACTTTTAGCATGGCTTAAACTTCCATACACCTTCTCTATGTACTACTTCATCGATTTTGTCAAGAAGATTTATGATGCATAACCAATCAATTTATAGGTAGAATGAATTGATGCAAAGCACCACACCCTTCGATAAATGTTCGTATATCTAGGAAATTAGGCTTTTACGGAGAGGGGAGAAACAAACTTAACTTATATTAAGGTTAAGAATATCCTAGTTGGGGAGTAGGTCCACAAGTTGTTTTACATGTTACTCCCCCATTAGTACCCTCAAGATGGAGACCCCAAGTAGAGGCTCCCCTAGGTATCACAAGTAAGAAGGAAGTAGCTAGAACCAAGTGCTAGTACAAGTAGGTAGCAGTACTCTTATAAATGATAGAGGATGATGGAGATGTATCCCTCCAGACCTACTTCTTCTCAACCTTTTGTGCCACATATACCTCCATCTCGTCCTTCACCTTCACCACCTTGACTGTCTCCCTCTCCATCTCACATTTCATCACCATCTGTTTCATCTTCACCTTCTCATTCCACTCATTCCCACTCACCTACCCTGAACCCTTTATCTCCTCATACAACTTGCCCACCTTCTCCACCTCCATGATCACCTTCACCTTCTCCAAATACTACCATCAGATTATTTCCAAAATAACCTCCAAGTCAAGCACCCCAAAGGGATCCCTCTCAAGAGGTGATTAATAGTTTGGGATTTGACTCGAAGAAGACTCCATCCCCAGTGCAAGAGGCCCCATCTGGTGATCAAATTGATATTGATGGAATGGGAGTAGATTAGATGGCCTTAGAAAGCCATCAAGAGGGTGAACTTGAGTGAGACCTAGAAAGGGAAAAGGGTCCAGCTGAGAGGGATTAGGAATAGAGAGGGTTGTCCACTCTACATGAATGATACTAGTTCAACATAGAAGATAAGAGCCTTTATCTTTGAAAGCACTTCCACCCCAAGGATGCAACCCTAGAAATAAGGAATCAGTTATCCTTCCGTTTGTAAATGTATAACGAAGAGCCCAAATTTGATATTCTTTTGGATTGCATTTTTCTAGCCCAGATGCTCCAGGTCTGCCAGACCTTATGAAGATTGATCCATAATGGGTCTTTTTAATAATGACAAGTGCCACATTTTTGAAACTAGCCATGGAGATGACACATTAAAATATTTTGTCAGAATCGGATGCACGCATGATGGAAAATAAACATGGAAGAGTTGTAGAAATTTATAATAAAGTGTATGCAAAAAAACAAGTGCTAGTCGAAGAAGTGGCTTCCTTGAAGCAATAAATCCAAGAGGCCACTGAGGCTAAGATAAGGGTTTTAAACCTTTGAAAGACAATTTTGAAAGAGGAGCCAGTTCTTGTAGATGGTGTACCATTGGACAAGGATGCCATCAGAAAGTTGGAAACATTGGTTGAGTTATTGCTCATGAAAAATAAGGAGTGATCTACGCCTAGAGATGAGGCCAAAGAAATAATTGAACAATTCACTACGGCAATAGACATTTGCAAAATCACCTTGGAGAGAGTCGGTGAGGTTATCCCTATTTTGAAAGGCATTTTTATGCACCTAGCACACCCAAATAAAATAATGGAAGCATAACTCCATGATGAGGAGGTCTTGAGACAACAAACGACTAATGCTGCTGTATTAATAAAAGACCACGTCAAGTATGCCAAAGTATTGAAGGATGTTGAGATGATGGAAGAAGCCATTAATAATCATCATCAACAAATAAATGCAAGTTTTACCATACTTCGAGGATAGGTTAACAAGGAGGTCTCCAAGTTAGAAGACATCCAGAAGGAAGCCAACGTAGCCCTTGATGAATAGGTGAAAAAAATCAAGGCTCTGACTCAACCTGAGGAGCTGAAAGAAGCAAAGGAGGCCATTGAATTAATAACTACCAAAGTCCTCGACCTATTGTCCCACTGGGACAAGATGAAGAAGGAACTCAAGCAGAAAGGGCTAGAATTTTTGGAGGATGCTAGTGCAACTTAGTCTGGGATGGATTAAGGACTTAGTGTGGGATGATGTTGACCCCTAAATTTCATACAACTATTGTTCCATTTTTGGTGTGCAGTACGGAGGGACCATTGTCCATTTTGATGCAAATATCAACACAATGCAGGAGGACCATGGTGTAGGAGGACCATGGCATGTAAGAGTATTATGGCATGGAACTTTCTAGGTGCATAAGGACAATGCCATAGGAGACCCAACATGAGAGGATCCAGTCCAGGTAGAATGGGCCATGAGGGACTCAGGAATAGAGGACTCAGAACAACAAGTGGAAGACTATGTTGGATTATTTTTAATGATCCAAAGTTCATATAGTTAATATTTAGCTAGTTTTTATTTTGTTTTGTTTGTAATAATTTATTGGTTCATGGGAATATCAATTATATTCTGTAACCACTCGTGAAAAGCTTTTAAAGCTTTTCACCTCTCTTTGTAAAACATCTCGAAATAATATTTTATCCATTTTGTGTAAAATTCAATATTCACAATGTAGTTTTTTGGTTATTCCACCATTTATCCTTGGCCATCAGTGGTATTAGATCAAGGTTGCTCATGGAGGAGTGAAAATTGAAGAATATCTTTTTTATCTAAAGTGACTGTAAGAATTTCTTTATCCAAAATGCCACCAGGAAGACATTGAAGAATCTTATGAAAGAATTTGGGATTGACACAAGATTTAACGTATCTGTCAGAATAAAACAAGTCTGGGACATGTATTGCAGTGGAATGCACAATGTTTTTTGAAAGACCCTGCAAACTTAGTATGGAGATGACCTTTGTACTTCTTGGCATTTTTACGGTGAGGCTAGGTCAATGCAAGAAGTTTGTAAGCCTGAACAATAGGTTAATTAAATCTGTGAAGCAATACAATTGTGTAATGATCTGACATAAAGAAAGAGAACATTTTTTTAATACATATGGAGGCAAAGCTGATAAAAAAGAAGATCGATTTGGTTGGAAGGTAACGAAATTGCAAGGTATTAAATCTGAAAATATTATTTTCTCATACATAGTGTACTTATTTTAAAGGATTAAATTCTTTGTTTTCAGCATAAGAAATTATTTATTTTTGAGAACTGTACAATGCCCTTGTAGCATCTACAACAATATTTTATTTTTGTGCTGAGAATAATAAATATGGCACTTTGATTGCATTAATCCTCACAACATAATTTTCTTCAAGATCCCTTGGAAACATTGATAATCTAATCTGCAAGACATTCTGCAATTATTTTGATGTTTCATGGGAACTAGTAGTAGAAGATATGGCATGATTGATTTGCACGGTAGCGGAATAAGCCTTGCAAAATTGATTTGTATGGTGAAATAATAAATACAGTGTAGCTATTCTACAAAGGTTTATATTATTTTTCATAAATACTGATGAGGATTCCTTCCTCAAAGCCTGCACTACAATTTATTTTCCAGGGTGAATTTAATTTCACATGATTTTTTTTTTGAACATTGTCAAAAATAACGTTCATCTACAATATTTTCTTTCCATAGTTCAAAATTAATTGTAGGGGAGTTAGCAAAAAATATTTTGTTAAGTCACATGCAACAAGAGGTTAAGGGTTCAACCCTCAAAAGTGCCAATTTTTTTTTTTTTGCAAAGAGGTCATTTGAATTAAATGTGAAAACCAAGAAAATCTATACCTACTGTGACCAATTTTACCATATCTTGAACACAGTGTCATATTATTTTGTAAAAGTTACTTTTTTGAAAATTATACTTGAATATCTTTCCAATGAGTATAAGCAAGAAGGGGTCCGTCATGTCTTGCTATGAAATTTTAATCCCTGTAAACTAGTAAATTTTTCTGAATTAGCATTGAAGGGGGGTCTGCCTACCCTGACAGAGGAATGAAATTTCAAACTATCATATATTCTACATACGATGGCCAAATTATTCATATGACCACTTTTTTTTCATGGAAATGGATTTCTAAGAGCATTAAGCCAATCAATTTTTGATTCTGACATGCGTAAATATGTTTTTTACACATATTTTAAATAAACTATGCATTATAATGAAATCAAATGCATTTTCAGTGGAATCTGACACCCCAAGTTTTTTTTTAAATAGTAAAAATGTGCTGTATACATCAAACAAATATTATAATGACATGTACCATCACTTGTGTTGTTGGTGATAATAGTATTACATTTTGGTGTTTATAGGTCCCTAAGGATCTAACAGGCTAAATAGAGTAAACTAGAGGTTAGAGGATCCACAGAGGTTGGAGGATATTTTCCCTTCTCCAGTTTGCTATTCGCTTGGAGTATGGGTTCACTACTAGGATAGCAATTTTTTGGCTTGTGTACTTTGCTTTCATAGATGTAGTGTTTCTATGATCTTTGATGTGGAGTAATTTCAATGTTTTGTACTTGATTTATTTGTTGTACGGATTCTCACCTCTCACCTGATAGGGGGAGAAGAGATTGCAAATTGGGTTTTCGATTAGTCATCAGTGATTTATGATATGAGTCAACATTGTGTTGCTAGTATTATTAGTGCTGAGCAAAGTCCTGTGGAAGATGTTGGTGATTGTTGGGCATCAGTTTGAGATGTGCCATACACAATATAAAGGGTAGTCACTTGTTGGACATATTCTGTGTGAGGATTGATGTAGTTAGAAAGTGCATGATCATGTTCTACTGTAGTGTAGGGATGATCAGGATGTGATTAGTCTAGGATACACAATATACCAATTGTAGTTACGACAAAGTCGATTTGGATGACTCACAGTTCTTTGCTTCAGTCTTTCTATACCCATTTGGATCAAGGGGAGTTTGTTGGATTATTTTTGATGATCCAAAATTCATATAGTTAATATTTAATTAGTTTTTATTTTGTTTTATTTGTAATAATTTGTTGGTTCATGGGAATATCAGTTATATTCTATAACCACCTATGAAAATATTTTAAAGCTTTTCACCTCTCTTTGTAAAACATCTCAAAATAATATTTTATCCATTTTGTGTAAAATTCAATATTCATAATGTATTTTTTTGGTTATTCCACCATTTCCCTTGGGCCATTAGACTAGGGGAGCGTGAGGGAAGTAGAGCATGAGGGACACATGAGCAGTTAGAAGATCAACTCAAGTAGGACACTTCGATCCCATCGATTAGAGGTTCTGTACCAGCTCGTAAGAAACAAAATACTTAGCTGCTAGAACATAACATAGAGCAAGCATTTATGGGTGCAAAGGCCCGATTCTATAGGAACAACTAGTTGTAAGAGCCACAACTCTTAGCCTGTTGGGAGTCCATGTGCCATTTGTCCATGATAATTAGAATCTTGACACTTGGTTAGGGCAAAACTAGTATAAAAACCCTTGTTGTAATCATTTGTGAGTGTGGTCCTTTGGAGAATAGATACAACATTCTGTCTTGTAATTTGTTAAGCAATCAATGAATAGTTAGTATTTACCATATCATGTGATGATTCATGAACATTCTAAGTGTTGAATAATGAATATGTTTTATTTCTAAGTCATGAGTATCTTTTTCTTTTATTGTAACTATTGAATAGTAATGGTGATTCTAGTTATCGTAGTAGTTAAATATAGAATAATAAGGATAATAGTCGTATGTTTATGGTATTTAATAACTTAAGATTTGTGTTATGAGAGATGAACACATATATAACATTGTGCTTTAAAGCCTTTGAGAACTGGTCTTTTGCTGCATGCTTCGAGTGAGCATGCGAGACTTACCTCTCGCATGATAGGGCCAACGTGTTAGCTTGTTGGGAGAAAGCTTCTGCACTGTAGTAAAATTAATTAAAGGAACCCAATAATTTTTTAGGCCTCATCCCCTTCCAAGCTTTTGATGACCCATTTAACACTGAGAGTAAGCCCTTAAAGCTTAATATCAATGAGTCCAAGCCCGCCAACTTCTTTACGGTGATAAGAAATAGCCCAAACGACTAAGTGAAAATCGTGATGCCCTTCAGAATTGGCCTAGATAAAGTCTCTCTGGAGCATTTATAGCTTTGAAAAAAAATTTCAATTCTTAGGGAACTCTATTAGGTTTTTTTGTATGCCTATCCTTGTCACACTGCAATTACTCTTGGAAAGAAACTTCATATTTTCTTCAAAGGTCTATGCTTTAATTATGTTTCACCTACCTAATCATCACCCTTAGGGAGGCTAATTTGTCTATGTAATGTCATCCTCCTACATTCTTACAACGTTAATTCTAGGTGTTTTTGATAGTGTTATGGAAACCAATGACACCGAAGTGAGCTCAAAAAATTATTACTAAGGTCTTCCATGAGGTAATGACTTTACCCTTGATAGTCTTCCTGATGTTTTAGATTTCCTTGAATTTGATAAGACATATAATTAATTCAAGTAGATTACTTTAGCTGAATATTTTGTTATCTATGTCTCAACTAAAAACACATTGAAATATTGGGTTCAAAACCTCATGGTATTATACTAGAGGGTGTCCAAAATATGACAAATTTTTTATTGTTTAAAATTAATGAAGTTGATAATTGTTGAGCCATTGTTTCCCATGGCCTCTAGTTTATTTGCAACACACTTGTCATGTTTTTTCCTTGGAGTCGAGATTTTCTCATCTCTAAGCATGCAAAATTAAAAATCCCTATTTGGATAGAATTTCATGGTATTTCCTTTCCCCTTTGGAGTTTTGTGCATCGGTTGATTAAACTCCTAAGGAACTTTATAGGGTTTGAACAAGATACATTTTATGCGGCTTGAGATTATAAATGCATTTGCATTAAAGTATATATCTTAAAGGTTCTCAAGGAGACCATTGATATCCAAATAGGTGATAAACATATTACATAGCATGCAATTTATATCAATATGCCAAACACTTATTTCTCCTACCAAGCCATAGATCAAAAAATCTATGAGTATTCTTTAATCAACACTTCTAGGCTTGCCTTGCCACCCAAAACATATCCCAAGGGAAACAAAGGTGCTCAAATGTTTGCACACAAATACACTATTGTGTCTAATAAGAGGAATACCTAGTAATTTCATATAGTAGGCAAGAACTCGACCACTATGTAAAAATCCAAAATTCCAGTGCTTTGGTTGTCACTAGGCAACCGTCCTCCACCACTCTATAGGTAGTTCCGCTATTAGTTCACAACTTGTAAATTACTATTCTTTTCTTTTTTTCTCAAATCCAAAAACTATTTCCCATCCAACACAACCTCTTCTTGAGGCAAAAATTTTAGATGTCATTGTAAATAAAAAGGTATTTGATGGCAAGTCAATGTATCATCATGATTATAATCCTTATCAACCATCTAAAGATGGTGAATATGTGTAAGATAGGTGGTGTGATTTATAGTTAGGTAATTTTATGAAGGGTAATCATCAATCCTATCTAGCTAAAAGAATTTCTAGTTTTAGCCAAGGTTGATGAGGAAACCACTATGCAAATAGAGGTTAGCCAATGACCATGTACTCTTGGAGTACACAAAGCCGTACTAGCACAACTCAAAAGTATATTATAAGGGACAGTGTCATTTATTTATCAAAATGAAAATTATGTCTACAAGAATTAAATATTGTTGTTTTTTCACTCACCTGCACCATTAAAGCAATTAAATCAGATGTTATTTTATGGATGCTAGATCATGAGAGTGGAAGTTACGACCTGATTACTTTAATTTCCCCCTCAATTTCAACTAATATGGTTAATTTGGTATTGGAACCTATTCATTAGGTAGTGTGAACCCTATTTAGCTTGAATGATTTTTTCCCTTGGCATTACCCACATTTATGTTGCCAATGAGATTGTTGAAAGGACATACTTTTGGCTATGGATTATTGACTCACTCCCTAACACCGATTGGATCCTATGTGGTAAATTTAATATGATTAAGCCTTTAGAGTGTCATTAATCTTAATGTAATGGTGCACCAACAAAAGAGAGTATTGGTTCTACATGTAAAAGAAGACTGGGTTGTTTGATCCCAACCATTATTGTTGCATTCCTTCCATCTCACCATGATTCACATGGTCCAACTTCAGGCAAGAAAATGAAAGAGTGGAAAACATATTGGATTTAGCTTTATTTTTAGAGAAAAATATTTTCACTTTTTCCAATAATTTTGACCTCCATGTGGCCATCATCCTAGATGCTTCTCTTTTAGTCCACCTTCCCATAAAGTTTGAAATTCAATAGATAACTTCTCAAGCTAGGAATACCAGTCATAGTTTTACCTTGATACTGCTCCCCTGCACCACTCCTAGACTAAGAACATATTATTAGAATTTTAAACTTTGTCCCTTGGCATTTTGGATCTTTTGGATGGATTGAGTGGTGGGGAAATGCTATGAGTCAAAAAAATGCCTATTTAAGCATCTATGGCCAACAAGGAGAAATGTTCCACCATAAAGCCCATACTTCACACTATGAATTTATTTGGGTTTTACATGAATTAGAACTATCTCCCTTCAATGAGTATGCGCAAAATAATGTTTCCTTTTGGTGAAAAAACCTTGAGGTTAAGGAAAAATATTAAATTTGGGTAGCTTAGATATGAGCATATATATAATAGCTAAAAATCAACGATAAATATTCCAAGGGATTCTTAACTCTCCTCCAATTTAGGAAAGTGACTTATCATGTTAAGGACATTTGATAATCTGTTTCTCATCTTACACACCTCCCTGATATATTATAAGATTTTATTTCTCATTATTATGGTCTGTTTTATGTTCAACCCTTGACACCTAAACAAGAAATTTACATTTCAAGATACCTCTAAGTGATTCTATATAATCTCATAGAAGGTCAAAGGGTGGCATGCAATTGACTTATCTTCATTGAGTAGATTGAGGAAAACATTATGAAAATGCATATTAACAAATCCCTTGGTATTGATGGGCTTTGTAGTGAATTTTATTAGGAATTATGGGATATATTGCGGCCAGATCTTCAAAAATTCTATTTTGAAGCTGTTCATACCAATTCCCTTGGCAAGATTAATAATCAAGGTAATATCAAAATCATCCTCAAATTTGGGGACTTAGAGATTATTACTAGTTGGATACCCATTACTCTTCTCAATGTGTCTTATAAAATCATTGTTAAAAATATTGCTCTTAGTGTTAGGTATTTTTTACCTTTTATTGTCTAACCTAATTTTCTCAATACATACATCCTTGAAAACATTATTGTTGCTTGGGAGGGTATGGAATGGGCCAAAAGGTCTTAATAAGAAGTTTTATTTAAAAAAAAATGATTGTGAACTAGCTTATGATAAAATTAAACAACCTTACATTTTGGCTATACTTAGGCTTTAGGGTTTGGTCCTACGTTTGTTAATACTTTTAACATGCTTTTATAGGATGTTGAGGCCTTTATCACCATAAATGGTGTCAAATAGAAGAAGTTTGGTCATTATTTATCTATCTGCCAAGGGTGTACCCTTGCACCCTCTATTTACATGTTAGCTATTGAAGGATTCAATTATTTATTGGAAGATTAATACTCTAGAGGGATACTTAAAGGTATCTTTATTCCTCACTCTCAAAAATATATGGTTAATGCACAATTTGTTGATGATTCCTTTCTTACTCTAGCTGAGAAGGAAATGTCCATTTACAATGCCATGGAATACTTGGAGGTGTTTTTATTATCATTTGGTTCTTAGCAATAATCTTTATTGATCAATTTTTTTTGAAAAATATTACGATAGAATTGAATGGCCTTCCATTTTGGCTATGCTTCAAGCTCTAGGGTTTGGTACTAAGATTTTTAGTACTCTTAATATGATTTCATAGTATGTTACGACATGTATCACCATCAATTTTGTTAATTATGTGTATTTTGGTATTTAAATCTATATCCACCAAGGGTGTCCTCTTTCATATTCTATTTATGTGTTAGCTACCAAGGGATTAATTATTTATTGGCATATTACTCTTTTGGATGGCTGGTTAAAGACATCTCTCTTCCCCACTCTAAATAAAGATGGTTAATAGTGTCGACATATAAATTTTGTCATAAGTACCTGACAATGCAAACTCTTGACATATTCCAAACCACATGAATTGTACACAATTACATGACTCTTATTTGACATTTATATAATCCTTTTCTCTATATGTAAGTTTTAACCTTTGTTAGCAGTTATTTATTTCATAAAACATTCATGCCAAATACTAAATCCACCTAAAATAAAATTTAGAATATCTCTAGTTTAGGGAAGGTTTCCTTGATCTTCTTATACAATCCCTCTCTAGACAGACACGAGAGTCATGTGCTCCTGGCCATTTAGATTAACTACATCCTATGCCAAATAATGTCTAGTTGATGAAATTCAAAACATCCTTTTAGGTATTTCCATATGTTTTATAAGTTCATATAAATGAAATTGTTGAAATATTCTTCTATAAATACATGTCAATATTCATTCATTTACACCACTTGAAATTTACTTCTCTCAAAATTAAATATTATTTTACATTGATCAAATATGACATATTCTCTCCAAATTCAAGATCACTCATAAGACAAAACTATAATCCAAGTCAAAAGTATTCTAAATCAATTTAAGAACTATCATTTCCAAGAATCAAAGCACTCTTCTAGATACATACATATAGTCAAAGGAGAAAAAATTAACATTCAATCTAGATGAGAGAATTACATGGACTTGATTTCCCTCCTTGATTATTGGATACATAGGTAATAGTCAATCATCAAGGCGTGATTGAATTCAACTTAGCCTATTACACTACCCTCTTTTCTTATAGATTTTCAAATTGTTAAAAGTTACCTAAAGGTTTAAAAAAAAGAAAAGAAAAATATTAATATCTACACAACCAAACCCTATTTGTGATATCTCAAATCATTTAACAAACTTAAGTGCAATAGACACAAAAATTATTTTTTACACATAATCAACCAAGACAAGTCCATAGTTAACATACTTGGGTGCAATGCACCACTGTCCACTTACAACATTCATGTATATAAAAAAATTATACTTCATCCCTTGATTTTCCATTTCTATAATTTTGCTTTCTTCGTCATTCTATATTTTCCATATGTTGAAGTCAACTAAGACAAGTTTGTAATCAACAACCTCAAATGTATTGCACTAATGTCCACTTATGGTGGACACGTCCAAAACCTATTTAAATTTATGTGCTCAATCTTGAATATGCTTAATCATCTCTCTTTCTATTTTAAACTTTTAGACAATTTAAAAAGTCAACATACTTTTTTTACAACCTAAGTATATTTATTCTTAGTATTTCCCAGAATACCAGTTTTCTATATTTAGTAACTTATCAAAAGTATAGTTATTAATTATTATACATCTTTAGCATTTTAATATTTTTAGTTATACACTTATAATTAGAAATATATTTTTATTTTATTTTTTTAAAAATAAGGTGAAACATTATTTAAACCTAAAATCTAGATGTGGGAAATATAAGGTTAAAGGGGGAAGAGATAGCCTAGGGCATAAGGATGATAGACTATCTCTAAAGTAGGATAATTAATTATAAAATCCAGATAAACATATAATGAATTTATTATGTTGAAATATGCTAAAGATAAAAAGTATAGTTATGTTAGATATTATGATGGTAATGAAAACAATATACTTAGTTGATTTTATAATACAAATCTAGATCTGAAATAGGCAGAAAGTGAACTAGATCTAGATTCTAGAATATTTTATTGATTTTGGAAATTGTATCTCTATAGTCATAGACACTTGTATCAATCTATGATATTTGCATCAATGTTACCGTTTGACATGGATGTAGGTGTCTAGTATGAAATACCTGCTAAAATTAGACGCAACCACCTGGATGCTTCTAGTTTTTCATCACCTTCGCTTTGGCATATTCAGATTTGGTTCATGGACTATTTATCCTTGTCAAATAGAAAAACCTTAGTTCTTCATATTCATATTGGTTATGATAAAAATGGGTTAGTGGGCACATTGTGTCAAGATACCCCAAAGAACCCTCTATCAAGGAGTGTTGCCTACATATCCAATACTCTAAAGAGGGCATCAGATTTATGTAATTTTTCTTTACAAGTTGGCTTTTATGTGAATCATGTAATGTGTGATAAGCAAGTACAATAGTGACCTCGATTGTAACTTAGAAAATATATCTCTTGGGCTACTCCTTCAATACTTTATGCTTGTATATGTGTTATCCCTATGACTAATATGGAAATAGGAGAAAATAGGAAGCTTTGCTCACTTGATTGCTTGAATAAATGCTTTTAGTAAGTTTATTGGTGAGTAGGTAAGACATTTATAGGTGATGAATGAATGATGGTTGATCTTATATTTATACCAATCCATTTGGATAATATCTCACATTAAAGCACTTAGGCCAATCATAGGAATATATTTCATTTATAAATTAGATGACTTTAGGGCACTGAACACTTGTGTCAAGATAAGACATTTGTGTCAATGTATGCATCTGATTGGAATGCACATTTTTAGGTAATTATAAAATAGGTGCAAATATATAACTTACAGAGATGGAAGATAAGTAGATTTATAATATTTTAGGCAAGATAGAAGGCTTGGGCAATCAGAAAGACATTAGTCAGACTAAAAGATAAGCAATTAGGCACATAAAAGTAGTGTATGCGAGTCTTTTAAGAGTGGGAAAGGTCTATAATTTGAAGGTATAACCATGATATGTATTTTTCAAGTGTACAAGATTGAAGTGCTATGTAATTGAGAAAAAGTTTCTACGTTTGCACCTCCTTTAATCTAGTAATGAAATTACTAGTTTAAAATAAAATGAATGCATACCTGGGTTTATATAACACACTTTATCTTTGTTTGAGTCTAACTTGAGTGTTTTATTGGTGACCGACATGAAACTAAGAGCATGTTACAATATATAATAAATGCATATAATCTAAAATTGAAAGCATTTAAATGATTAAAATTGAAAGAGAATAAGATTTAGGGGTATATCTATGTATTGATACAACCGTCTTAGATTCTAGCAATTTAAATTTTAAATATATATCATCATGAATAAATAAAAATAAGATTAGGACAAATACAAACCTAGAAAGTGCATATATCTAAATATATAGAGAGATATTAGAGGACACATCCCCCAACCTTGGAGAAAATATGAATTTCCACCCAATAGTTGAGATTAGCTAGACCATGCAACCCAATCATACTTATAACCTGGTGGGTGTGAATGAACCGAGTCAACTAAAAGTATAAAAATGGTGAGGTTAGATGATGTAATCAAGTCTAACCTATAAAATTGATGAGATTGAGTGATTTAATCACATCAACCATACAAAAAAATGAACTAATTACTACAATAGATTATCACAATACAGTTCATAAAAGTCCAACCTAGTGGGTGATGATAGTCCCTAAAAATATTTGAAATCGGAAACTAATTTAATTTTGAAATGTTAGGTGCACATTACATAGCATATGTAACTTATATATGTCTCATGTTGAAACTATGTATAAAAATGGTACCAATGTATATAATTCTACCATAAATGTGTATATAACTCATATAACTATGCAATTTGGTCAATTTAAAAATTATGTGTGGAGAAAATGTTTTAAAAACATGCCTCCACTATAATTTGGGTATGTTGTAAATTGAATAAGTATGGAGAACATGTTTCTAAAACATGCTCCCATTGAATAAAAAATTGTGACAAATGCAAAGAATATGTTTCCAAAACATGCTCCCACTGTTGAGGATTAGTATTTACATTGGGTAAAATACTATTTAATTTTTGTTAGCTATTGTTGGTTAATATGATTATTATTGGTTAAATGAATATATTATTGTAAACAATAAATTTTATATATAGGTTAGTGTTTAGATTGGTTATACCTGTGACCATTACTGGGTTATTTGTTATTTGACCTTATTTATTATGAAGTTATTTTGGATATTTCTCTGGCTATATAATAGCCAATGTATTGTTCATTTGATATGATGGAAATAATATATTTATACTATGTTTTCCTATTTAGATTCATTATTTTTGTGTTTAGTTTATGCGTATTTGAACTAGTCTTATAATTCTACTTCTATCTACTCCAAATAGGCTAAAGCCCAGGATAAATTTTTAGTGGCAGTGAAGATTGTCTATGTTATTTTTTGTTTAGGTGGCAACAAACATGAATACGGGCTATAAAAGAATATAATGAGGATTTAGTCCTCATAATATTTTATTTTTCTATTATATGTTGTGTGACAAATAAAAAATTGTAATCATTCTCCTGCTAAGTTGGAGAAGAGGAGAATGTGCATATCATTAATATTGTAAATAGTTGTATAGGGGGCAATTAGTTTCATAAATCCTCTCACTGTTGTACTTTATTGGAAGATGGTCAGCCAATGAATATGTTTAACTATAAGTGAAAGTTAGATAATATATAGTATGCAGGTGATCATGTATAATAAGATCCAAAAAATATGATTGAAATAATAATATGCATTGACTTACAATTCTATTTTTAGTTCACATGATGTACTTTCTCTCCATGTAAAATCTAAGGGGGGGGGGGCAGGATGTTGAGGATTAATATTTACATTAGGTAAAATAGTATTTACTATTGGTTAGTTACCGTATGGTTAATATGGTTATTATTGGCTAAATGAATATATTTTTGTATATAGGTTAGTGGTTAGATTGGTTATACCCATGACTATTATCTAGTTATCTATGATTTGACCTTCCTATTTATTAGAAAATTATTTTGGCTATTTCCTTGGCTATATAATATTCAATGTAATGTTTGTTTGATATGATGAATATAATATAATATTACTATGTTCTCATATTTGGATTTATTATTTCTTTGTTTAGTTTATGCAGATCTGAACCAATATTATAATTCTACTTCTATTTATGGCAAATCAACTAAAGCCAAGGATAGTTTTTAGTGGCAGTAGATATTATCTATGTTAGTTTTAATTTGGGTGGCAACAAACATGAAAAAATGATATAAAATAAGACAATGAGGATTTAGTTCTCATTACACACACAGACACACACACACACACACATTTGTATAGTGTGTTATAAATAAATCATTGTAATCATTCCCTTACTAAGTTGGAGAAGAGGAGAATGTGCATATCATTGATATTATAAACAGTTACATAGGAGGTAAATGAATGCAAAAATTTTATGATTGTAGAGATCTTTGACTTACGTAATTCATTGGAAGATGGTCATATGGTGAATACATTCAATTTGAAGTGAAAACAAGATAAAATATTGTATGTAGGTGATTATGTGTAACAAGATCCAAATAACATGATTCAGACAATAATATGCATTGACTTACGATTATGTTTTCATTTCACATGATGTACTTTATCCCCATGTAAAAACTAAGGGGGGGAATGTTGATGATTAGTGTTTACATTGGGTAAGATGCTATTTAATTTTGGTTAGTTACCACATGGTTAATACAGTTATTATTGGTTAAATGAGTATATTATTGTAAAAAATATATTTCATATATAGGCTAGTGGTTAGATTGGTTATACCCATGACTATTACTGGGTTACTTATTATTTGACCTTATTATTTATTAAGAAGTTGATTTGGATATTTATTTGGCTATATAATAGCCAATATATTATCCATTTGATATGAAAACATAATATAACTTTACTGTGTTCTTGTATTCAACTTCATTATTTTTGTGTTTAGTTTATGTAGATTTGAACCAGTCTTATTACCCACTACAATATGAATATGTGAAACAATGTGGAATTCATGCCTTTATGGTATGCCCTCATTAATATACCCCGCATTTTGAGTTGAGGGAAAGTATCAACTAGAATATATAGGAAACATGTCTAGGTAGATATATCATTAAGCATAAAGAATGTTAAGGTTCATGATGTAGATCATGGTAATATATAGATAGTAAAAATATAATATCAACAAAAAATGAAATACACACAAGATCACTCAAAAATTAAATCAAGAGACAAAGGTCAAAAGAGACCTCAAACAAGGGGCATGTTCAAGTTTTGCATAGTCGAAAGAACATGACTTAGTCAATGCCCACAAAATAAGAAATGACATATTCAAATGTCAACATACAACAAGTAAAGACATATTCAAATGTCGAAGAGGAAAAAAAGGCACGAGATTCACAAATAATGGAGCATAATTAAATGATCAAATAAGAAAGATAATAGCAAGGCAATATACTCAAATAAGTGCATAAGTGAAAGCATAAGCAAGCAACATAAACATATCATACTAGTCCCAGGATATATGTGCTAGCAAAAAATGGAAAGTACATGGCATATCAAGTATACTAAGAAAGATATAAGAATGGATAAAAGAATGTGTAAGTATATATATGAGCTCAAACATGATGATGTAAACTAACCATAGAATGATTTAACCTAGATGTATCATGATCATAGAGGTGGATGCTCCCAACATCCTGTGACGTGAGTAAAAGGAAAGCCCTACATCTAAAAGTGTATAGATCAAATATTTGTGTATTCCTAAATCACACTAAAAATATGTGTGAAACATATGTATATAGAAAATATTGATATTTCATCTATCAACATGGAACCAACAACATATATGCCAAGGAACTAATAAGATAGGTAAATGTTGAACATATTTATGGATTTATAAAAAAATTAAGATATTTTTTGTATGTTTGGAATAAGTGAAACCAAATAAGCAACCCTATGATCTTATCCAATGGATGAGAATCTGCAAGGGATGGTAAATGTATAACATTTATAGAACAATATGTGTCATGTGTGCATACTAGAAGTAAGAATTGTATCATGTGTTATGGCCAACGTACCCACTTCTTCTGAAAAGTAAGGGACCCCTCTTTAAAGTTACTCAAATTCGAGGTTCTTGGAGTTTCAATCTATTTTTGATCAACATATTTCATTAAGAATCCTCAAATTTATATTTTTTTCTTGGTTTTTCCATGCATCTAACATATTCATAAGGACAATCAGTCCTTACTAAACCCGCTCATAGCTTTTGAGTTTAAGCACAGTTGAGTCTTTGTTGCATCTTAAGAAGAACAAAGAACTTTCAAACTTAGAATATTTTTATTATGGTAACTGCATATCTATAGATTGGACTTGTATTGAATTTACTAAAGTCTTAGTCTCTTGGATTTATAACCTCCTAGAGTCTTACATGATACCTTGTAAAAATCCATTGGCAGGCAGGTGAGAGTCAGATTTGATTACATAGCTTCCCTTTTTACTTAGTCTTTTTTCATGGATTTTTTTAGGGAGAATGACCAAATGAGAAAGTGCCATATGGTCCCATTTTTAAGAGTTGTTAGTCTCTTAAATCTGTTAGAGATGTCAGAAGATTAAGAGATCCTGACTAATAAAATTTATATAGCTATCAGAGTTATTAGTCTCGTTGACCAGACATAAATGTTAGAGCCTAGGAGAGCCTAACCAAGTGAGAGTAATTTGCATGGTCTAGTGATCAGAGGTGATAGAACCTAACTAATCAGACAATGCCATGTGGCACTCTTGTATATATTGACAGGGGAGGCCTATGAATACATAAGAGATTAGAGTGAGGTATAATTAGACTTAAAAGGATAATCAAAAGATACCACATATCACTTTACTCCTCCAACTGATGATTCCTACTCCTGAATGTGTAAAGGTAAAGTGTTAGGATACACCTAAGTGGTAGTCATTGTAGTCAAGACCAATCAATGATGGACATATGGCATAAGGTAAAAGTTATCCAAAATGTTGCAAAGATGAAATAATCATGTGCTTACCACACTCCTAACACTAACTAAATGGGAAACTAGGCCATCAATGGAAAATCTAAAATGTCACATCGTAATCACCAAATCCAGTAGGTGGCACATATTTGAAATCTCAAAGTTTGAGTCCAAATTGAGAAATAAATGAGAAAATAGAGACACCGACTCAGATTTGAGATCACATTGAGTGAGCCACGAAGAGTCATTAATATAAGATATATGTGTAGATCCATATAAGTCCCCCAAGATAAATTAATTTACCATTATTGTTCCCAAATTTTTAGAGTCTACCTTCATTTTTTTGCTCATTCCTATGCCCATGTGCCTCCCTTGCTCAGACTTTGCTATCATAGATATCCTACCCTTTATATAATGGTTGCTTCATCCTATAACCCTAATGTTTAACATGTGTAGAAGGACATCACTTTCCTATAAGGTCTAACTCATTTCAAGCATTATAATGAGATGTTCAAGGAAATTGACATTGTGCCAAAGTCTTCTTCTAGTGATGATGAGGATGAGGTTGAGTTCTCTGGGCATACAAGAAGTGTGGGATACACAAATATATAACTAAGCAAGAAGTCTTCCCCTATGTATATTTATTAGACAAATTAATACTCACTACCAAACGGGTACATGATGGTGTTCATGACCTTGTGTGTTCAATGAGTTCTTAAGATATGATCACATCCAAGTTCCCATCTACCCAATTCCTTCCACAAGTATGGATCTCCACAATGCTCCATTTGGTTCTTCCATGTGTTTAGATACATTTAGGTTCCCTATATAAAATAAGTGTTTCTATATCCCAAAAAATAAGTGCAACTATTTGTACAGTTCACTTGGCCCTAACCACATTAGTGGTGCCAAAAATCACCAAACATATTCTTTAATTGACCTCTGTGGCCTCGACCACTACTGCTCCTTTTATTACTAAAACTCAAGCTAATTTGAGTAAAATGACCATAAATAAGCAAAAGAAAACTTGTCCTCATCTTCCTGCACCACCCCTTATTACCCCCTGCATCACTCCTAAGCCTCCTTTTTCCATTGTCCTAGTTGCCCAGGGACTTGGTTTCAACCAACCAATTTCTTCCCTTCTACTGAGTGCCCCTCTCCTTGGTGACATTACCCCATAGGGTAACTTAACCCAAAGCTAATGGTAGGAATAAATGTTCCCTTGGGATTCTCCTTTCATTTTACCCTCTTTCACCCCCATTCCTCTTCCTCCTCCATTGCTCTTTTCCTTCATTCTCTATGATTCATATGTTCTTCCTCCACTTATAACTCCACTTTGAACATCCATATCTACTACCCCACTAACACCCCATTCTACCTTGGGATTAGCCATGGTGTTGTAATAACCCAAGATGATTTTTTAAGGTGATCTTTAAGTGTAGTGTACTTCGACCAGACCTTAGGGAACATGACGAGGATCCTCATAAAAAAATTCATCTAAGAAGGAAACCTTGTGGTTTGGTAGACTCAAAATGATCTCTTATCCCTCACTAAAGTGAGAACATATATAGGAGAAGAAAGAGAGGTTGACGACCCCATCTCTATGCTTTGTGCCATGCATGACTTGACAAAAGCTCATGTAAGATATGTAAGAGCAGGTTCAGGTACTTGAGGCATAGATAAAGAGTACCTTCCCTATGGTACTAATCAAGAAAGTTAAGGAGACCCTCATATAACTCTTTTTATATATCAATGAAGTGGTTGAAACATTGACCAAATGCAGGGTACATATCCAAAAGGTACAATCATATTTAGAAAGGAATACTCTTATAGAGAGGAAGTACATGAAACTTACCATGGTTATCCAAAAGGGCATGTTTCTAGAATTGAAACTCATGCTCACCTTAGATCTAAGCCCTTATCAGACATATGATGGGAGTATGAGGGATTCAGTTGAAGAGTGGCTAACCATGACACAAATAGTTTTAGAACCCTTGAAATAAAGAAGGGAAAATATGTTGACCTACTTCAAAGAGGTCAATATCACTATGTTATTCCATCCAAATTTTACCCTGCTAGACAAAATCAAGTTTAGAGTTTACCTCAGTCACTTCGACCAAGTAATGAGGAAAAAAGTGGTGAAATCTAACAAATCTAGAGCCTAGGTAGTGTTTAAAATGTCAACTCAATCTATTACGAGCATTATCTAGGTCTTAGAAGTCAAAGTATCCCTAAAGGCCCCACTCTAGGTATATCTAAGATTGATGGCCCAATCAGAGGTGATATTTCAGGAACCAATAATGAATTTGACCAAGTTTTATAGGGAGTTCAACCTGGTGGTTATCGTGCTTGCCTCCAAAGAGGCATAGTCTAAACAGTTAAGGGGTAGTTCATCTAAAACTCATCCATGTATCAACTAAATGGGCCCTTGGGTATTTTTGGATGAGACTGGAGGATATTCTATCTATTTTGAATCTTGATAATTATAACAACATTGAGTGCCCATCATATCCCAAGATGGGAATCTTGTGCTACTAGGAAACGAGCCCCATTCTTATCTATATATTGTAAAACATAATACCTTGTAATGGTCAATAAATTTGGTCTTGTTAGAGTATCTTAGTCATGCTTGCTAGGCTCTAGGTATTTGTGTTTACCTAGTTTTGTCTTATATGGGGTTTAGTCTCACATTGGCTAGTTCAGCTTGTATTCTATTTTGTCTTGCCTATATAAGCAAGTGCCATTCATTGTAATACACATGATTCATTATATTTCATAATCTTTTGTATATCTATTGTGTGTATAATAATTGATTTGGTTTTCAATTGGTTTCTTCTATATGTATGCTAAAGCATCAATAGTTGTGGTAATGAGCCATTGGAAAGATCTTAGATAAAGAGTTTTGATAACTCTTTCATGATAATCAGATCCATCTCTAATAGCCATTACCTAGCCTACTTCATTGCATTTATTTGTCCTCATAATGTGATTTGGATTTGAGCTGGTTAGAATCTGTTGTTGTGATTTTATTTTGTATTTGGTTATAGATCTGAAGTTTTGGTTCATTTCGAAGGATAATGAATGTTTTTTTACAAATCTGGTTTAATGTCATACCATTGAAACAAAGGGGATCTGTCTAAGTTTTATACTGTTATGCCTTAAAAAATCTCATAGATGGTGAACCTATATCCTCTAATGCAACCATTAATCATATGGTTTTATGCCACATAACTTGCTTGACTCATAGAGTCAGAGTTGCTCAGAGTGTTTGGTTTCTCTCATGGTGAAACTCGGCCTTTTTATAAGTTGTTGTCATCATTTTGGTGCTATAGTCATGCTTGCTTCCATTTGGATTTTTAGCAGAACCATCCTTGTTTAATACAAACCCTAACCAAGTTTGTAAGATCCTTGGGTATCGATGTAATTTCTCTCTTTCCATTTAATGCCATACTTATGATTGATAATGGTTCCATTCTCAACACTTGAGTAAAAATCTACTCCATTATAGGAAGGGATCCATCCACTGATTACTACACCATTATTATTATTATCATGATAAATGACATTGATGCTTTTGGAGATCAAGGAGGCCTATGGGAAATCAAAGGTTGTTTTTATTCTACATTGAATTTTTTGCATAGGAGGATCTAAGGCGAGGTATCATTCTGATGTGTTGGTTTGCTGAGAAAAAGATTTGAGGAGAAAGAAAAGTCATTTACGGTGTTATTAGAGGTTTTTGGTGCTTGAAAACTTCTAGTTTGGCATCTTTTTTTAGATTTTTTCTTTTTTCCAGATCTACACTTGGTGTTAAAACTCTTTGCTCCTACGTTAAGGATCTGCTAGTTGGATTAGATTTTTTCCAAATATAAGGCATTAATAGGCTTTAGCTAGGTGTTGGAATAGCGTGGACCTATGTTGAGTCTTCTATTGCACCATATTGGCAAGTGAATGTGAGACACTTATTCTTTTTTTCCTTTGTGTTGGAATTATATTGTTTATAGACCAACACATTGGTGTTAGAAGATCCAAGCCCTGCATTTCAGATCTAAGCATTGTTTTCTGTGATCTGAGTCTTCTATTATGCCATATTGGCAAGAGAAGCATCTTAAACTAGCTTTTAGGAGAGAGCTACATTATTTTTACCTCATCAAAGGACTAAACTTCTTTTTCTCTCTTATGTTCCTTCTTACTATGCAGGTTAGCACTACATTGGCAAGTTTCATGATTGGAATTGAATGTATTATGGGTGGAGTGAAGCATGGATTTGAGTTGAAGTGGCTCCAAAAATAGCTTTGATAATGTTCTATCCTGATGGTGTCCCACTTTCTTGTTCAACATGGTGAAAATAAACATAAATCCATCTTTTCCTCTCTTTACATAGTTATTCGTTCATTTTATTTGCCTTAATAGTTGTATTTTTCTTAAAAGAGCAAGTCAAATTTGCTTACACGTATAATGAGATAATTAGAAAGACTTTTTTTCAATTTGATTGAATTTTTAAAGTCCATGGTGAAATTTTGATTCCAACGAGTAGTTGCACGACTATGTTTGTTTCTGATTTGGTCTCAAAAACTAGTTTGTAGTGTTTTTAAATTATTTGGGCCTTTTTTACAAGAAATTGAAACACTTATAAATTTTGAACCATAACTCAAGTTTGAGTTATGGTTTTTTTTTAAGTGTATTTATTTTGATTCTCTATCCATTGGTGTCATCAAATTGTAAAAACACAATATTTTTATAAAGTGCTGCATTCTGGGGGGTCTCTTTGCATTGGATGTGCTGCAATTTGCTTACCATTTATGATGACACATTTTGCTATGTTTTGAGTTTTTTTCTGAAGGATTATTCATTTTTTTTTATGTGCCTTATATATTCATTTGTTAGAGATTGAAGGGTGAGGTCCGGTCTAGTAGGATGTCAGACCCCCTCACAAACAACACAAACTTCCTTCTTGTTTCTTCTCGATTACATTATCATCATTTATTTCACTTATGGATGCATTTTTGGCTGAGTCTGATGTCTTATTCTTGAGTGTGCATTGTCACTACTATGGGTTTTTCTATGGTATGGGCCCTACTATTTTACTTTACACACATATGATCTCGAACACATTTTTGGCTAAGTCCAACATCCTTTTGCATGTGCTTTGCACATTGTTATTTTTGGCTGCTGATTTTTTTTTAGTATGTTTGCATAAATATGGTTGTTTTAAAAAAATTCCACACTCTTATTTCATTGCACAACATGCATTCTTACTTTGACATATTATTAGTTGTGTCATGTCTCCTCGAGGCCCCTTTCTTAATGCCTTACTTTCTTCTATGGAGACTTTTTTTGCTCCCTTATTTTTTGGAGCACCTCTCTCGATGGCTTATTCGATAGGTCAAAAGTCTCCTTGTTTAGATCTATTTTTGTGAAACTCATTGTCTTCATTGTTTCTATTTGGTGTTTTTTGTGTATGGGTTATATTATACTCACATTGATTTATAAAGTGCCATGAAAGGTTTATTGATTCAACCTTGTTTACCTTTATGTGTTTGTGTGCTCTATTTAGAGCATATTTTCACTTCATTAATTGCTTATCTTTTCCATCACCACCATGGACCATCATATTTGAGAGAATTATTTGTATTTTTGACACCTTTTTTGACAGTTGATAGTCTCCTTATTTGAAGCTATTTTGGTATATACAATGTCAACTTGTTCGGTGTTCAAATAATGGACTCAAACCACTAATACAAACCTTTTACCTCCATTACATCCATTTATAAGTATGGAGGGGGGGTGTGATATGTATATATATATTTTTGTTGAGCATTCTTGGTACATGTATGTTTTTGTACTTTCATCACCACTAATAGTCTTCTTGATTGAAGCTATTTTGGTGAAACATAGTGTTAGTTGTTTTGTGATTGAGTAGTGGATTTGGACTACTCATGTATATTGAGTTCCTTTTGTGACTTTTAAGTACCTAGAGTGAAAAATTCTTCATCATTATCTTTGGGGGGCTTCTAACTCTCTATTCTTCTTTTCTCTCTTTTGGGGGGGAGTTTTTCCTATGATTTTTCTCTCTTTTTCTCCACTTTATATTTTGCACTTTTGAGTTTTTTTTAAATTAATCATTTGTAAATGGGTATCTTATTCAAGCACTTTGTTTTCTAGAACCCATATGAAGATTTTTTACTTGACTCCATGGCCTTCTTGGTGATTCTTATAGTGATATCTATGTGGTATCTCCATCAGTGACATTAATGTGGTAGCCTTATTAGTCTTTATGCTCACTTCACCATCATGCTGGAGGGTGTTCAATCTATGCTTACTGGGGTTCATCATTCTATCAAATATTTTAGAGTGCAATGTTCATATTTAGTGATCTTCGTATTTAATACCATTCTTACTTTCACTTGGTGTTTATAACGACTCGACATCCATGTACTCTAACAAGAAGGATTGGCATCTATAGGGACATGTGAATTCATATTGCATCATCTATTTTTATCCCCTAAATTTACTTGAGGGGGGTGTCATAGTATCTTACTCATGTTTGCTAAGCTATAGGTATTTGTGTTTACCTAGTTTTGTCTTATGTGGGGTTTAGTCCCACATTAGCTACTTTAGCTTGTATTCTATTTTACCTTACCTATATAAGCAAGTTCTATTAATTATAATATACATGTTTCGTTATGTTTCATAATATTTTGCATATCTCTTGTGTGTATAAAAATTGATTTGGTTTTCAATTGGTTTCTTCTGAGTATATCCTAAAGCATCAATGACTGTCGTAATGTGCCATTGGAAAGATCTTTGCTGAAGAGTTTTGGTAACTCTTTCAGGTCCCAAAATGCTATTAGAATCAAGCTAGGATTACACCTATTATTTCCTCACCCTTTTGGGATTTAAGTGTTTTCCATGCTTGGCATTTTGTAAAGAGACTATGTTTTAATGAATGCAATTTCCCACTTTTTACTGTAATAGTTTGTTTATTTGCTAATATTTTCAATCATTTCCAATTTTGAATAAGTGTTGATGTTAAATAATTGAATAAGTGATCCATTAATAAAATGAATGCAATATTTATAATGTGCATTTCTATTTTAACTCGTTTATGAATCCTTCTTGTTTCCTTGTAACGCTTGTGATCTGTGTATTCAGTTATAGATTATATTTAAGGAACATGCATGTTATTTGCTACAAGTTATTTTAAGTGTTGGTATTTATTTAAGGTTTTATAAATCAAAAATGCATTTCTATTCTCCTTAGACTTATTTCCTTATGGAAAGATGAGTCAGATCCCTTGGTGAAACTTGATACATAGTGATATAACTATGGTAGGGCACACATCTCAATTATTGAAACATTAACACATTTCAAGCTAAGAATTATCCATTTTCTACCCTACCTTGCCTTCCCATTTTATGTTTATTTTGGAATCAAATTACTCTCCCCTATTTTATAAATGAGTAAGGTATGACTTAGTGATAAGTAAGGAATAAGGGTTTATTCAACTAGTAATGAATTATAGGCGCAACCACACATAAATTAGATATCTGGTGGAAATAATTATTGTTTTTTAAATATAATGAGGTTAAACTACTTGCTCCATAGACTGAACCATCCTCATTCCTAAAATTAATGAGGGTATATTTTTATCGCATGCATTATCTCCCTCTTTCCTCTTCAGAACACTCAATTTCATAAGTGCCTTTGAAATTAAAGATCTTGAGGCATGATAATATATGACACTAGAAGGAGGGCCTATTTGTTTTATTCACTCTTCCTAATTTCCCTCTAACATTATTCCATTCTTATAAACATCAAACCCTAGAAATAATAGATATATAAGAAGGCAAACCTAATAAGAAAAATTTAACCCACTGATTTACCCTTGATAAAATATGGAGACTACAGCAAAGATTACTAGGTCTAAGTCTAGGTAAGGTAGACTAATTATTTCACCGTTGCAAGTACATCAGAGAGCTTGGTCTCATGGAAATAGACCTAGAAATATCATTGATTCTACTAGCTCATCCTCCTAGTCTCCCCCAAATAGACCTCCCAAAATGGTTCTCCCCATGGCTTGGTTATCCAGGTAAATGATGAACATTCATGGATTTATCTACGACTTACCTAGGAACCCATTGTTGTCCCCCAAAAATATCACTCATTTTTGGGACAACATTTGAACTATTTTAGTCCTATAGACCAAAATTGTCTCTTCCCTTTTCAAAATTTGTCCTGGGCATTTAAATTCCTCATTTTTCAAGCTTCTCAAAAATATACGAACTTTGCAGGCTTGAATCTATGGACTCTGTAGGCTTGAATCTATGGACTTTGCAGGAAAAGAGAAATCTATAGAATCTATAGGAAAAGAAAATCTATGGACTCTGTAGGCCAAGTTCAAAGGGCTTCACTGGTTGATTTCCACGGACTCTGCAAGAAAGGAGCAAGCTTTCAACACTTAGGTGATCTCAAAGTTGGTTCAATGACTAGGTTCAACCAAAAAAGTTCATCGACAAACATCTGTAGTAAAAGTTCAACTGCTTCTAGGTTCAAAGGCTTCTACAGTCAGGTTCAAAGGCTTTTACAAGTAGGTTCAAATAAAACAACAAGTTTCCAAGGCTTGAACCATTGAACCGTTGAACCATTGAACCACTTTGGTTCAAAGGTTCAATGGGTTCAAGGTTCAACATGTTCAACGAGGATCAAAAGGACTTAGCCAAATTAAAGGGAATGAACCATTGAACCATTGAACCAAAGCTTGGTTCAACGGTTGGTTCATTCAGTCAGTTCATCGGCTTGGTTCAAATCTTGGTTCATCAATTTGGTTCAATCGAAGGGATCATCGGCTTGGTTCAAAGCGTTCAAAGCATGGTTCAAAGCTTGGTTCAACGGTTGGTTCAAAGGAGCGGTTCAATGCAAAAGTTTAAAAGAGCCTCTCGAAGGACAAGTGCTGGAGGGCACTTGGTCAACAAAAGCACCCTTCGGAAGGGTCATTTTTAAGGAAGCCACAAAGGTAAGTTCTTTCAAAATTTTGTTCAAGGCAGCTGAAAGACAAAGGGATTTCCTTTGGGAAAAAGACTAAGGCATAATTCCTTTGGACAAAAAGTCTGAAGGAATTCGGAAAGACTGCGAGAAGAAAGCCCGAAGGAATTTCTCAAGGCCAAAGAACAAAGCAATAATTCCCATGGACTTTTTGTCTGCGGGAAAATGTCCACGAAAAAAAGTTCATGGGAAAAATGTTTGTGAGAAAGCTCTGAAGGACTCCAAAGATAAAAGGCCACTGAAGGACCCCGAAGGGCAGGTGCCCTTGCGGGGGACTCTCGGCTGCCAAATTGAAAGACACTTCACTAAAGCCGGAGGATCACCTTCCCTTCGGAAGGATGCAAAACAATAAAATTGAAGAAAGCCCAAGGGGTGACGTGCCTAAAGACGTCAAAGTCAAGAATGATGAACTAGCTGTTGGAAAATTTAGCATAGTAATGGGTGCGTGAACATCAATTTTAAGGTTCATAAAATAGGCATTGATTTTGAAAATCCTTAAAGAAGAGCCAAAGAGCTTAACCCAACGGCCATTCGAAGACCGCTCGAAGGGCAGAAACCCTTGTGTGGGGCTCTTCTCGATCCAAAGTGGATCATTTCTCAAGGCTCGAAGGGCAGGCCCTCCAAGAAAGCTCAAACGAAAAAGCTAAAGGAATTGCTGAGGAAAGTGATGTGCCTGTGGACGTCAAAGTTGAGACAATAAAAAAACCGTTGATCCTTGTATTTTTAAATCTACAGACCCGAATGCATTCAAAGGCTTTAAGGCCAAGATCATCAGGAAGTGACTAAGGAACAGAGCATCAAATTGAATCAAGGACCTGATTCAATTAACCAGAAAAGGTGGAACGATGAAGAAGGATCAGATTGCCAGGTGGACATTGAAAGATGCAAACTTTCAATAGTGTGACTTGTTTCTCTGCATTGAGAAAAGCAAATGAGTAGATGCCCCTAAATTCTAGCTTGTGTTCTTAACAAAGTTCAATGCAACATGATGTGTTATTATTCCTGAGTCCTTCTTGAAGAGGCTATATAAGGGACTCTTTTTTATTGTAAAGGGATCTCTCTCTCTCTAACAATCAAAAATGAAATACTGCCCAAATTGAAAGGCATTACTGAGACTTTGAGCTCAGACTGTTGATCATATTTTGTTATTGGAATAAGAAAGCAAGTGACTTTTCAGACTTTGTGCTATGATATCTTTGTTGTTGGGGAAACTGTTCTTATGTATTTTTCCTTAATATATTTTCTGTTCCTTTAATTCAACAAGCACAATTAGTGAAAGTAGTCAGGAAGGTGTCCTGAAGTCAACTATGGAGAGACTTTGTGCCCCCATAATTGCCTTTAGTGTGTTTTCTTTTTATTTTTGTGTAAAGGACCTTGGAATGACTTTGTGCCCTCATTGTCCTTCGTATCTCACTCTTGGGCAATTCAGGTGGAGACTTTGTGCTACATCTCAATTTGCTAGTTACTACATCCTTGGTTACATTTTGCAATTACTACCAGGAGTATTCTTGTGGTTTGCTGAATAGTACTTTTGAAAGAAGAGGAGTGCTTTCTATCATTTCCCTTGAGTTTTTTCCTTTGATTTGCATGCATCATCTCTGAAGAAAGAGAGATGGATGGTTTATCCTACCCTTGAGTATTATTTTCTATATATATATATATATATATATATATATCAAACATATCTATGGGGAACCTCCCCTTGATGAGAGGAGAGATTAGTCCCCTTTTGATATGGTAAACCTACACATTTGGATGACCAATCTTCCTACTTTGGCTGATCAGATCTATTTTATTTATCAGTACGCTGATCGACAAAATAATTAACCAACACCCATAAAAAGGTACTTTCCCTATTTTAATCCTAGTGTAAGATGAATGGCCAAATAACATGTGACCTCATATAAGACCACCTTAAGACTTTGAATGTATAACATAAAGATATGGCATGTAAGATTCTACCCTTTACTTTGATGGATTTAGCCTATGATTTGTTCCTTAACCTCCCCAAACATTCAATCATAATATGGGACTAGTTTAGTAGTGCTTTCCTAGCCCAATTTGGGCAAGTTGTTGACCTTAGCATCCTCTACTACTAGTTCACCTATATTAAATGAAAACCCCATGAGATTATCAAAAATTTTGACATTAGGTTTTAGAAAATGTATAGTTGAATCACTATGTTTTGTCAACATAATGCCTAACTAGCACTTGAGATGTACAAGAATGCTTTGGATCCTTAGATGACTAGGTTCCTAAGATGAGACCCCATAATAATAGACTTAAAATTGGATTATGTTGAAGCCATAAAGGTTTAAATATAATTGAATTCTTAAGGTTAAATTATGGCTCCCATTATTAATGTGTTGAGCCTTCTATATGATGAAAACCCAAATTTTCCAATGCTCCAACCACTGCCCATAACAAACTAACTCCCTTTGAGTCATGCCTGCCAAACCAACACTCGGGTTTTATTAACCTAATGAATAATTAAATGGTTCCTCATTTGTAATACCAAGTGACATTAGCAACAATTAAAAACACCCATGCCATACCTTAGAAGTCTATAAAAAATGAGTTAGATGCCATCCAATGAATGGTTCAAAGACTAAATAATGATTTCCTTGGCTTGCAAAGGCAAATGGGTAGTTCTAATGTTTAAACTACATAAAATAACTTTACTTACCAAAGAAAAAATAAAAATTATAGTCATC
Source organism: Torreya grandis (assembly GCA_037957365.1). Taxonomy (NCBI): domain Eukaryota; kingdom Viridiplantae; phylum Streptophyta; class Pinopsida; order Cupressales; family Taxaceae; genus Torreya; species Torreya grandis. The sequence goes on along the minus strand of JARHVA010001475.1, from coordinate 2,663,856 downwards.
CCCACAATCAACCATATCCTTCCCCCAATAGGCTACCTAAAATCAACATCTGTGAAATAACTCTACCTAAATCATGCCAAGTGCATAACAAGGCCACACACGGGGAATTTGATTATATAAATTTTTTTAGCACCTTTGAGATCTTCCATATAGAAATTTAAGAATACGAGGACGTCCAAACTAACCCATAATCATCCAATATGGATAGACCCCCTAGTAGGGCCATGATGCTGGAAACCATGAGATTTCCTAGCCAAGAATAAAATAGGCCACATGAAAGTATGAGTTAGGTTCATGCATTCCAAATAATTTTAGAGGAACAATTATTAACTTAGGGATAGATAACAGTAGCATCCCATCACTATCTCAAATCCCCCTAGAAATGGTGCAACCCCACCAAATCATCATTCTATAAATGACCCTCCACCTCTAAAAACTCATGAACCAAAGGTTGTTGTAGAGACCTGACTAGTCCAAAATAAGGTAGGATATAACATATTAGAAAACATGAAGAATATTAAATCAAATATCACCCTTCATGAACTTGATCAGACGCTAAACAACATGATCTTCTATTGAAATCCCTAATTGGAAATTTAGCTCTGGCAACCCAAACCAAGTAGAAAACAACCATACCAATGTGCTCATCCATAAAACAAGACTGAAGTGCCTCCCTTTTTCCTATCAGTTAGGTTTTTGGAGAAGAACTTACCTAACTTCCTAATGGATTCAAGAGAATCAACAAATTTAATACCTATAGGAATTTTTAAAAGGTTAGGATTAATCCCTATCAAGGTAAAAAAGGTAGTGGTTCAAATTAATAAATTAGAGGTCAAGGTAGTAGGTGAGATTTTGGACATCAACATGCAACTAGAACCTCAGGATAGGATTCAAAAGTTCATAGACATCCAAGTGGTAGAGATTATTGAGGCAAATAAAATGTTCCTTAGTAGGGATTGGTCTAAAACCTTAATCATGTACATGGCCAACAATTTCTCTCATATGTGGTCACCCTATAGAGGTGTATCCAATCATATCAAAATATATAGGGAACCCTACATGAAGCATATGATAATTGAGTATAATGCAGTCAACAAGAAAGTGATCCTAGTTTCCTTAGACTTAGGGATTTATATGTTGACCATGAAACTTGCTAGAGATAAAGCTAGTAATAAACCTAAATTGCTAGGATTATGGTCACTATCTATAGATGGGACCTATTCCAAACAATTTAGTGGAGAAAGTGTTATACTGATAAACCCATTGTAAATAAGATTACAAAGCAAGTTAGTCAAATATTAATCCATAAATCATGAAAAATACATAAATAACTAAGCCTATCTATTCCAATGGGAATTACAAAGGATACCAAGAAACAAATGAAAGAAAGAAAACATCATATTACCTTCCCAAATGGATTCACCATACCCATGTGTCTCAAAAGCATGTTCTCCCTTGATCAAGCATCCTTTTATTTATCAACAAAGGTGGCAAACTCCTCTAATGTCTCAAGAACACTCCATAAAACCTAGGCTTATGATTCTAAATCACTAAAACTAGCCTATCAATGAAGCTTTCAAAAAAAAATCAATGATCAAATGCAAAGGATTGTGGAAATAATTTAACATTATAAATTTTCAATATTCAAGCTTAAAATTCATGTCCGTGGCCTCTCTATTTATAGATTTTTGAGATTAGTCAAGATTAACCATGACCATCCATCTTAAGATTGAGATGTGTGGCCATGGATAATCCTAATATTTGGAATTAAACTCATAAATATCTTCAAGATAAATAAGCATTAAAGAGGCATGTGAGACATTAACTAGGCATGGGTGACCCACAATCCTGATATTTTATGTAGTTATGGCTTGATGGATGCCACCCCATAGATGATGTCACTAGGTGATGCAGATACTCAAAATCAATTTCCAATAATGAGATATTCAAAAATATTCATGGAATTCTTACGTAAGCTCTTAAATTAGATTAATTAGCTTAAGTAAGTTTAATCAAGTTTAATGCATTTCTTTGGAAATTAGTGCACAATTAATCAAAATAGTCAAAAAGTCATATTACTAGGTCATAATTTGACTGGAGATGAACTAGAAGGTGATGTTAGATGCATTAGATATGTATTCCCATTTAGAATTTTTCTAACATAAAATAACAAAGGTATGTGACATGTACCAATGAATTAGAAGAAAAGAGTGATCCACAACACTAAATAGAAAAAATGTCATTTTGACTTGAAATGATCTGATCAAAGTTAGTTGGCCCATAAAATACATTGCCCTATTTAGGGATACTTTGACCTAAACTCAAACTTGTAAGTGCCATGTTTGAACCATTTAGGGTGTTTTATGGATTTTAACCTAAAATATGCATTTGAGAGTTATTCGAGTAAGATTGATAATTTCAACACAAATGGTGTTAAGAATTGGATGTGTACATTTTGCCCTTATTTGAGAAGGTGTAGTGAGACATTCAGGTGAAGTAACATCTTTTCAAAGAAAAGAGTTATCAAGAAGAAATTGGAATAGACCCATGCTGCCCCGTCGAGAGGACATACTAGGATGGAAGAAAAGGATGGACTCTTGAAAAGAGAGAGAAAGTGAGAGATTTAACCCATGGAATAGATCACATCTAGAAAAGCTAATGATTTCACATGTGATTACCATGAATGATAAAAATATAATTAATAGGTATAATAGGCCCCAGAAATAGGGGGAATGGGAAAGATACAATCCATAAATGTAAGGGATAGACTTTAAATGTACCTAATTTGAGAGTACAAGCTACATGCTTACGACATTGATCAATCTTGAGACAAGTTACACACTAAAATAAAGCCATCATGGGTATTAGTGTGGAGAGATTAGAATTAGAGGAAAAGAGAGAATGTTCTACTTTAAGAAGGGAAACACCACTAGAATGAGGTCTCTAAAGAGAATATAATAAGTACTCTAGTAGAGTAGATTTGATCGTGATAAGATAGTTTTGCCCCAATAGGGTGAATCTTGATCATTGATAAAGAATAAATAATTATTTTTCACTTTTAAAGATGATTTTATTTGGACATGGTTCAGATGTTATGCCCTAGCATGGGCAACTGGCAAGAAAAATAGCTCAAATTTATAACCAAAAAGATAGGTTAAAGCAAGCAGGTGCAAATATACATGTTACGGTGTAAAGGCTTAGAAATCCATATAACACCAATCATATGAGAATGCAAAAAGTGATGAGAGAGATGAAAATAAGAATGGAGATATCCAAGCTAACCTCAATAGAAATTGAGCGTTGCCTACATACTTATATGGACTCATGTTCCAACATGAACTTCATGCCAATGTAGTTCACTCAAGTTTGAGAGAGAATGGAATGAGGAATGATGAAAAATGACCAAGAATTGATTAGACTCATAATGTATGTAAAGAGATTCACATCTAAGCATAGACAAAGAAGCCTAAAATACATGTTACCTAGAAGCCTAATTCCATATCATGAGCCTAGGTTTTACAAAGTATTCTTAAGAATCGTTCATCGAAGTTGATGTTGACATTTAAGACTTTGAGACCTAATCACAAATTTCTTGCTATAACAAAATAAATTATTCATCATAAGTATGAATAACTTAGAATGACATAAGATTTCAATTGCGCTAAACTAGTTCAAATGTGAATACCTATAACTAAGGATAATGGTAAAATAATGACCAAAACTCGAGTTACAACGATCTACATTTAAACAAAAAAGCAAAAACATAGAAAAAGATAAACATAAATAAACCTAACTTGAAATGAAGATATGATCTTAAGTAGGAACAATTTTTTTAAAAAATAAAAGGCTAGAATGTCTTAACGACATGAGACCAAGATATGAATAATCAAGATCCATGTGGGTCATCAAGGAATTCTTGAACACAAAAGAGAAAAGCAAAATCAAATAGAAAAACAAGACACTAACAACAATAAAATAAAAAAAATGGTCTAAGAACAACGCAATAACATAGGATCAAGATATAAACAATCAAGATCCATGTGAATCATTAAGATGTTTTGAAACACAAAAGAGATAAGCAAAAAACAATCAAGTCAACACAAGACCAAGATGAGACAAGAAGTAATAAAAAGAGAAAAGGAGAAGAAATAAAAGGAGAGGTGTGAAAGCACAACAAAACACAATAAAATACCAAGAAAACTCAAATAAACACACACAAACAAAAGCCAAGTTAGTGCAGTTTAAAGATAAATGTTCATACATGTGTGGTAAAGGTGTTACTTTCCACCACATCACAATAAAGAAAAATGACATGAAAACGTTTCCTTAATTAAAGAGGAACAATGACAAAAGAAATGGGGGAAGAGAAGAAAAATAAAGGGTTGGCTGAGCTGACTCCAAATGTATAAGACAAGTGGACGCTGCGTACATAGTTCCATGGATGCATGTTCCAACATGAACTTAGGCCAAATGTAGTTCTCCCAAAAAATGGGATAGAAGAAAAATGATGATCAGATCAACATGATTAATGCTATAGAAGAAATGGAAGATATGGTAAATAAATGAGAATGGTATGGCAAACAAGAAGCTGATGAGATGAAAAAGAATGATCTTGAAAAATGGCAAGTACGTGGGACAAGATGAAATGAACTGGTGTTTATGTGCTTGTAAAAAGTCAAAAGTGTAACATGGTGGAATGGAAATGTACAAATGTATAGAAGTGTGAGACAATGTTTTTGTTCTTTTGTGGATCATGTTCTAATGTGTTTGGTATTTTAAAAGTATTTCTAATGTTTTTGTGTTTTTGGGATAAAATATGCACAAGGTGGAACTATCTAGTTAAGGAGATGCATGTCCTGAGAGTATAGGTTCGAATAAGATAATTAAGCTGGCTACAATGGCCCATCCTCACAAATCAGTGAGAGCAAGGATCTTGATAAAATAATAAAGAGCAACAAATGTGATATAGAATAATGTGCAACCTTAAGTAAAAATGAAGTATCTCATTCACCTATCTGTAACAATGTAACAACAATCTGGAACTATGAATATGTTTTTGTTCACTTGTTTGAAGTTGCACAATACTATCCTGGGTGAACTACTTTGTAGAACTATTGTTGAGGATGTTCATAATGTTCATGAGACATAATCAAGATCATAATTGGTCAAGGGATAAAAAGTGTTCAAGCTTATAACATATTTAGACATAACAAAGAATATGCTTCTCAAAGAGAGAAATCTAGAATGGGATGAATAATGTGTTTAGAGTGCCAAGGATTCAAAGCTTTTACTATCGAGAATCATGAAAAATGGACCAAGGTAGTATAAAATGCATTCAAGGTAAGATAAAAGGGTGGGATAAAATTACGTCAGCACAAGTTTCCCCCAAGTTAGGGGTCTTATAGATAATGGTTTAAAGCTATTCATACGTAGAACCTCTTAAGGTGTATGATGTTCATGGGCTCTAAATTTTTTCCACCATTAGGTTTAGCCAGTTGATATGCTCTTGATCCATAGTTTGCTATGACAATATACGGTCCTAACCAATTAGGCTTAAAGTTTCCTTTCTTTTTGGGTTCAACATTCGTATTCTTCTAGTTTTCTTTCAGAACTAAGTCACCACTCTTAAATTATCAAGGGAGAATGTGTTTGTTGTAGCTTCTCCACAATCTATTTTGATAGGTCTGCAAGTTTTCTAGGGCAACCAAATGCTTACCATCAAGAAGTTCTAGTTCTTGCAACCGTGAGGCTCTATAGTCTTCATCATCTTCAATGTGCTCCAGTGATATTCTTAATGATGGGATCTCAATATTGACTGGGATGATAGCTTTAGTGCCAAAAATAAGGGAGTATGGAGTATCACCAGTTGGGGTGTGATGATTGGTTCTATAAGCCCAAAGGGTAGGAAAGAGTTGTAAGTGCTAATTACAGCCAATATCATTGACAATCTTTTTTAAGATGGATATAATGGTTTTATTTGATGCCTTAGCTTGTCTATTTCCTTACAAGTTATATGGAGTGTATTTCTTGTGCTTGATCTTGAATTTTGCACAAAGATATTTCACATCTTGGTTCACAAAGGATCCACCATTATCAGATATAATACAAGGTAGGATGCCATATCGACAGATGATATGGTAATGAATGAATTTGGCTATTTGTTTATCGATAACATAAGTGAGAGGAATGGCCTCAATCCACTTGGTAAAGTACTCGGTTGTAGTCAAAATGTGCTTATGGCCATCTAAAAATGCCAAGTTAATTTTCCTAATGAGATAGAGACCCCATGTTAAAAATAGCTATGGTGTTGTGATCGGATGTAATGGTAAGGAAGGTGTATGTATCAATTTGCCATGCTACTAACAAGGTACACACTTATTTACATAATTAAAAGCACTTGTCTCCATTTTAGGCCAATAATAACTTGTTTTGAGGAGTTTCTTTGCTAGAACTACACCATAGGTATGGGCCCCACATATTCCTTCATGAACCTCCTTTAGTGCCAACTTGGATTCTCCCAAAGATAAATAATGAAGAAGCATTCCATCATAACCTTTATAATAAAGTGTGTTTCCAAGGAGGATATAACATATTAAGCGATGAAGGAATAGTTTTTGTTGGTTGTTGGAAAGGTCGGTGGGAAATACATGACTATGGAAATAGTTATAAAAATCTTGGTACCATGGTAGCTTAGGTGAGGGATTAGGATCAACAATGGTGCATATCCTCTCTAAATCTGATAGAATATGTGCTAGTTGAAGAATATTTTTAATTAGGTACTGATACTCTTTAGCATTGTCATGCATTTGAATCATGGAACCAATTATTGCTATGGTGTCGATAGATCTATTTTTGAATTGCATAACTTGCTCAAACTATAGAGATTTAAAATGTGTTTTGAGTTTATCAACAATTTGATTGTAAAGAACAAACTTATCATCCTTTGTTTTATACTGGTCAATTGTCTAATTTATGATTAGCTATGAATCTCCATAAACCTTTAAGCTTTGAATATCCCACTTTATAAATAGACGAAGCCCTGCAACCAATGCCTGATATTCGACCATATTATTTGTACAATGAAATTATATATGGAATGCTTTGGGGATTAGATCCCTTGTGGTGTGATCAGTAATATGCTAGCTCCAGACCCTTGAGATGTGAAGGATCCATCAAAATAGAGTGTCTAATGTTCAGGTTCTTGTGATGCTTGTTATATCATCATGATAGAATCATCTGGAAGGTCAAAGTTGAGAGGTTGAGTGGCCTTAATAGGAGCTTCTGCAAGTCGGTCATCAAGAACTTGTCCTTTGATTGCCTTTTGATTCTGGTACTCAATATCAAACTCACTAAGGATCATAATCTATTTAGCTATGCATCCTTGAAGATCTAATTTAGATAAGAAGAACTTGAGAGGATCTAATTTAACATATAATGTCATAATTTTTGAGTGGCAAACACCATAGCTAAACATGCCTTATTAATAGGCATATAATTATGTTCATAGGATCCTAATGTGTAGCTTAAATAATAAACAATGTGTTCCTTACCATGATCATCATGCTAAGCCAAAAGTGCCCCTAGTGCATGTTCTGTGGCTGATATATAAAGAAGCAGTGGCTTTCCTTGTGTTGGAGGTCGTAAGACTAGTGGATTGGCCAAGTATGTTTTAATATTTACATTTGCTATCTGAAAATATTCATCCCACTGAAATGTTACCCTTTTCTTTAAGAGATGGGTAAATGGGTGGCACTTATTTGCCAATTGAGAAATAAACCTACGTATAGACTAGATCTTTCCTTGTAGATCTCGTAGCTATTTAAGATTGTTTAGTGGAGGCATTTCCATAATAGCATTGATATTTGTAGGGTCAACTTTGATCCTTCATTGTGATACAATGAACCCTATAAATTTTCTTGATGTGACTCCAAAGACACATTTCTTAGGATTCAAGAAGAATTTATATTCATAAATCCTCTCAAATGTTCTTTGTATAATGTCAGGATGTCTAGCTCTTGTTCTTGATTTTTCTAGTATATCATCAACATAGTCATTGACAATGTCATGCATCATGTCATAAAAAATGATAGTCATTACACGTCGATATATGGCTCCAGCATTCTTCAAACCAAATGGCATGACTTGGTAATAGAATGTCCCCCACAAAGTGGTGAACACAGTCTTATGTTGATCTTCAGGGGCTCTCTTGATCTGATTGTAACTGGAAAATCCATCCATTAAGGATAACATCTCATACCCAATAGTTGATTCGATGATCATGTCAATGTTGGGTAGAGAAAAATCATCTTGGGGCATGCTTTGTTGATATCATAAAATCAATACAAATATGTATGCCTGGGGTCTTTTTACTCATTGGTACTATGTTGGAAACCCATTCAGAGTAGTCTAGTAGTCTGATAAAATTGACTCCTAACAACTTTTCCAATTCAACCTTAATCAAAAGGGTGATGTGTGGATGCATCTTTCTTAATTTTTTCTTGATTGGTTTAGCATCAGGGTAAACAACAAGATGATGCACAACCAAATTTGGGTCCAAGTCTAGCATGTCAGAGTATGCCCATGCAAATATGTCTATATAATCCTTAAGAATGGATATAATATGTTCACATTTTGCTTCAGTAAGGGAAGATCCAAGATAAATAATTTTGAGATCCTCATGTGTTTCCAAATTCACTTCTATTGTGTTATCTATAAGGAGTGTGGATCCATCTTCTAGAATTATAGGCAATGATATATTTTCTTGTTATTCCTCCCAAAGATCTAGTTAATATGAAGAATTAGAATCTACCTTCTCAGGTAAAGGCCAATTGGTAAAAACCTCTATAAACTCAAGTTCAAGATGCTCAAATATTTGATGTTTTTATGAAGAGATGCTTATACTAGATATGACATTTGGGCTAGATGGATTTTCTACGTCCTGAGGGGATGAGGGGATGAGCAAACTTTCCCACTTGGGAGTGCCTAAAATACATTTTCACTCAAAGGCTTGTCTTTTTATTTACTTTTTCCTTGATCGACAAGTGCCTTAAAGGGGTTTTCACTTGAATATCTTGATGTTTTTAATTTATTATGACCAAAAAAGTTTTCTTGCTCTCCAAAGTAGGTAGAAAGATCCAATGAAAAATCAAAACCCTGATTATGATCACAAATGGGGAATGCATCTCGTAGGCCCATGTATTCTGCAATCTATTCTTCATTTTGAAACTCATCGAGGTATATGACCAAATTTTGTTGATCCCAATCTATGAGTTCAAGATGGTAAAGACATAGGTTATAGTGAGGGTTTACTCCAGGATGGGAAGTGCCAATGGTAAATATATAATGCCCTACTTTAGGAAGGGAAGCACCACTAGGACATGTTTTTGCTTCAAGACATGAAGCTCTAATAGGCATTATGGTCAATATGAAATTTGAATCAAACAAATCTGAGTTAACAAGCTCATCAAAAAGGCTATAATGGGATGTTGTGTCACTTCTAGGAGTCTCGTTACTAGTCACTTTAGAAGAGTCACTATCAAATGTTATGAGGTTATCCTCTGGTGGTTTAAATTTGAGACTTTGATTCTAATTGACAACTATAGCTAATAAGGGTTCTAAAATTCCTTGTGCCTGTGGGCCAGGGCATTTCCATGTAAAGTCAAGATGATCCATTATCCTGTTAGGAATATGATACTTTAGATTCTAAAAATAATCAGCAAGGCCTTCAGAACATAACCAATCTCCCTCATTAAAATCTTCTCGATCTTTCTTTGGTGCGATTGTAGGTACATAAACCATAGGAGGTTTTGGTTATTTCTTCTTTGGTTTCTAAATCTGATCAGGTCTATTAGGAGTCTGGAAAGTTTTAGGCTTACCAAATGTTTTAGGAGATTTTGGTAAATTTATAATATGGAAGATGTCCTTCAGATGGTATGTGAAAATTCCTACGTTTTTGGCCAGAACTATAGGAAATGGATTGGCTGAAGTGGAGGCTAGATCACCAGGGTCTATATAATTAGATGGAGATGGATGATAAATGATGGCTTTGTTCTTCTTTGCAATGAATTTATAACCTAGGAAATATTTATAATTATGAAACTCTACTTCAAGATGTTTGCAGTATTGATATGGCTACTGATCAATGAGAATAGTAACCTCAATCCTATCATGGGAAAACTTAAGGCATTGATGAGGAGTGGATGGAACTACATGTACTTCATGGATCCAAGGATGACCAAGAAGTATGTTATAAGGAAGCTCAATATCCATAATATGAAATAATGTGTGATGAAAAATAGACCCAACCATGACTGGTAACTAAATTTTACTAGATGACTCTCTCTCAGTGTTGTTGTAAGGCTTGAATGTAATAGTTTTTGGCTGAATGTCTTTATCCATATATCCCAATTATCATACCAATTTAAGAGATATGATGTTCAACCCTAAACCATTATCTATAAGAACCCACTTTATCTTGTGATCCATAATGATTATCTCAATGTACAGTGGGTTATTGTGGTTTGGGCCAAGGATGGACATGTCTTTTTGATCAAATATGATTTGCCAAAATGAAGACAAGTGTCCAACTAGGTTCTAGAATTGATCAAGGTTTATATCATTAGGCACAATAGACTCTTTCAAAAGTTTGTTGAATATGGTTCTATGGACATTAAATGTCTGCAAGAGTTTTAATATGGAAATTTGTGCAAGGGTTTTATATAATTGATTTGTTAGACTATAAGGCCTTTGAATTATGGGATTGAACTATTTTAGTCTTTGTCAGGATATTATTAAGCTTTGGAATCATTGGCACAATGTTCTCATTAGGTTTTATGGAAGAAGTGGGTGAAGGGCCCTGGATGGTAACTCACAGGCATTTAGTTGTGATTGCACAACCTAGAGGTAGTAAGGAGTTATTATAATTAGAAAAGGAAGGTAAAGAGCCTTGGATAGTGACTCGTGGGCAAATAATTATATTTATAAAACTTTGGGTCAATGAGGAGCCTTTATAATTAGAAGAAAGGTGATTTTGTTTAGAATTAATAACCCGTGTAACTGGAGTCACAACATGATGATGTGAACCCGACACAGTATTACTAAGGGGAGAGGGTGTTGACCTTATGATGATGGGTCTCGTGTTGTGAGGAACATAAGATTGGCCACATGGTTTCATAGTAACAGTGGTAATGTGGGATATAGAAATGCATCCCACAATATTATTATAGTCATAAGGTACATTATTATAAGCCACATTATTAGTATGGGCATTATGATCTTGATTATGCTCATTACAATTTTGACCTTATTGTTGGTTCTGATTCTGCCTCTATCCTTAATTGTGACCATTTTGATTGTTTCTTGGTAGTGGTGGATCATGTCGAGGAAAGAGGTCTTTATAGATTCCCATATCCTGATTACGGGCCAACTTAATCTCTAGTTCATTACTTTCAATAAAGTCCTAAATAATATGTCGTAATTGAATGCAATGATATGCACCATGACCAGCAACATGATGAAAATTACACCATTTATTCTCTTTGTACTAATCTGGTTTTGGTTTATCTTGTGGAAATGGCCTTGATACTTGCCATACAATTAAATTAGTTACATTGAGGTTTTGTAACACTATTTCAATTGATTCTCCTAACTTGCTAAAGACTCTAAAATTGTTATGAAATGTCCTTCGTGGAAGTTGTCTCTGTAAAGTAGGTAGTGTATTTAGGGGAGTTAACTATACATTTGGAGGAGGCATAGCCTATACCATTTGTACATGTCTTGTTTTAGTCACCCCATTTCCAACCATGTTCTTATTTTTTCTAAAGCCTTTATGCTTATCCTACATAACTATTTGAACTGATGATTTAGTTTGATTAGACGATTGACCTTGTGAATTTTTTTTAGCAAAGCCCTTAGCAATAAGAGCCTTCTCAATCTATACTCATTTGTCAATAATTTCTTCAAATGAATTAGCACAAACTAACTGTAGATTATGTGTAACTTTTAGATGCAATTTTTTTGCAAATATATGAGCTAACTATTTGTTTGGTAAGTTATGTTGAAAGTGGCCTACCAATTCTCTCCACCTTTGTAGATATGCGGCAAAACTTTGACCATCATGCTGCTTGTCTTTGCATAAGTCAACAATGGTTAATTCATGTTCTATGTTATATGAGAAATGGTTAATGGACTTTTCTGATAAGTTGTTCCAATCCACAATTGATCGCTTGGGTAGTTTAAGTAGCCAATCAAGAGCTTGTCCTGCTAAACTTTATGGAAAAAGTTATAGTAAGTACTCACTACTCTAAGCAACCTCTTGACCTAAGATAAAAAATGCCTATATGTGCTCACGTGGATCTCCTTTTCCTTTGTACTTGTCAAATTTGGATGCCTCAAAATGAGGTGGAAAATATTTTTGGAGAATAGATAAATCAAATGGATATGGTCATATCTCATTGAATTTGTACTTTTTGACTCTATTATTCATCTCCAATATTTGAAAAATTGCCTTCATAAAATTATATTCTTGCATATTTGGTGCATATTTGGATTGAATAAGATGTTGTTGGGGTGGAATGTGCCCCTAGTTTCATTGATGTTGGGGTGGAATGTGCCCCTAGTTTTGTTGTTGTTGGGGTAGAATGTGCCCCTAGTTTCATTGGTGTTGGGGTGAAATGTGCCCTTAGTTTTATTGTTATTGGGGTGGAATGTGCCCCTAATTTTGTTGTTGTTGGGGTGGTATGTGCCCCTAGTTTTGTGTGGATCTATAGGGAATGTATAACTTTTGATCCATGACTTGATTATGATTTGCACCTTGAGTTGAGAACATAGGCCGTGGATTCTTGGATTGTAAAACATTCCTTGAATTTTGTTGTTTCATACTTTGTTGATTTTGGAATTTTCTATGTTTATTTACAAATTTTTGTGTTGGTTGAAAATAACTATTAAAATTGTCTCAAGGGATTTCCTCAATTCAAACTAAATGTTTGGGTTTTTGAGTTTATAAAGTAACAAGAGGTTCTTGATGATTGAAGAATGTATATTTCATGTCAAATGAAACACTTTGTAAGGTCTCTTGTGACTTTAACTGTTCATTTATACTACCTTGATCCACTATGGTAATGTTCTCATCCAATATTTATTGCATACTTTCAATCACATTTCCTTATTCTTTCGAAGCGTCATTGTGAATTGAAGTGGCAACTAGGGAGTTAGTTAAGTCTGTGACGACTTGATTTGTATATCATTGACTTATTATCTTGATCTTAGCTAGAAGATATAAATTTATGGGTTTTGACTTTGTTTGTATTTATTTTCCTTTGTTAGAGGAAGAAGGTATGTATATTCATGCAAAATCTTGCTCTTGTCATCATTGTTCTCCTTCTATCCTATGGTATGCAATTATTTTTTAGGAAAGTCAGAAGGTAGTCTGACACCTGATTCTATCAATCTAAGAAGGGATTCATCTTGATATTCTTGTGGTTGATATTAATTTTAATCATCTTTGGTAGCTATTTTTGTGGGGATATCATAAAAAACAATGGGGTTATCTTGACCATCATAAAATTGTTCATCTTCATAACTAAGGCCATAATAGTCCCCACTATGAGTGAAGCTTTTAGTCATGTCTAAAAGAGTTTTTCTATGTGTTTGACTAACTTTGGACCAATGCTTAGCAACTAAAAAAAGTATGCCTTGGCTCTCTTTTAAACAAATAACCAAGGTATCAATGAGACTATAAAAGAGGGTGGTTTGAAATAATGCACAATTTAGAAGATTTGGTTCATGAGTTTACTCAACCTTTGGTAAAGTTGAAATCATATAGATCAGAAAAGGGTAAGGTAACTCAAAGACCCAAGGTGAAAACTAGTGCACCAAAGCCTAGATCTTTGTGATACACATGTACTATAAAAGCTAGTTTCAACATTGACAGGTTGACCATAGAAGATTAGAGGAAAGCTATCCGAATTACAAAGAAGACAAAATGGACTAAGCAACTAAAGATGTAAAAACATACATGAATCACTAAGTATAAATATAGAACCAAATAGGTATCACAACATCACCACATGATTCTAGTAGGATAAAATATGTTCTAGGACTCAAAGCATGAGCGATACACAAGATGACTTGAGTCCACCAAGATGATAATGTGATTTTGAGTTTTAATAAATGACCTTTAATCCAAATAGAAAATTGAACCCAAGTTAGAACAAGTTTAGTGCACAAATGGTGAACCCACTTTGACACACCAACCCTTAGAACTCAGAAAGGTTTAATTTTGAATGTGGATTATAAATGAAGGATTTAAACAAATTGGGTAAAAGATCTAGACTAAATTTCACAGCAGGATTGCGCCAATGTGGATGACATGACACAAAGATTTTGATAACAATTTGAACAAAGAAAAGGTGAATTTTCCAATTGGATAATGTAATGCCTCCCTTGCTCAAGAAAGTTGAGGACAATGTGTTTTGGTTAAGTTCATTGAGTTAACAAGCATTTTTACACACAAATCAAGACTAAAAAAGCTAATAACAAAAAGAAAAAATCTTAAGTCTAAACTAACAAGGTATGGCAAAGTGGGGTCTACTAAACTAACAAAGTTTCGATCATTCTAGGGGAATCAATTGCATAATGACTTTCACATCAAACGATCCAAAAGACAAGCATGGAAATTAGGTGACTGTGGTATTGGCTAGTTGTAAAAAGGTCTAGTCCTTTTTACAACTACTACATCCTACTGTTCCCTCAGTGTAGGGTAATGTCCAAATGCAGATACATCTCATGTGCAACTCCAATTAGGATCCAAATGATATCAATGATGGGAGGTGAAACTCTGAGTCAAAGCTTCCCTAAAGAATTCATGGGAGGTAATGACATCACCCTCACAAGCCAAGTTTACATAAAAATAAAGAAAGCATAAAATAGAAAGACTTTAGGGTCATTTTCAAGATCACCCATAATTTAAAAGGTTTTTGCGAAACACTTTAGATGACATTCTTTCTAAGCCTTGGACTAGGCTTTTGTAATAGGAGTGGCACTTTTGATTCCAAGGGTTCCCTATAAGGGATAAATGGAAGAGCATACACGCAACATCCCTCTTTTTTCCAAACAAAATCTAACTTAAACAACTAAGTAACTACAAAAAACTTGGAAAGGTGAGTTCATTTTTAAGCCCAAATAGAAAATGAGGTGGTGTTCATTTTACCCCTTAGTCTTAGTTGTAACTTTGAAAACTAATGCTAAAAACTCACTTAAGCACCTAAATGTTAATTTAAACACCAAAATAATGTTTATAAATAATTTTAAGCATGCAAAAGGTGATATAAACATGTTTTTATCAAATGTAAAGCTTGGTCTTGCAACAAAAATGTTAGCATGTCCTTTAGCCTTGAAGTTATTTTGGGTTTGAAACAATGAACTTCAAAAAAAGATCTCTCGAGTTTGTGTTTTAAGAAAAACATAGTGATCGATGTCAATTATATAATCGATGATGGTTACACTTACTAACTGATGACGGTTATCTAACTGACATTGATTATACCAATAGTGATCGATGACAGCTATCTAACCAATGATGGTTTTACTAACTGACATTGGTTACTGTGTAAACTCGTGGCAAATAAAAATTGTAAAACAAAGTTAGAAAATTAAATTCCAAGAGTTTTCATGATCCAAATGAAGATTTTAAAGCTGCAAAATGATCTTCATGTGTGGGATGTGTCTTGCCCCACTGGGCGTGCTAAGATGTAGAGAGGATTACAAAGCAAGTTAGTTAAACATTAGTCCATAAATCATGAAAAATACATAAAGAACTAACTAACTAAGCCTATCTATTCCTAAATTAAACATCATATTACCTTCCCAAATGGACTCATCATACCCATGTGGATCAAAATCATGTTCTCCCTTGATCAAACATCCTTGTCTTTGTCAACAAAGGTGGCAAACTCCTCCAATGTCTCAAGAACACTCCATAAAACCTAGGCTCATGATTCTAAATCACTAAAACTAGCCTATCAATGAAGCTTACAATTAAAATCAATGCTCAAATGAAAAGGATTGTGGATAGATTTAACATTATAAATTAATATCCTCAAGATAAATAAACATTAAATAGGTATGGGAGGCATTAACTAGGCATGGGTGACCCATAATCTTGATATTTTATGCACTTATGGCTTGATGGATGCCACCCCATAGATGATGTCACTAGGTGATGCAGATACTCAAAATAAATTTACAATAATGAGATATTTAGAAATATCTATGGAATTCTTACTTAAGCTCTTAAATTAGATTAATTAACTTTAGTAAGTTTAATCAAGTTTAGTGCAATTCTTTGGAAATTGGTGCACAATTAATCAAAATGGTCAGAAAGTCATATTACTGGGTTGTAATTTGACTGGAGAGGAACTAGAAGGTGATGTTAGATGTGTTGGAGATGTATTCCCATTTAGAATGTTGCCAACAGCAAATAACAAAGGTACATGATAGGTACCAATAAATTAGAAGAAAAGAGTGATCCACAACACTAAATGGTGAAATTGACATTTTGACTCGAAATGATTTGATCAAAGTTAGCTGGCCCATAAAATGCATTGCCATATTTAGGGATACTTTGACCTAAAATGGAACTTGTAAGTAACATGTTCAAACCATTTAGGGTGTTTTATGGATTTTGACCTAAAATGTGCATTTGAGAGTAATTTGAGTAAGATTGACAATTTTAACACAAATGGTGTTAGGAATTGGATGTCTACACCCATAAAGAAATAGATACATAGATTCATATAGGTTAAAATTCCTATGCACCAATAATCTAGTGGAATATAAGGCACTAATCCTAAGTTTATTATTTGTATTAAAACATAATGCAAAGGAACTGAGAGTATTTAGAGATTCTAAGCTAGTATTGAACCATGTTAAGAGTATATTTTAATGCAAACTATCATAATTTAGAAAGTATAAGAATAGATCCTAAGATTTAATAGATATTTTCAATGCATTCAATGCCATCCCTATCTCTAGTGAAGAAAATTAGGTCATTGAATCACTAACATCCTCATCGGTGAGATTAACTCCCCTTGATGATGCTAAATTGAAGTTATCTATAGAACTAATCCCTTGTCCCTATATCCCAGATAATGTGACAAATTTATAGGTCTTTGAGGATGATAAATTATCCAATTCCTTAATAATTTTGGGGTATTTGAAGCCCGAATAATTGATGAAGTAGACAAAAACAATCCTAGAAATTGACTTGATAAATATGGGATTCTTAGTATTTAGGTAAATTAAATCCTAAAGGGGATGATTTCAATAGAAAATACATTTGACACATTCATCCTTTCACCCCAAATTAAGAAGCCGAAGTTTGATAATCAAAAGTGTAGAACTATTAAGATTAGTTCTTTAGAAAGGCCCCAAACCATTAACATAGGTATTGATTGGATGAACCTAGAATTCAAGTGGATTTTAAGATATAAGGATGTGATTGATTGGGCCTATGGAGATGTCAAATTCTTTAACCCAAAGGTAATTACTCACACCATTATATTAAAACTAAATCAAAATCCATTCAGGTAGAGGCAAAAGCCTGAGAACCCAATCATGGAACCTTTGATACTTAAAGACATTCAAAAATTGATCTCAAATAGAATAATATTTTAGTGTGCTATTCTACTTAGGTATCTAACCTAGTACACATGCATAAAAGGAATACAAGAATCTATTTATTCATAAACTTTCAAAAACTAAACTGAGTTTCAGATAAATACAACTATCTATTGCCTTCCCTTGACAAAGTGATCCAAATGGTGAGTGAATCCCACATTTTTTATTTCTTGGATGGAATCTTAGGATAAAATCAAGTCCTAGTCAATTTAGAGGATCGAACCAAAAATGGGGTACATTTGCCTACAAGTGAATACCATTTGGATTGATCAATGCCAAAATAACATTTCAAAGGGCTATGGATTTTGATTTTGAAGGTATTTGGAAAATGCATAATAATTTACATGGATGATTTAATTATGTTTTATAAATATAGATCATATCAAATTCACCATTTGCATAAGGTATTCGACATGTGTAGAAGTTATGACATCTATATAAACCCAAAGAATAGTGTGTTTGGTGTCCATGAAGGTAAGATTATTAGTCATATCATCATGAAATAAGGTATTAATATTAGTCCTAAAAGAGCTAATGTGATTTATAAATTACGTCTACACAATATGAAGAAAGAGTTAAAATCATTTTTTGGAAAAATCAATTTTGTTCACAAGTTCATTTCTAGACTTGTCAAAATTGTAAAGCCTCTAAATGCTATGTTGAAACAAGATGCAAAAGTAAAGTGGAATGCTGGATCAAAGAAGTCTTTCTAAGATATAACATATCATCAGTCAAGCATCCATGCTGATCAATCTAGATTACATGAAGGATTTATACATATATCCTTTTGCCTCTGAGTACATCATCATTGCCTATCTCATGTAAAAATTGGATGGAGAAGAATAACCTATTTCTTCTATGATCACTAATAGAAAATATGTATAACTAAAATATTCCACTCTAGAAAAGCATGCCTATGCATTGGTTAAGGTTTTAAATAAGTTCAAGAACTACATTCTTAGGAATAATGTGCATGTAATCCTTCTAGACATGATCATCAAGTAAATATCGGGTCATAATGAAATGGGTGAATGTAGAGATAGATGAATGACCAAAATTTAGGAGTATGATCTAGAAATAAAAAATTCCAATCTAGTTAGATGGAAAGGTCTTGCTCAGATGATAATTGAAATTGATTCAAGGATCATTGTACACCAGTTAGACCATGAGGTAGGACTACAATAGAATTGGTATGCCTGAATCATACATTACATACTCTATGGGAACACACCTCCTCAACTCAATCAATCACAAAAATGATCCCTCAGAGTGAAGGCAACCTAGAATATGTTGAATAAAGGAGTTATCTTGAGGAGAAATCATGAAGGCATTTATCTTAGATGCTTATCAGATGTTGAAGCTAAGGAAGTAATGGTGAATTTCCATGAGAAGCTAGGCATTAGCCATCTTACAATAAATGTAATGGCACACAAGATACTTTGAGTAGGAAATATTGGCCTACCCTAATCAAATATGTCCATGCTCATGTCAAGACATGTCATCAATGTCAAACTTTAACCAAAGAAAAACCCATGCTAAAATTCTATTACAGCTGGTTATATAAACAACACCATTATCCCAATGGGGACTAAATTTTATGTGGGTCATTAACACCAAATCCTCAACATGCCATATGTTTTTCCTTATAGCCACAAATTACTATACAATGTCGACCAAGGTAATGACAACAAAGAAAGTCACCATAAATTAAGTTATCAAATTCATGGAGAATAATGTAACCACTCGATTTGGGACCCCTATCTCATTATTATGTGATAAGGGTCCCACATTATAACATAAAATTTTTACTGAGTGGGTATACAAAAAGGGGATCACTTTGAGATTCTTGTTCAATTAATAATTATAATGGAATGGATTGGCATAATCAACTAACAAAAACATGATCGATGCCATCAAGAGGTTTACAAAGAAGAATCCTTGGGAATGGCATTCATTACTAAAATTTACCCTATGGGCTAACCCCACTAAGTATAAAAAATCACTTAAAAGCTCACCATTTATACTAGTATATGGATTGGAGCTAGTTCTACCAGTTACACTCAGACTCCCTACCTATAAGTTTATGTAGTAGTACATGGATCATAATGATAAAGTGAACTCTAGGCTCTTGGACATTATATAGTTAGAAGAAGCTCAAGATGAAGCCTTAATGAACTTCAACAAGCATTAGATCACAATCAAGCGATCATTTGACAAAAGTACCAAGGTCAAGTCTTTTAAGATTTATGATTTGGTATTATTATAGGATAAATCTCATGAAAATAAAGGCCAAAACACCAAGTTCAATATTATTTAGATCATCCCCTACAAGATAGCTAATATACTCAAGAAAAATGTTTTATAACTCAAATACCCTTGCCAACCTTGAAAACTATACTAATATATACATTTTTGGTTTTCTATTTATCTCTTGCCAACCTTTTCCCAGTTTCTACCTTTATAGGACGATATGATTCATGAAGAATAAACAAGATCATAAAAGGGTGGTAACCACTCTAAAGAGTGACAATAACACAAGAGGTATAATTTAGGCTTTTAAAACCTAAAAGGTGAGCTTTCATTTTGAAACAATTCAAATATTATGAATAGTCCTTTACTTTTCAGATCTTTAAGGCCAATGATTCATAATAGAAAAAGTGGATTTTAAAACAAATGCATTTCCATTAGAAGCCATAAAACTACACTTAATAAAACATATCGATGAAGTATGGGACCAATGAAACAATCTAAAATCTTCTGGTATTCACAGATTTTCAAACATCCCATCACCCATGGCTTGGTCCCAACCCTCCATGGATAGAACTAATTTTTTTTTCATAAGAATATGTTAAAATAAAGACTGTAATAAAAATATAGAATCCAAATTCCAAGGCTTCCTCGAAAGGGTTATTCAGGAAACCTTCACCATAGGATTTCCGGCCTGGCTGGTAGTGGAGCAAGGCCTCGAGTGGGATAAGAGTTATCTCTGGTAGGGATATATACACTTGGATGGAAGTAGATAAATTCCCATATCATTCCATCCCCTAATCTATTTATCTAATCAATTCCCCTTTCAAAAATTTTAATTCTCAACTTGATATGATCTTGTTTAAGGGAAATCTGAATTGAACTAAGTGTAAATTTACCATCTCACACACATTGATGGTCTTTTATGATATAAAGCTTAGAATATCACTTGGTACAATTTAATTTAGTCTTTTATTTCTCTATTTATGTCTAGGGATTTTATTAAAGTCTATGTTTTGTGTAGGAACAAAGATTTGCAACTTGGGTTGTAATTTCCTAACACCACTTCTCCACAAAAGTCAACATTTGATGTGGCCAACACACCCACTTATTCTAAAAAAGTTTATCAAATTCAAGGTTCCAAAAATTTTGATCTCTCTTTGATCATCATATTTTTTCAATAATCCTCAAATTTCTATTTTACCCTAGTTTTTCTATGCATCTAACATATTCATAATCAAAATTGGTCCTTCTAACCCCCCCATATCTTTTAACTTTAAGTGTAATTGAGCCCTTGTTGCATCTTATGAAAAATAGATCAATTTCACATTTAGAATATTTTTATTTTGATAACTACCTATTTATATATTTGTACTTATATTGAAGTTCCTAAAATCTCAGCGTCTTAGGGTTGTAAACTCCCAGAGTCCTACATGGCACCTTGTAAAGCTCCGTTGCCAGGGAAGTGAGTGTCTTATTTGATTACATAACTTTACATTTTTACTTAGTATTTTTCATGGATTTTACAAGGGGAATGACCAAATGATAAAGTGTCATGTGGTCTCAACTATCAAAATTATTAATCTCCTAGATCTATCAGAGATGGTAGAAGCCTGTGAGAACCCAACTAATTAGATTTTCCTGACTATCAGAGTTGTTAGTCTCCTAGACTTGAAAAAAATGATAGAGCCTAGGATATCTCAAGTAATTGATAGAACACTACATGGCCCAATGATTAAAGGTGACAAAGCCCAACCAATCATATTGCCCCAGTGGCTAGAGCTGTCAGTCTCCTATGTCTATTAGAGATGTCAGAAGTCTAATGGAGTTCAACCAAATGAAATGGCACCATGTGGCCCAATATTAAAGTTTTTAGTCTCTTAGACGTCATAAAATTGTTAGAGTCTATGAGAGCCCAACCTACTAGACCATGCCACATGTCACTCCTATACATATTGGTAGAGGAGGCAAGAGTTAGATTTAAAAGGTTGATCAAAAGACACCACACATCACTTCACTCCTCCAGCTAGCAACTTCTATCCCAAATGTGTAAAGGTGAAGTACCAATTTACACCTAGGTGGTAGCCATTATAGTCAAGACCAATCAATAATGGACATGTAGCATAAGGTAAAAGCTATATAAGATGGCATAGGAACGAAATAACCATGTGCCTAACACACTCCTAACACTAACTAAATGGGAAATTGGGCCATCATTGGATAATTTAAAATGTCATATCACAATTGCCAAATCTAGCAGATAACACATATTTGAAATCTCTGAGTTTAAGTCTAGATTGGGAAATAAATGAGAAAATAGAGCCACCAACTCAAATTTGAATTCATGCTAAGTGAGCCTCCAAGTGCCATAAATAAAAGTGATATGTGTAGATCCCTATAAGTGCCCTAGGATAAAATCATTTACCACTATTTCTCATAATTTACTAGAGTCTACCTTCTCATTTTATACTCATTCATGTGCCTTCCATGTCTCTCTTTCTCAAAGTTCACTATCACATAGATCCAACCCTTTATACAATGACCACTTCATCCTCTAACCCAAAAGTAGAACCCAAGTAAAGGGATAGCAATTTCTTAGAAGGCCTAACCCACTTCAAGCATTATAATGAGAATTTAAATGGAATTGACATGGTTCCCAAGGCTTCTTGTAGTTTTGATGAGGATGAGGCCAAGATCTAGGATGTCATCTATTACTATGATAAATGAATTCTACATAGATCCATAACTAAGCAGAAGTATTCCCCTATGTAGATTTGTTCAACAAATTACTACTCATTGCCAAATGGGTATAGGATGGTATTCATGACTTTATGTGTTCTATGATCTCCTAACATATAATTGTGAATGGTGTATAAGATAGACATAGATTACTATACTATCTACACCTTCAAGGAAATTACTTGCATAAGAATGATAATAATAGATCATATTTTTAGGTTAATTGACTATGTACACATCAATATATTAAGGGTGCTCTTATCACATATAATCATCAAGGTCAATCAGGTCCCAGACCTTGGGGCTAATTAAATTCAATCTGATTAACACACTAGGATATGCTTGGGGAGGAGGAAACTTTTATATGATGAGCTACTTTAAGGATGCAGTCTATATGACACTTATATTCAATCCCTTTGCCTTTCCACCATGGGATCTTAGAGGTGTAGTAGACCATGTAATTTTTTATAAATTATATGGCCACCACTACCATAATCACATATGAGAGAATTATGAGTCCTTCTATGTAGTGGTCTATATGGCCATTAATGAGGCAACCATGCCTTGGCTCTCCAAGTAAATAAGGGATTCCCTTGCCCCATTAGTGATTATTTCTAATAAAGAGATGACACTATCATTTCAATTGTTGGCACTTTCAAATCTCCCCTTCACTTTCCCTATCAAGTCCTAGACTAGCTAGAAGAACAAGAGATCACCTATCAATGGGTTGAATGCATATTCAATCATTGAAATAATCTCCATTGAAATGCCTACCTACCTTCCTTATCATCATCAGGCACCATGTTTAGAAGAGTCTCCCCCTTTATAGAAGATGGTGTTAGGAAGGGATTCGTATGCCATGGGTAGGGATGAACATAGAGATTGGGACCTACACAAAATCATTAAGGCACATAAGGTGAGGTATCAAGCCCAACTTAACATCAACTATGGCCATCACCCCCACAAGGATGATAATTTATATCTCAACTTCGTTGATAATTAAGGTGTTTACCTAAATTGAGGACAAGAAAAATAATAAAGGAAAGTAGGCTTAGCCTGGGCCATCCACTAGAGGTGGCCTTTCCTCCTCTACATCAGCTCATGTTGGAGGAAATGTTCAGGGAAAACCTCCTCAAATTTCAAGGAGGATATTATAATGGGTCCTAGCTCCTTCTCCTTCTTGACCTTCTCCTTTGTGAGCTTCACCTCCCTAACCCTCTACTCTAGCTACACCACCTCCCATGGCTCATGCATCTCAACCTCATAGAGCTTAGGCCTGCATGACTCAACTCTAAGTAGCTTAACCTCAAGGTACACATATGCCAAGGTTTTACATCAAAAATATCCTAAAGATGAGAATATGATGGGATCATTAACCGAAATCCATGTAGATCCATTCCCCTACTCCCACCTATTGGAGGTATAAGATGACTAAGAGGGGGAGTGAATCATCCAACTAATATTTCAATTTTAGATCACTTATCATTCATTCATTGACATTAATGAATCAACATAACAAGCATATGCAACTAGATTACCATCAAATCATGAATAAGAGAAGCACATCACAACCCAACATCTAATTTAGGAAACCCTCATTGGGAATAAAACCCACTCTCAAGCTTGAAAACACATAGACTACTTGTATTATAAGGTATTACAAACATGAGACTTTAGTATAACACCCATTCCAAAAGGATCACTTAACCTAAATTTAGTGAAACACCTACTTCACAAGGAGCACCTACCCTTAGGATGGTCAGGTCCTTCTGATCTGAATTTAGTGAAACACCTATTTTATAAGGAGCACTTACCCCTAAGATGGTCAAGTCCTTTTGACCTAGACGTTGAGCACCCTCACAACACCTATTATATGAACATATCTTAATCATTGATTTCCTATCAATATGATGGAAACACCTTCAAAACACAACCCATTTCACTTATTCACACACTCACAAACATCCAAAACCACCTTTTGGATCACTCTACACTTCTCAACAACAACTCTGTCACATCCTCAAATAATATGACCAAATGGTCATACACATAGACCACACTCTGATATGCCTTTCAAATTAACCACCAAGATCACATAGACATCATCTATCCTTCGCTCACACTTAAGGCATCTAAAACATCCTTTTGGAACACTCTAGATCTCTTCGCTCATCCTCAATCTTCAAACCTGCATGATCACTATTTTGACATTATAAATATGACGTATAAGTCATACACATAGTCATCAACATACTCTTATCTATACAACATCTACTAGGCACACTCCATTTTTTCTTTTCATCTCTCTACAAATCTCACATGCCCTCCCTTCTCTCAGTCTCATGAGTCTAGAAATCATCATCTTTGATTTCATTATTTATAGAGCCTTCATGAACATTAACTTCTTAGTTGGTAATAATACTCGACTTAACCTTTAAGGCTTATTACATATCTCAATACCATCCTCATAGGTTGGCCATAATAACTATGGGTCACACTGAAGTAGTTACACATTTCAATTAGGCTTTAGTAGCCCTTATAGGTCTCATAGAGACCTATTCACCCATTTAACACTACATCAAGGAATTTAGAAACACAAAACCACTTCCAAATACATAGGTCCACTCCACATGACCTCTTATACATACTTAAATGATTACAGTCATCATTACACACCTCTACATATGCTCAATCTACTTAAACATTAGCCTTGTACATAAAAACACCATGAATAAACAACTAGTCAACTTCTAAGCATTTGTTCATACTAAATATGGATTGGTCAAACCTCTAAAATCCATAAAAATTATTTTTGGGGAGTCTAAAACACTCTCCAATAGCTAAGTCACCTTGAAATATCCAAATACCATTAGAGCAAACTTAATTATCCTTCTCGGGTCACTTACAGACCATGGTTAAACACACAATCAACTTTAGAGATTAATATATACAACTGTACAAACAATAAAACCTTATGAAAAATGTTTCTAGATGCATATTAGAGTCATTTACAACTTTTCCTTTTATATCACCTTCGAATTCATCTTACATCAAAAGTTATGGCTCAAACACTACATATTAGTTTTCCCCTTTATTAATTTAAATGCCAACAGTCATGGTTAAACATTGAACACTTTGTTAACACATCGTGCCCTCTCATAGATTAAATGAATATGCATTGTTGATCTCCCTCAAAAATATCTTGATATTTAACTATGCTAAACATCTATCAGTTTGACCTCATCTCATTCTCCCTGGCAATTTTGACTAAATATGCACCGTCAATATCTTTAGAAGTAGCTTGGTCTTTACCTTTGCTTACTGTTAAGAATCAAGCACTTGTCATCATCTCTCTACTTCATACTAATTTGGAATAAACATGCTAAATTTATCTCTTTAAGAGTAGCTTGAACTTTAACTATCTGAAACATCAGACACTTTGACCTCTTTGACTCAATACACATCATAGATATACATATGTATGAATACTTGCTCGTCATTAGATCCTTATCTGGTCCTGATCTTTACCTTTTTCAAAATTGGCTAAGTATGAGAACCTATGCAATCTACTTGGAAGTCTAGCTTTGAACCTTAATAATTTTTTTTGAACTCAATCACATGCCCTAAAATTTAAACCATATGATCTTCTTTTATAAGGGAATCTATCCATATATGAAGCTGCTCTTAGAAACTTCCGTGTGTGAAATATAATGCCATCGAACTGCTTACTCAACTTTACTTGAACTTAGACATAAAATATAGTTAAATTTATATTAATTTTGCATCATAGATCTGTGATGTGATTAAACATGCATCGTTAGATCTCCCTCTGTAAATTTGGCTAAGTATGGGAAAACATTGTAATCTACTTGGGCAGAAAACATTTCATAGTTATATCTTTTGCTATACACAATCTCACAACTTGAACATAATGAACACCATGCATTTCCATAAGCATTTTAAGCACTCTTGACACCCCATAATACCTTTGAAACATGATCTCATAATCTATAACATTGATCAACTTCCTATCTAAGCATATACTAAAATATCCATGCTTACATACTAGGCTACCAAGCCTATGTTAACATACTATTCACATACTTGTCTTCTCTCCTTAATCTGAAACCAATTAACATGATAGATATAATATGATAAGCCTCAAACAATACTTACCTTAGCTCATATTCATCCAAATCCTACCTTTCACAAATTTAGGCTCAAACTCATCATCATCATGACATCAATACACACATGACATCAATGACAATACTTCATCATGACATCACCACTTTGTTATTAACATTGACACCAATACACACATGACATCAATCTTTGACATCAATGACAATACTTGCCAACAATCTCCCCCTTTGTCATTGTAAGTATTCCTTCTCCCCCTTTTCCATTAATGACAAAGTTCACTAAACAACCACCAAGCTTCTCTTAATATCATGAATTTATTTAAATAATCTTCTAGGTGCTCAGGATACTTACACACCTCATATGAAACAATTGTTTCCCCTTTTGACATACACCAATCTAAACTTGGGCTTCTCTAATCCTTGAACCTATTAACCTATAAAAATCACATGTTCCCTTTGCTTATGCATGAATATTCAACCCATTATCACAATGACTAGAACATATCTCATATGCTTCTCATTACATCATGCATAGATCCTCAAGTCACTCAAACTATCTGAGTTAGCTCCCCTTAACTCTGTGTATACCACTTCTTACCTTGAACTTATCAACCATGCTCCATGATAATACCCTTCTTTGATTATTCACTACTACCAATGAAGAAAGAAGACATAAAAGTACTAAAATTTGATGGAACTCACCAAGAAACATCTGAAAGGGACTCCCTTTAAGATCTCTAAGCCATTACACCTCTTGAGCATATTTAGATCTCCACACACCATGAAGAACCATCATACAAGCTTACTAACCTTCTCTCTCAAGCCACTTCAAGGACCACCAATAGAAATTCATGCCATTGAATCTATAACAAGGTCCTCTACTCTAAGCCTTCTTGATCCTTGGACTTGAGAAACTGAATAATCTAGCTCCCCCTTTGATCATTTAAACTTCTCAAGCCATTTGAGTTAGCTCCCCCTAATTCCATGATCCTCTTTATGCCAACCTGAAAGACTCCCACTTGATCTTCATAACCATAACTGACCTATATAACTTATGAGAAAACCTTCATGGCTTAAGAACATGAAAATATCAAACTCAGAACATTAAACTGCTTTGGGTCTTCAAACAACACCATTCTATTTTCATACTCTCACTTGCAAGCGACCTCTAAGAATACCGACATATATTCAAGCCACACAGTAAATAGGAAAGATGTTGTAAATCAACCATAAAAAGTACATTGAAACACTCATACCATTCTCTTTTAGATAAATTGATAAAAAATCACTCTTCTTCATACTATGCCTATCTAGACTCCTTATAGCCCTACCTAGAACTTGTAGAGCCCACAAATTTGAATAAACATATTTTCAAGACCTAAAACTTCATGTTTGGAGCACTCTAATATGCCCCCTCAAGCACACCAATTTGCATCACCTAGCTCATCCTTTGCAACATACTTATTTCACAAACCTACTAGCCAATTAGGCCTCCATCTTGATAAAAACTTGAATAATTTGAAAACTAAAAACCTTTGAATCTATATGAATCTTGATTTGACAACCCATTTAGACCATTCAACCTATTAATAATCCTCATACCTCAACTCATAAGGCAAACCACTTTTCTATCATAACCCAAAACTTTAGAATCTCAAAACAAATACGGTCAACAAACCTCCTTTTAGTCAATGCCCACCTTTGAAAATTCTTGCACACTTGGAGACAACCATCACACATTTTTGGACCAATATTTGAGCCTCCACACCTTTGGGAACCTTGAATTCTTATACCATGGCTTTGACCTACAATAAGAAAGATAAACCTAAGAGCACACAAAAGCCTCCAAAAGACACAAACATGATCATTAAGACACAAAACCACTTGGAAAACATCATAAAGAAGTGCATAGACCTTTATGAGAACCAAAATCTTCTTGACATTCCATCAATCTCATTATGCCACCTAGAAATACCCGTTTTGACACTGCAGACACTGTATACATAACAAGCACCAAACTAAAATAGAAAAACACCTTATGACATCACTATGACCTCATCAAAGCACATATTCCACCGAACATACTTGCTCCAACTGAAAACACCCTTTAAATACCACATGTTTATTCAAACTTATAAATGTCTTCATCAATCACAACAAAAACATCTCTACCTCATAAGGACCTAGAATAGAGGAGCCTACCAGTTCTTATCACAAGATTGAATAACCTTCTTCTTCTTCTTCCTTTTTTTGATTGAAACAACTTTCTTAGCATCCATCTCTTCTTTGGCTTCCTTGACAATGTATTATGAAAACACAGGTTCTTAGCATATCTCTTCAACTAATACCTTCTCCTCTTTGAAATCAAACAACAAGAAGACTTGATAATCATGAAACTCCTTTTTACCTAAAAATTCTTCAACTATAATAAATAAACCATTAGATTGAGATACTTCTTTTAGATTCTCCTTGGCCTTGAATGGTATAACTGACTTGATTCTTGGATCATCCACCTTATTATCCATTTGGATTTATGTCAAGCTTCCTTGGCACTCTTGAGACACCTACAAAATTGATTCCTTTTCTACAGTATCAAAATTTTGATTCTTGAACTCAACAAGACTAGCCTTCACTGCCTTAGGTCTCCACATCATGTTTTGTGATCCAAAACTCAAAAGCTTTGGCTGAAATAATTCAAAGAAATAAGAATAACACAATTCAAATAATGCTATCTCTGAAAAGAGATGTTTTATTTATCAAAATTGCAGACCTAAACATATGCTTATCTCTGAGAAGAGATGTCTCATTTCCATTTCAGGTTACATCTTCATTTATACATGTTTTGAAGGTGTGGGGAGGATGTGGAAGGTCACCAATCTCGAGGGAGATGAATTGGTTCAACTTCCATGATTTACAACAATACAGAATTCGAGGAATTACTATTTTTAGAAACTTACTATTTTTAGACTGGACTAATAAAATTGAAATTTGGGACACTTCTATTGGGTTTTAGGGGGTCAAACTTCATCAAGCAAAGCTGATGCCATCTCACGACATTCCCCTCATTATTAGCTTTCCAACGGTTCAAACGGCGAGTCAATTGGAGCTACGGTGCAAAAGTTATGGCTCTCGGAAGTTCCACCATCAAATGGGGTGGACCCATCATCCAAATTGTTATCCAAATTATTGTCCGGATCATTTTGACTTTTGTTATGCTTTCTAAGAGTCTCTCCCTTCTTTATATGACTTGAGGGATTATCAAATTTACTAGGACAACGTCTAGTGATATGATCCTTCTTATCATAAATGAAACAAATAACATCATTCATACCGTTTGAAAGATTTGAACTGTGATTTATCTTTGGCCAAAAACTCCTATCTTAACTCTATGAATTTTCATACTTGAATGAATTCCTTATATAGTCCTTATCTTTATGACCATACTTATTACATGTATAACAGTGACCATGAAATAAACTAACATACCTTAAAGCATTTTGTTGTCTAAAAAACCTTCTTGCATTACCTTCAAAGCTTACATTCTTCTTGGCTTGCTTAGGCTTTATATGTTCCTTTTCCAGCTTGCCCAACTTGTCTATGAGTTGTTCATGCTCTAATCTCAAGGAATAAAGAGTAGTATTCAACTCATCATGCTCACCTTGATTTGAACTCACCTTGGTATTGGATTCTTCTAACTGAGTCTTGAGATATCTGCACTCTTATTATCTTGATTTTAGGCTACCATTTGAAACCTCTAATTAACCTATGAGATCTTTGATGACCTCCTTATCCTCCTTGGCTTCTTTAGCCATGTCATCCTTCAATCTACATGTTTTCTATTCAATAGACTTGATAAGCTATTGATACTTATTCTCATCTCTCTTGGTCTTTCCTGACAAACTTTCCTTAAGAGAACTAACTTGTGCTTCAAGACCTTTGATCACATACCTCATCTTGTGATTCCTCTTTATGAGCTCATCTTCTAGATCCACTTCTTCTTCCACAATGTCATAGAAAAATTCTTATTTTCCACTGCCATGGCAAACTTATTCATCATATATGATGTCCTTTTATTTTGAAGAACTTTCCTCTTTTGAACTCAAACTTGCCTTATCATATTCTAGCTGAACCTTGAGATCATTGATAACTTTCTCATCATCTTTGGCATCTTTATTCAAAATACATATCTGATCTTCAAGTGCCTTGATCATAGCCTTCCACTATTGATTATCTTTCTTCAATTGCTTAGTGTTACTTAGGATCTATTTCAAGTTGTTAAGCTTCCTCTAAAGGACCTACTTTGATACCAATTGTTGGAGGTACAAGATGACTAATAAGAAGGGGTGAATTAGTCAATCAATATTTCACTTTAGATCACTTATCATTAATTCATTGACATTCATGAATCAACACACAAGTATATGCAACTATATTATCATCAAAACATGAATAAGAGAAGCACATCATAACACAACATCTAATGTGGGAAACTCTCATGGGGAATAAAACCCACTCTCATGGGGAATAAAACCCACTCTCAAGCCTAAAAACACATGGACTACTTGTCCTATAAGGTATTATAAACATGAGACTTTAGTGGAACACCCATTCTCAAAAGAGCACTTGTACCTAAGATGGTCAAGTTATTTTGACCTAAATTTAGTGAAACACTTACTTCACAAGGATCCCCTACCCCTAGGATGGTCAAGTCCTTTTGACCTACATTTAATGAAATACCTATTTCACAAGGAGCACTTGCCCCTAAGATGGTTAAGTCCTTATGACCTAGATGTTGAGAAACCTCCCAACACATATGATATGAACATCTCATGATCATTAATTTCTTACCAATCTGATGGAGACACCCTATAAACATAACCCCCTTCACTTCCTCACACACTCACAAACATCCAAAAACATCCTTTGAATCACTTTACACTTTTTAATAACAACTTTGTCATGTATTCAATAATATGAACAAATGGTCATACACATACACCAAACTCTAATCTGCCTCTCAAATCAACCACCAAGATCACACAAACATCATCTATCCTTTGCTCATACTCAAGGCATCCAAAACATCTTTTTGGATCACTCTAGACCTCTTCGCTCATCCTCAATCTTCAAATCTAAAAGAGCACTATTATAACTAGTAGAGAGTTGTTAATGATGACATGGTGATGTCATGGAGGTGTCCAAGTGAGTGGATGAAGTGCCCTGATTGCCTAAGTAATAATGACAAAGTGTGCAATGTGTTTTATCTAGTATTCTTGAAGGAGGCTTGGTTGATCTTTAGTTTTGACATAGTTATAGATGTTCAAGGATGAGTATGGTGAGTTGAGGATATGTAATGGGTCCTATAAGAGGTCAAAGATAATTGGAGTGATTATATGCATGATTGGAATTAATTTAGTTATTAATTATATTCATCTAGACATTTTGGGTTTAGTGGTAGAAAATTTGAGTAGGCAATTTGTTGACATCATAATTGCCAATGTGGATGAGTCAGGGGGAGTTGGTCATATGGTTATGATCACATTAGTCCCTAGTTTCTATGCACTAAATATAAAGTCATGCAATGTAATGAAAACAAATATATGTGGGTGAAAATTTGGGCTCTCAAGAATTTTGATAATGTTTTCCCATACTTAGCCAAATTTCTAATGTGGTAAGAAGAACCAAGTAAGCATATTGATGAAATTATATTTCACACGTGTGGTAGTTTTAGGAGAATGTGACCATATGGTTTGTATAGTTTTGTGTATAGTTTATTTTTTCTAAATTTTAGGTCAAGTGATGAAGTGTGTCAAAAACTATGCATGTGCAAAGTTGGCATTTCCAAACAAGTTCTAGGCATAGTTGGCACTATGATAGATAAATTTAAGAAGACATTTTAATGTCATTATATATCACACATGTGAGGGTTACAAGATAATTTTAATACATGGTTAGATTATCATATGTGAGGAGATCATATGGTCCAAATTTGACAACATGCAAGTGAGCGAGGTAAAAGATATGACTATGCAAAGTTATCCTTCCAGGCAGATAACAATGGTCTCCATACTAAGTCTATTTTGCATGATGTTAAAGATCAAGACCAGATGGAGATATAATGGCTCATGATAAATTGTATAATTGAGATATATAGTTAATAACAAGTCAAACAGGGTAAAGTGTTCATTGGTTAACGAAGTTAAATATCAAGCTTCTTTTGAGATCCAATGGCTCATGAGCATTCATATAGATCAAGATCAATGGTGCGTGTTGTTTCAAATGAGGGTAAGTACTCAATGTTTAATATTACAAGTGATTAGAAGTTATGTGAGGGTGAAAATTTTCATGATCATGTGGGATTTAAGCAATATCTAATGGTGAGTGCTATAATATAAAGACCTGACTGATCTATAGAGATTGACAGTGTGTGTTGGGTCAAGATTACAAAATTGCACGAGATGAGGTCAATTATTTAAGGTTTAACATTTGGACAGTGGTGCCTATGTATTAAAATTAGAATAATATCAATGGTGTATATTTGATCTAAATTATTGAGGACGCTATATACGAGCATAGTGTCTAAGATTTAATTGTGACAGTTGGCATTTAAATATTTGAATTTAATAAAATGAATGACTAGTGTTTGGTTTTTAGGCTATATCTTTCAATCTATATAAAATTTTCTAATGTAGTACAAAAAATTTGTAGAGTAATCCAATGTGAATTTGGAAATATATATTTTAATATTTGAAAGTGTGTATAATCAAAGATATTGAGGTTCAAAGTTGACTGTGTGTTCCTGCATGTTCTACAAGTAACGTGAGAAGGGTAATTAAGTTGTTCATGATGGTATTTAGATGTTTTTAGATAAGATAGCTATTGGAGAGTATTTTAGACTCCATGAGGACAATCTAAATGGATTTTAGAGGTTTGAACAATCCATAATCAATATGAATAAGGCTTAGAAGGTGATTGTGTGTTCATTCATGGTGACTATGTGCGTAAAATGTTATTTGAGTAAATTGTGCTTTAGAAGAAGAGTGTTTTGGTGATTGTGATCATTTGAAGATGTAAAAAGGGTAATGTAGAATGGGTCCATGCTTTTTGAAGTGGTCCTTTGTTCTTAGTTTCTAAGATAAGTGTCAAAGATGTGAATAGGTCTCCATAAGGACCTAAAGGTGACTTAGGCCTATTTGAAAGAGAGTTATGCTTAAGTATGACCCATGTAAGATGCTTTAAGGGTTAAATCATGCCTAATGATAGATAAGGATTATTGTGGACATAATAATTCATGAAGTCTCTATAAATAGTGAAATCAAAGTTAATGATTTCTAGAGGTGTGAGAGACTAGAGAGTGACTTGTGTGTGGAATTTGCATTTGAAGAGCATAGTGTTGTGAAGAAAAGTAAAGGGTGGGTGCTTAGTGGATGAGATAAAAATAAAAATAGATTGAGGACTATTTGTATGACCTATAGGTCATAATTATCTTGGTAGAATAGTGCTTTTATAAATTTAGTGTGAGAGAAAGTGAAGAGTGATAATCAAAGGTCCATCATCAGGGGTTAAAGACATTAGTTCAAAGGTGGACGTGTTCATAGGTATTATTGTGGAAGCTCAACATCTAGGGGGTTATAGCCTCTTTACAAGGTAGAACTTGCTAAAGGTCTAGTTATTATTTTAGATCAACTAGATAGGTGTTGTATCACCTTGTGGGATTGTAGTCTCACTAAATAAGGGATGATAGTTCCTTGATTAGTTTTAGCTGGTCTAAATTAGTTATTATTATAGGATAGTAGTCCAATTGTAGGTTCCAGTGGGTTTTCTCCCCTAAGAGGGTTTCCCACATATGTCATGTTTTATATGCTTGACTTGTATTATTTCTCTTGTTCATTTCTATGAATGTTGTGTATGATTCATGAATGCTTATGGTAACTGATTAAGAGTTTTGAAAAGATTGAAATTGAAGTTGAATTATTTGGGCTCACTAATCCACCCGCTCTCAGTGATTATACCTCTAACACTGACATCAAGAATATGACGTATAGGTCATACACACAATCATAAACTTATTATTCTTTATAACCCATACACTGGGCACACTCACTTTCTTATTTCCATCTCTCCACAACTCTCATATACACCCTCTCTTCTCTTAGTCTCATGAGTCTATAAATCATCATCTTTGATTTCATTATATATAGAGCCTTCATGAATATCAACTTCTTGGTCAGCTATAATACTTGACTTAACCCTTAAGGCTTCTTACATATCTCAATACCATCCTCATAGGTTGGCCATAATAATTATGGGTCACACTTAAGTAGCTACACCTTCAAATTAGGCCTTAATAGCCCTTATAGGTCTTATGGATTCCTATTCACCCATTTATCACTTCATTGAGCAATTTAGAAACATAAGACCACTTAAAAATGCATATGTCCACTCCACATGACCTATTAGGCATCCTCAAATGATTAAAATCATCACTACACACCTCTACATATGGTTCAATCTATTCAAACATTAGCCTTGTATATAAGATCACCATGAATGCACAAAAAATTAACTTCTAAGCATTTTGTAATACTCAATATGGATTGGTCAAACCTCCAAAATACATACACATAATTATTAGGGAGTCTAAAACACTCTTCAATATCTAAGTCACATTAAAACATATAAACACCATCTAAACAAACTCAATTTTCCTTCTCGAGTTACTTATAGACCATGATCAAACACACAATAAAATTTGGAGCTTAATATCTATAAATGTATGAATAGTCAAACCTTATAACTA
This sequence comes from Torreya grandis, assembly GCA_037957365.1. NCBI lineage: Eukaryota > Viridiplantae > Streptophyta > Pinopsida > Cupressales > Taxaceae > Torreya > Torreya grandis. The sequence goes on along the minus strand of JARHVA010001475.1, from coordinate 2,628,249 downwards.
ATTTTTTTGGATGTTCCTTGGAGTCCTTTACAACTTTACCTCTTACATTACCTTTGAATTCATATTAGATCAAAATTTATAAATCAAACACTACAGACTAGTTTTTCCCTTTGTTAATTTAAATGCCAACGATCATAGTTAAACATCGAACACTTTATCAACATCTCATGCCCTCTCATAGGTTGAATTAATACACATCATTGATCTCCTTCAAAATTAGCCTGGTATTTAACTATGTTAAACATTTATCAGTTTGACCTCATCTCATGCTCCTTGGCAATTTTGACCAAATACGTACCATCAATCTCCTTGAAAGTAGCTCAGTCTTTACCTTTACTTACTATTGAACATTGAGCACTTGTCATCATCTCATTGCTTCCAAAAAATTTATAACAAATACACTCCATCGATATCTTTAAGAGTAGCCTAGACTTTAACTAGCTTAAACATCAAAACTTTGACCTCTTTGACTCAATATACATCATATATCTGCATCTATATGAACACTCGCTCACCATTAGATCCTTATCCGGTCCTAATCTTTATAGTTTTCAAATTTGGCTAAGTATGAGAACCTATAAAATCTGCCTAAAAGGCTAAATTAGAACCTAATAACTTTTTATCTACTCAATCACATGTCTTGAAATTTAAACCATATGATATTTTTTAATAGGGGAATCCATCCATATATCAAGCTTCTCTTGGAACCTTCACACGTGTGAAATATGATGCCATCAAATTTATTACTCTACTTTACTTGAACTTAAAAATTTAACATAGTTAATTTTAGATTAATTTCATGTCATAGATTTGTGATGCGATTAAACGTACACCATTAGATCTCCCTTTATAAATTTGGCTAATTATGAGAAAACATTGTAATCTGTCTAGGAAGCCAACTTTGCATAGTTATATATTTTGCTATACATAACCTCACAACTTGAAACTTAGAACATAGCAACTTGAGACTAATATGATCACACCCATATGAACAACTCCCCCATAAATAATCCATACATGGTAATGGTGATGTCAGCAAATTACCTACTTATATTTTTCTACCATAGAACCAACTATGCCTAGATGAACATAATGAATTGGATGAACACCATGTATTTACATAAAAATTTTAAGCACTCTTGACACCCCATAGGACCTCTAAAACATGATCTCATAATATATAACATTCATCTATTTCCTATCTAAGCATATATTAAAATATCCATACTTACGTACTAGGCTACCAAGCCTATGCCAACACATTATTCACATATTTGTCTTCTCTCCTTGACTTGAAACCACATCAACATGATAGATATACTATGATAAGCCTCAAATAATACTTACCTTAGCTCATATGCATCCAAATCCTTCCTTGCACAACTTCAAGCTCAAACTCATCATCATCATGACATCACCACTTTTTCATTACCTTTGACATCAATGCACACATGACATCAATATTTGACATCAATGACAACACTTGCTAACACCACCATTACTTAGTATCCTAGTGGAACACTCCTTGGTTTCCCTTATCCATAACAACCCACTCAGGTTGTGTCTCCCCTTTTCCTTATTTCACCCATTCGATAGTTCACCCAAGTGCCTCTAGCTTCAGCTATGCATAAAATTCTCACCTCCTAGTTCCTATCTACCCAATCCATTCCAAAAACAAGGATCTTCATAGTTTCCCTTTTGGTTCTTTTACAAGTTCAGACACCTATAAGTGCCCTATCTCCAACAAGCACAAATGCATCCCTAATAATAAGTGCACCTATGTACATAATTCACTTAGCCCTAGCCATATCGATGGCACATTTAGTCACCCAATAGTTTATTTAGTCAGCCCATACAACCTCAACCACTATTGTTCCTTTTGTTACTATAGTTTAGGTTGATCTAGGTAAAAGGCCCAAAAAGAAGTAAAAGGAAACTCATCCTTGGCCTCATAAACCACTCCCTATTACTTCTTGCATGACTCCCATGCCTCCCTTTATTGTCTCAGATGCTCAGGGAAAATAAACATGGCATAAATAATGCACTGATAGATGATGATTCTTGAAATATCATAATTGATAATGATTTTGATGATATGATGATCACAATGATCACTAGGGTATAGATAAAAATCATATAATTTTACATGATACATAATTTTCATGCTCTCTAATGTTATTGTGATAGAAGATATATATTTTTTTCATATATAACATTATATTTTCATGTGTGTGTATGTGTGTGTGTGTGTGTATATATATATATATAGAAAGTAAAAAAAAATATATTTGTTTGGTTAAATTGAAATATTTTATTTTAAAATGTTTGATTATTGAAATATAAAAAAATAAATTTATGTGTGTGTGTGTGTGTGGATGGAAACTTGCCTAATTGAATGATCTGTCCATTTAATATTTTATACAAGGTCCACATTTTAAGTTGGAGGATGGATTTGATATGTTCCACTATTATAGACACATGGTGTGAGATGATTTGCCAGCATTGCAAGGATAGAATTTGGTTAACAAAAATGTGTTGGGTGACCAAGTGACATATAAAAAATGGTGAGTCACCAATAGATTGAATCAATGATGCAAATACCTTTTACTATGTTGGAATGTCTATTCTATGGATATTTATCTATTATGTTAAATGCCTTTATTTTTTTGTATTATATTTTAATACATATGTAAGGATGTATATATTCATGTGACATGTTATAAACCAAAAATAATGGTACATTTAATTATATCTTGAACAAAATATAATATATATAAGAGCTTATCATGTATTAGAGAAATGTTGACAATTAACTTTGGTATCTCAATGCACATAGTCGAGAGATTTGACATGCATTCATTGTGAGGTGATTTAAGCTTGAATCAATGTCTCTCGATGAATATCATAGATGATGTTTTACTTATCCATTTTATTGATAACAATGATGCCATTTATTTTTAAATTAAAAATTTATTTGTCATAAAATTATGTACATGTCTACAGGGTCAATTTTTTATTCTTGTCAAACAATTATTTTATGAATAGAAGGAGGTCATTCAAGGTAAGATCTGTTCATTGAATAACATAAATAATTGGATATGTCCAAATTGTTATAAAACTTAATGATGTTTGATGGCATGAAATTATTAAACTATGAAAGTTTATGCAATACGAATGTATAATATCTAGTGATGTAACTAATAAGCAAAGACACACAGATCAAGGTTGACAAAAAATTTTTAACATGGAAAACCTCATAGATTAAAAACCCATGGGTTGATAATTTCAATATATTTGAGAAACTTTAACCCAATACATAATCCTTTCTCTTTTCATTTTTCCTTTGAACAATCTTAATAGAGCTTTCACAATGATATTTACTAGAAGTAAATATTGTAATGTCGTGTTAATCAATTATCACACCTTGGTGAGTTACTAAAGGCATAAAACCCTTTTTATAATGAGGTTTATGTTGGACCTTGTAACCAATGGGTCCAATCTCTCCACGAAGAACATTTAATACAAAGGTAACAAATTAAATTTATTAACATGATTTAACCTGATGTAAATAAATAAAATAAATTATTAATTTATTTACATGATGTATAATGAATTTAATAAAGGTACATGGAGCACCACTTAACCATTATGTCTTCCAATAGTCCCCCTTAATGTTAAGGGGGATACATGTCATATTCACCTTAAGAAATGAATTATATTCCATGAAACAATTATAATTATTTTAGGAGGTATGTAATATTTGAAGGATTTAAAGCCTTCATCATGTCAAAAATGACCTTTTCAAACAAAAGGAATTTCAATCTATAAACTACTTAAAGTAAGTTAGACTAACATGATCATGACACTACATCTCACAATTTATCATGAATAATCAACCAAGTATATAACAGAGACTTTTATAACATAAAGACCTCCATGATTTGAAGTATTGGGTACAATTTAAAAAATCTACATAAAGTTTACCAAAATCACATAAAGTTTTATATTACAATGTTTTACAATGATAAGAAGTATAAATAAGAAGAAAGAAACACATTACCATTAATAAGTGACATTATCATGCACACTCCCCTTCAATGATAACTCTGAGAGGCCCAACATTGTACAAAATTGATAAAACTTGGTATTACCATGTGTTCATCCTCAAGACAAAAATGAAGATCAATATCACCATTGAAGAATTTCTCTCACATAAAATTTAAATGAAATTCAATATGCTTAGTTCATTGGTGTTGCACTAGATTTTTTTATATATTTATATAACTTTGATTATCACACATAAGGGTGATACTATGAAAAACATTCAAATGGATTTATTATAACAACCTTCACAACCACATGGATTATTTATCATCTTCTATAACACTTATATACTCTACTTCCATAGAAGAGATAAAAATTGTAAGTTATTTTTTACTGGTCCAAGTGATAGCATCAAACTTAAACACATATCTAAAAGTAAATTTGTGATCTATAATATCACCAACATGGTTGGCATAATAATTACCATATAAATTATCATTATTAATGATAAATAAAATAAATAAAAATTTACAGTTGCTTTGATATATTAAAGTATTCATTTTGTTGAATTTCAATCATCTAAATATGAATCTTACATGAATCTGGAAGCAACACCTACATCATATGAAATATATAGCTTAGTAATAGTTAGATAAATTAAACTACCAATAAACTATCTATAAAGAGTAGGGTTATCTTTGTCACACATGAGTTTTGGACCAAGCTTAACACCAACTTCAATAAGAGTAGATGTAGGCTTATAGTAAAGCACATTAAACTTAACAAAAAGATTATGTGCATATTGATATTGTGATACAATAATTAAATTTTTATTTTGAAATATAGACATTCCTAAAAAATAATGAAGAATGCCTAGATCAGTCATTTCATAAGTCTGATTTAGTTTATCTTTATATTTAAAAATTAAATTAATTAGATTGCAAGTAATAAGAAGACCATATACATATAATAAAATTAAGATTAAATGAACATTTTCAACTTTAACAAAGAGATCATTATCATAATAAAAATTAGAGAAAATTTATTCTTTAAAATAACTACTAATTTTAGAATACCAAGCTCAAAGATCTTATTTTAAATCATAAATATATTTCATTAACTTACAAACATAATATTCTTTATTTGAGTCAGTGAAAATTTTAAGCTACGTCATATATATTTCTTCTTTTAATCATTTAGGAAGATATTTTTGACATCTATTTAGTGTATAATCCAACTTTTTTTAATTGCAAGAGCAATAAATAATCTACTAGTACTCATTTTCCCTACAGAAGTAAAGGTTTCAACATAGTCAATTCTAGGTTTTGGAGTAAAACCAAGAGCAATTCATCATGCTTTAAATTTTTCAATTTTATCATTTATATTATATTTAATTTTATAAAACCATCTATATCCAAAAATATACCTTTTAGGTGGAGGTGGAACAAGATCTCAATTTTGATTTTTAATTAAGGCATTATACTCAGCTTGCATATCAACTTTCTATCTATCAACTTGAATAGCTTCATCAAGATATTGCGGTTCATATTTATACATAGTTATTGAAAAATGAAAAGAATGTTGAATCCTAGTCAGTATATTAAAATTATCAAAACTATATGACCAAATTAGGGATTTTACCCATTTAATTCTTTTAGATTGAACAAAAAATTTATAAGGTTCCTCAAAATCTAAGTTATCCAAACTTGGATCAACTTCCTCTAGGGCATCTTTTTATTCATAAGGAAAAACATGAGAGTCAAGTTCATCAAAATAATATTTTTTATGAGTTTCTAAATAAGGCTCAAAAATGGTTTTTCAAGGATAAAAACATTCTTATTCTCAATTATTTGTCTTTTATATAGATCATAAACTCTTAATCATTTAGTTTTTTCTTGATAACCTAAAAAATAAAAGAATAAGAGGTAGAATCAAGTTTTTTTAATTTTTAATTTAAGAGTAAAGATGGAAACTTGACTACTAAATATCTTAAGATGAGCCACACTAGGTTTCTTTTTAGACCACATTTCTAAAGGAGAAGAAATATGCAAATATTTAGCAAGGAATCTATTCAGAATATGCACAATAGTATTCATGGCTTCAGCCCATAAGAAATTAAGAACATTTACATAAAACATCATTGTTCTAGTCATTTCAATGATAGTAGAGTTTTGCCTTTCAATAGTACCATTTTGCTATGAAAAATAAGGAGTTGTTAACTCTTTTCGAATACCACAACTAATACAAACAAGAATAAAATTATTTATTGATATATTCACCAGTACCATTATCAAATCTTAATTTATTTATAGAATAATTAGAATCATTTTTAATAACAATTTTAAACTATTTAAATTTAGATAATACTTCAAATTTAATCTTTATAAAATATGACCAAATCATTCTAGAATGATCATCTATAAAAGGAACATCATATAAAGAACCATTAAGAGATGCAACTTCAAGGGGTTTGGTAATATCATTATGAATACGTTCTAAATGATGTGAGAAATTCACATCATGATTCTTGTGAAAAGAATTAGTATGTTGCTTGCCACATAAGCAACCTTTACAAGTTTTAAGATGAAAATAGATAGAAGGAATACCAACAATAAGATCATGAAAAGATATATCATATAAAATTGTACAGTTCACATGTCTTATTCTTTCATGATATAATTGATATTCATCTTACTTTGCAATCAAAGACAACATGTATAAGAAGCAAAAAATATGTATAAACCATTCTATTGAATACATTTAGAAATCAAAGAATGAGATTCATTTATAATAGACCCAAAAATATAAAAGAATAAGATTATTTATTGATATATTTACTAGTGCCATTATCAAATCTTAATTAGTTAATATAACAATTAAAAATATTTTCAACAACAGTTTTAATTTCTTTAAATTGAGATAATACTTAAAACTAATTATTTATAAAATATGACCAAATCATTCTAATATGAGCATCTATAAAAAGAATATCATATAAAGAACTATTAAGAGATGCAACTTCAAGAGATTTCGTAACATCATTATGAATAAGTTATAAATGATGTGAGGAATTCTCATCATGATTCTTGTAAAAGGGATTAGTATGTTACTTACCATATAAACAACTTTTACAAGTTTTAAGATGAGAATATATATAAGGAACACTAACAATAAGATCATGAGAAGACATATCATATACAATTGTAAAATTCACATGTCTTATTCTTTCATTCTATAATTGAGATTCATTCTTCTTTTGTGATCAAAGACATGTAGAAGAGGCAAAAAATATGTATAAACCATTCCATTGAATACATTTAGCAATTAAAGAATGATATTCATTTATAATATACCATTTATTTTTAAACAAAGTTATAATAAAATTGTCATTTATAAGTTGAGAACATGATAACAAAATTTTCTTAAGTTTATGAACATATAAAACATATTTTATAATAACATTTGTAAATTTTAATTTTCTTTTATAGTAGCTTTTAAAAATTAATTATCTCTTAAATAGGTCTTTTTAAATATATTTATAGTGTCAAATAAAAGTTTAGACAAGTAAGTCATATGATATGATGCACCACTATATAAAATCCATTTATTTTCGTTAGAGGCAAACAAAACAACATATAAATCAATAACATTAGAATTTTATTCATGATTGTTGTTTTAATTCTTTTGATTATATTTTTTCTCTTTTATATTTTTAGATCTATTTTTGTTTTTATAATAATCTTCTATTCTATGACCAATTTTACCACATAGATTACAATTCTCATTAAACTTAACTTTATGGTTCTTATTACCATATTTATTGTTCTTATTTTTTCCATTAACAAAATTAGAGTTATACTTATGATTTCTATTATTTTTATAAATAAAATTAAGTGTGATTTTTTTAGTGGCATTCTCTTTAGAATAAAAATTAGATATCACTTGTTCTTTTGAATAAGAAGAGCAAAAAGAGTAGTGAGGTCAGTGATACCTTGATCTATTTGATAACTTGAATTAATAATTAAGATAAAATTATGATAATTTAAAAAATTATTTAAATAAATAATAAAATAAAATAACTGATATTGAATTAAATTACAATTATATTCATCTAACTAATATTTGATGTTTTAAAGTTTTTGAAGAAAATTAACAACTTTTTCATCACCCTTCATAGGTGTAGTTAGCAATTTAAGAATTAGTTTAATAATCTTGGAGAGATGAGTTCCATGTGTATAGAATCAAAGAGTTTTAAAGAATCATTTTGAGACTTCTGATTGTCAATATGGAGTAAGAATTCATCCTTAAAATTGATCAAAATAATTGACATAGTTTTGTGCAATTTTTTTATCAAAATGCATTGATAAGATCAACTAAGACACTCCTCCATAATAGGGATTTTTAGTCTTGAATTATAAAATTTATGAGCCATAAACTCAGTTTTAATTCAAAATTTCTAGATATTATAGTTAGATCCATTAAGAATTTGAGATTTGTCTAGCACAAATTAGGAAAAACCATTACCTCCCTTTAAAATTGACACTACAACACTATAAAAAATTTTAAAAACAATTTTTTTAAATTTCTTATTGTACTATATTTGATAATAAAGAAAATTTTTATATTATAAACAAATAAAAATTGATCAAATTTATATGAAATGTGGAAAAAATTTAAAAAGTTATAATAAATTGAGTGTTATAATTATCACACAAAAAGTAACTATCTAAACACTATTATTAAAAAAATTATATTACAAAACTTTAAAACAACAAATGGACCACACATGCATATGGAATGTTGAAAAACCTAGGAAATAACTAGTTATATGATCATGTTTGACAACAGATTGTCTAGGTCAAGTGTCAAAATAGTCAAAGTTAGACTAGGGTTTTGAACATGAGTTACTAAGTATGTAAATAAAGAACATATTTTATAATTAATAATTATAAAAAAAAGGTTTGATTAAATATTGATCTAAAAAAATAGAGGTAATGAGTTTTGAACCCTTCACCTCCCCTTTTGCAAGTTTTAGCAAAAAACATACTACCCACTGATCTAGTAGATTTGTTGAAGATATAAATGCACTAATTTATATTTGAACCAATTTTAACTAATTTTTATTTTATTTTTAAATTAAAAACAATTTTAATTTGTGCATGTAAAAATAGTTCCTTAAATAAATATTTTTCTAGTAAAAAGAAAATAAGGAAGGTGGGGGCCACTTGTATATGCAAAAAATATTGAAGATTAATAAATAGATTATTTGTTAAATAAATTTTCAAAATATTTAATTACATTTATGTCTTCATGTAGCTAATAATGGTGTAGGGATGGTGCACATGAAGAAGCTATAATGAACATAGTAGCTTATACAAGCCACTAAAGATCTTGAAATTTTGTAAATCACCCCACCGAACCCTGTAGATGCCAAAATTGACTTCAAAACATAATTTTTGAGTGAGAAAATGATTTTCTAGTCCTACCAAGATATACAATGGCACCCAAGTGGATAAATAAATGTTAACATGAGCTTCAATATTCCTCAGTAAGTCTGGAAAATGATTTATCTCTCAATTTGATTGAAAACCAATGTTAAACACTAAAAATAGCCTCATAAACATTGACAATAATGTTTTAGAGAATTTTTTAATCCACCTAGGTCATACATGGGTTGTAAAATACATCGAGAACTGATTTTTACTTGCATGATGAAGATTGAAAGATTGAATTTGATCTCTCATAGGCAAAATAAACCAATCACCAAAAATTTTCCAATTAGTACACCATCTCCAAGCTCTAGAACCATGTTAAAATACACAAGTATATGCAATATGAGCACATAATATCTAGTGATGTAAATAATAATAAAATATACATAGATCAATGTTGACACAAAGATTTAACTTGAAAGACCTCAAAGAGGTAAAAGATAAAAAGTCATAAGTTGATATATTCAATATATTTGAGAAACTTTAACCAATTACATAATCCTTTCTATTCTCACTTCTCCTTTGAACAATCTTCACTGAACCTTTACAATGATTTTTCCCACACGTAAATATCACAATGTCATAAAAATAAATTATCATACCATGGTGAATTACCAAAAGAGCAAAACCCTTTTTATAATGAGGTTTGAGGTGGACTGTTATAACCAATGGGTCCAACATCTCCTTAAGAAACATTTAATACAACAGTAATATATTTAATTTATTAACATGATTTAACCTTATGTAAATAAATAAAATATATTATTTATTTATTTACTTGATGTATAATGAATGTATTAAAGGTACATGGATCACCACTTAACCATTACATATTCCATTATAAATCACTGGCTTATTTTAAATAGATATCTATGAATGATTTATGGCTCTTTTTAAGATTTATGTAAAAATATGTTGTAGGTTTGAAACTTGGTATTTTTTCATAAGTTGATGCATATAGAATAGAGATCAACATGCAAATATTGTAAGGTAAGTTAAGCTCAAATCAATTTCTCTACATGAATATGGTGATAATACTTTGTTTGTCTTAGTTTTATTGTTGATAGGTCTGCAAAATCATTGTTTTGTTCTTGTGAAATCCTTATTTTTTATTATAAGGTAAGATATATTTTTTGAATAACACAAAAAATTGGGTGTGCCTTGATTTTTTTAAAGTACCATCTTGTTTGAAATGATGGAATCATTGGCTTCTTGTAAACAAATCTTGGTGATTGATTTGAGGTTCATATTAGGGTTTATATAAAAATAAGTTGTGCATTTTAAATATATTATTTTTGTAGTAAAACTTTCCTAACTCATTTTTTTTATTAATATATTGATTACTCTCATAAATTTCTCCACATGTTTTATGGTCATGATTTTGTTCTTTTCAAATCCTTTTTTAGTCATTATAAGGTAATATTTGTTCTTTGAATAACATAAATAGTTGGTTGTGTCTTCATTTTTTTATAGTTATTTATTTTTTGATGACATGAAATCATTAGCTTCTTATAAATAAAGCTCTTTGAAATGGCTCATTTTAGGGTTTATGTAAATATATGTTATGGGTTTGAAATGTTGTGTTCTTTTGACATCTTAACGCGTATAGTATTTTAAAAAAAATCATACATTCCTTATTCTCATAAAATTTTGTATAGGTATTTAGGGTCTTGATTTCATTCTTAAAAAAACTATAATTTTTCATTAGATGGTAATATATCTCCTTTGCATAACAAATAATTGGGTATCTTTATTTATTTTAATAATACTATGTCATTTGATGGCATGAAATCATTGGCTTCTTGTAAATAGAGCTTTGCCAATGATTTACAACCCATATTAGGTTTTATGTAAAAATAAGTTGTAGTTTTATAATATTTTATTACTTTTATGGCTTAATGAACATAAACCATAGACTGAAAATGTAGGTATTTTTATGTGAGTTAGGATATAATCTGTGACTCTGCATGAATGCGTTAAAAATATTCTTTTTAGTCTCTTTATTTGTTGACATTGATGTCAACTTTTTGATACACATTTTTTCTTCATATTTTTTTTACGTCTACAGGGTTGTGATTTCATTCTTACTAGAGCACTATTTTGTCATTGTAAGATATTCCATGGTCAAATATGTGGATACATTGTGATCGAGTTAGCATAAGATCAAGGAATTTTTTTTAGTTTGATTAAGATAAAAAATTGGCTATGTTTCCATATTTTTTTTTGTGGTATTATGTTTTTTGATGGCATCAAATCATTGCTCCTTGTAAATAGAGCTTTGCTTATGCTTTTTTGTGTTGCTTTGATTTAAAAATCATTGGTTAACAATGATATGATATAATACAATATTTTTACTTTATAATTATATTATATTATATTATATTAAATTAAATAAATATTATGATGATATAACTATATAGTTTTATAATGTTAATATTATTAATATATAACATATTATATATTAGCATACATATCTTTGATAAATCTTTGTAAAATGTATGGCTTATAACACTTTGTGAGATTCAACCTTGGGTGGGGCTAGACACAACTAAACCACTTAAACACTGTATGAATTATTAAATCATTTGACTATACAATTCAGACAATCTACACTATTAAAAACAACTTTATTTTAAAATCATAAATTATTGTGGAAAAATCCTAAATTACAACTCCAATTCTCTATTCATGATAGCATTCGTAAGATCCATGGTAGTGCTATTTATACTAAACTATTATGCAATCTTCCCGCTATAATAACTTTATGTGACTTTTCTAAAAATAGTTTGGGATTCTTGCTAAAACCCTCATTTAATTTTCTAATCAAACCCATATCCTTTTCACAATCACAATCACTATTTCCACACCATTCTATATATATAGAAATTTTATTGATTACTAAAAGTAAACAAACTCATTCAATCAAAATCACTAATTCTACACAATTTTATAAATATAAGTTTTATAAATTATTAAAGGTGAACAAACTCATTTAATCACAATCACTATTTCCACACAATTCTATATATATATATATATATATATATATATATATATATATATATATATATATATATATATATATATATATATATATATATATATATATATTGTTGATTATTAAAAGTGAACAAACTCATTCAATCACAATCACTATTTCCACACAATTCTATATATATAAATTTTGATGATTATTAAAAGTGAACAAACTCATTCAATTATAACGGTCCACCACCTTTGGATGTCAAGGTAAGAATGTCAAGATAATTTATATAATTGTATAGTAATAATTAGAGTATATATATGTTCTATGTTAGTTGTATGGACAATTTTTTTGAATTTTAAATGAATATTAAAAATACAAAAATTCATTTGATGTATTATTAATCTATAGATAATATTTCTATATAAAATAATTTCTATCAACATTCATAATATTTATAATAAATTATTGGGCAATTTTCTACTATACTTTATCTTTATATAAAAAAAAATAATTTGGAATTTTACTAAAATTATCCTTTAATTTTCTCATTCCCCAAAATTTAAATCAAATCCATACCTGTACGCAATTGTAAACAATATCCCACACAATTCAATTTCATTTATAAATATAAGTTTAATTTATTTAGTTAGTTTGTTTTTTATTTTATTTTACACGCAATCATAAACATTTTCCACACACAATTCAATTTCATATATATTGATATATAATTATAAGAATGTTTCTTGATATAATATATATAAATATATAATTATAAGAATGTGTGTTATATATATAAATAATTCAATTTCATGAATTATTTATATATATGAGAATACCTTTCGATATAATTATTATAAAATAAACATTTATTATACTATTATATAATAATTACATCAAGAAGCATATATATAAATAAAATATATATATATATATATATATATATATATATATATATATATATATATATATATATATATATATATATATATATACTTTTTTATTTTTATTATTTTATTTTTTGTTTGTTTGGTATTGGCTTTTATCTAGAGTCAAAACTGGTTCTAGAACACAACAAGAGGTCCAGTCTCCTAAAAATAAATGTTGAGATTCAACCAAGATATTTTCAACCTTGAAAACCCTTACCAATTAGGGAGGATACAAACTTAAAAAACATAAAACTAATCTTAGTTTAACAGCTAAGCCCACTACCAAATAGAGAAAAAAAGCTTTCAACAAAAAATTAAAGACTTTTCAAACTCAACCTTTGATTCAATATTTTTCTATCAATGTTCATTTGTCCCTGCTAGAAAGCAATGATTTTATTATCCATTGAGTACCACCATTAATGGAGTTTTGAGCATCAAGTTATAGTCTTTTCACTTCCATTTTCTTGACTCTTTTCCCTTTTTTTTCCATAGTTAGGGGTCTATAAAGCATAGGAGGTCTGAGATATAGTGAAAAATTCCCTACTTGCTAACTCTTCTTCTTCTTCTTCCTCCCAACCCTCCACTTCCTCTTATAATACTTCCTTCTGCTAGGAACTTTACTTTATTGGAGAATAGTTTTCCGTTTCCACTATCCCATAATTATTTGCTTCCTTTTCCTTATCTGGATAAGGAGAGGATTGTTACCTTGGCTTCAAATGAATCAAAACTTCTTCTGCCACCTGAACCTCTTCCTTTTGATAACTTTCTTGAACCTTTTGGTATTTTAATAAAGATGGATGCTCAACCAAAATATTTTTTGTCAGGATTTGTAATCTTTGAACCAAATCACAATTCGGATAGCCCACCTTCCTTACCCATTTCTGTAAAATCATTGCTTGGGATATTTTAAAACCATGCTCAAGACAAGAAGATATCTTATGATTACTTTGATTTCATTTAAAGCATCTAAATGACAGTCCTTAAAAATTGACATATTAAGTCCACATTCCATGGGAAAAAGAGATATAAATGGAGTGATGGATAAGTTTGGATAGATCCATCAATACACACACCTTGAGAAAAATTAGATTAGACTCCATGGAATCATCAATTTTCACAAAAAATCTAAGTTTACTAACCAGCTACTTGAAAAGACTAGGATCTCGTAGAGCTAAGGGAAGATTATAAAATATAATCCAAACTAGGGCTTACAAGATAACCAAGGTAGCAATATAAAAAAAGGAGCTCAAGGACATAAAACATCCCTTGTTTGCCTAAAAATCAAGGACCATTTCACTACACAAAATATCTATCTTCCACAGATAGAAATTGAATCAGAAAAAATCCATTAGACAACATTGTTAGAGAAGGAGCTTGCAGTGATGGCTAGGTTTTAGAAGACCATTACAACAACATGTCCCAAGAGGTTTGTTTCCCTACACATATGCTTATCAGAGATCTACTTCCCCTTTCTAGACTAATTTCTAAAATCTTTGCATCTAAAATTTCCATAATTGGATGAGAGTTAGAGAAAAATAGGGGGATATCACCTAAAAAGGCCATTTCTAATTTTTTTTTTCTGAGTTGAATCTCTTGCTAGAAAATCCTTCGAACCCCCACTAACTTTAAAACTACCTCAAAAAGCATTTTAGGTTGAATATACATTTTAGGTATCAGAACAGGTTCAAAATCAGGTTTAGCTTTTAAAAGTAGCTCTTTGCAAAAAGCCCTACAAGTATGAAAGGGATTTGAAATATTAATGCATAAGGAAAAAACCACAGTATTGGAAGCCCTAACTACCTTACTTAAATCCTCTAAATCTTTTTTCCTTAGGGAGGAACCATCATATGACTAGCCTTTGTATTTTTATTATTATTTCAACCCTAACCCATCTTCTTGAAGCTCAAAATTTGGGGCAAGATGCTTAGAAAATTTAAAACCCTGATCAAAGTCATCTTCATTTTTTTAACCTACCCCTACCAGAACTACAACTAATATCAGACCTATGGTCCTCCATTCTATCCTAACATCTGTTCCTTCATTGTACACTCCTCCCTCATGAAGACAACACCTATCCAACCCCTGTTTCCATACTCACCTATGCCCTTTCAAACTTACAACTACCGTCGCTTCAACTCCTACCAATCACTTACCTCTAGCCACCACTTCTCTGTAACTCTTCATCATCTTCACTACTACCCCAATGTCGTTTACCTCTCTCTCTCTCTCTCTCTCTCTCTCTCTCTATACACACACACACATGCACACACACACACACACACACACACACACACACACACACACTCCATTACAACCTTTCACCATCCCTAAATACCATCATAAGAATGCCTCTCGATATATATATTTATATACACACACAAACACACACACACACACACACACACACACACACACACACACACACACACACTCCATTACAACCTTTCACCATCCCTAAATACCATCATAAGAATGCCTCTCGATATATATATATATATATATATATATATATATATATATATATATATATTGAGAGGCATTCTTATGATGGTATTTAGGGATGGTGAAAGGTTGTAATGGAGTGTGTGTGTTCACTTTTAATAACTAATATAAAATATAAGTATGCATTCTTTTGATGGCATTCAGGGGTGGTAGAGGTTGTTATTGAGTGAGTGTATTCAATTTCAATGAAACACATACATATATATGTCCCATGTTGATTGTATAGATATTTTTTTAAAAATTTGAAGTGCATATCAATGACATAGAAATTTGTTTGATGTGTTATTAACCAATAAATAACATTGTTATATGAGTCATTCAAAATTATGTCAAACAAACATAATTTTATGCTCTATTGAATTATATTTATGTAAATTAAAAAATATTTTATTTGTTTTCTTTATTATTTTAAATTCCAATAAAATATTTAATGTTGGTTTGGATTCATGTCCATACCTACCAAAAGGTTATGCAATGGTGTGCATGAAAAAGAAATAATTTGATAAGATAAAAAAAATTATTCAAAAATATTTTTTTTGTATCTTTTGTAGTTATTAAAGAAAATTTCAATGTCTATTAAAATGATTAAATTGTCACTTCATATCTATAAGTTTGAAGAAGATTTTTTTTGTTTGAAAACATGAGTCTTTGTTGAAGCTAGTAATTTGTGTGTTAGTGGAATTATTTACAAGATGAAACCTTATCGTTATATCCTAGGTTTAATGGTAATAGTTTTTAAAAGTTTCCTTACATGAAAATTATTCCTGTGAAATCAAATTATTAGATATATTGATATAAAATAAATCTAATTTGATTTTTTAAATAAAATATATTGATTTGATTTTTAATGAAGATTTTAATATATATTTTATATATTTATTTCAAAGAGTATTTTGCACGCGCGTGCACGCACACACACACACACACACACACACACACACACACACACGCGCGCGCGCGCGCGTGTGTGTGTGTGTGCGTGTGCGCACATATGTACGTGGGCGCGCATGCACAAACGCACATGTGCACACACACATACATATTTAAAACTAAATCTAAAATTATATCAGATTATTTTTTGCATCAATTGAATAGAATAGTTGTTTAAAATATAATGTGTGTTAATAGAATTTTAATATAGTAAAGTAATAGTTAATTATTTACAATTCATATAATTTTAAAATCGATTAACACTTGATGGATGTGTCTCTTATTTAATAATCACCCTAATTTGGTGTTTTGGTGAGGATTTATATTTACAAGTTCATTGGATTTTTTTTTTAATGACAATCTATAATTTTGTTTTTTGAATTACATTTAAGTTATGGTGGCCAATTCTATTCATAGTGATGTGTTTGTTTTGAGATATAATATAATGTACAATAGTTTGATTGTGTAAAACACAATGAAATTTACATGAATGGTTATATCAAACATATTGCATGTTTTAATAATTATTGGGTTCATTATATTATTGAACATCTAAAGCTTGTCGATTAAATATAATAATGTATAATATAAGTTTTTTAATGATTAGTATAAATAATTATAAAGTAAAAAGTAACAATTTCATTTGAAATTAAATCTATAGTTATTTTTATTATTATATTCACCATAGTTTGAAATGTGATATTTTTTTAATGAAATATATCCATATATTAACTTAATAGAAATATATAAATAATTCATAAAAAAATAAGGTGGTATGAGAGCACGCCACGACACACTAGGCATAGCCTAGGAACAAAATCAAAAGTATTATAATCTATGCAAAAACTAAAAATAAGTCACTAAGTCACAAAGTCATAAAAAGAGATAAATTTTATGTAGCATGAGCAAGGCTAGAAGGTGGAGGAGGCATATCATCAGGACCCCAGCCTGAGCTTGGCAACCAGTAACTTGGGTAGTGTCTGTATCATCATATGATTGTGTCCAAGTGGGAGAGATAACCAAAGAGAGCCTAGGAAACTTATCCAACACATTCACATGGCCTCTAGATGGTGCCCCCCAATCATCTAGTCATGGAGGAGGAGGAGTTCCCCAGCCATCCTACCTAGTAGGGGAAAGAGGTGGTAGCTGCCACCCTCGTTGCTTCCCAAGAGGGGAAACACACTGGTATAGGGTGTTGATGTGAGAGTAGTGCCTAGAAAGACTATGACAATGCCCACCATAAGGTGACTGAGGTAATTTATCATCCAATTTAATATCCTTGGGTAGAGAAGATGGAACCGAAGCCATATTATAAGGAGCATATCCCTAATAAGAGAGGAGATCCTAAAGATACCCAAGCTCCATAGCCATTTTATTGGCTTGGACTTGAATATGCAAAAAAACATTAGAGATGATAGAATATTTCTATAAATATAAAACATTACAATGAATAGAAGCTTGATTAAACACATAATTATTTATTTATTTCCAAATCCAAAAGAGAATCTCCACTCCAAAAGTATGCCAGAACTTGCATGTATTTGAATGGCATTTCAGGTTTGTCTCTAAGGAGTATATGCTATCAAAGGAAGAATTCAAGATTGAAAGGCCTGAAAAGATCATGGATCCAAGTCCAGACCCTTTGATCTTTGGAATAGTACCAAAAAGATGAGGAAATGTCTCAAGGTGGCCACAGAAGGGACAAGTAGGCAGGTGGACTCCAAGATGAATGAGTCTTCTTCTAATAGGTAAGCCTTGGTGCAGTACACACCAAATAAAATAAACAAGCTTGGGCTTCACATAAGACCTCCAAATAGTGTTGAAGTGAAAGCTCCACATTTTAACAGATGAGTGTAGCCCCTAGAGAGTGTTAAGCTTGTCAACCATGGGAAAATGGGGGGTGAACCATGTATAGCCAAGTTGAGGAGTGTAATTGAGAAAAGGGGTCTTAACATACCATTTTCAATCCTTCCACCATGGTCGAGTGGAATGGAATAAGTTTTTATGGAGCATGAAAGTTGGGATAACATTGAGGATCTCTTAGTAGGATTCTTGGTTCGTATTGGCTAACCAAAATTTAGATTTTGCCTCCTCCCAAGATAGCCAAGAGTGAGAGAACCTGTAGAAGATATCCTAGATGATATGAATTCTTTTGTGATAAAGCTTGAGGACATTGATCCAAGGGAATTATTCTAGGGTCACTTCATTGTGAGAAAAAATAGGCGACCACCAAATAGAGTGGGAGTTAGCAGAGAGCTCATTATGAAAATAGAAGCCATTCTAGAGTAGCCATGGCTTAATCTTTTCTTAAGCCTTCTAGATGATTTTAGCCACAAAGGACCCAATGATCTAGATGGAGACTTGATGAAGAGTAAATTGGGGAAGTTGAGCCCTTTCCAAGATTTCTTACCCTTGGGAAATCTTAATGAGACATAGTGTTTGAAAAACACCTTCCAAGATTTTGGGCCCTCAATGGCTTGCACAATCCATTTGACACATAAGGCAATTCCTTGTTGAGCTTTGTCAATCAGTTCCATCCCTCTTGCTTCATGCGTGAGGTAGTAATATTCCCATGACACCCTATGGAATCCTTTACCTTGTGGGGAATTGGTGCAAAGAAAATCTTTGAGTAATTTCTCCAAATTCTGGTAAGATTTTTTGGAAGGTACCCAACATGATGAGTAGTACATATGGGTTGACACAAGAATTTTTGAGAAGATTTAAAATTTTCCTGCCAATGAAAAAGACTTGGTCACCCAGTAATCTAATTCCTTAGCAACTATATCAACAACATATTACCATAACAAAGGTCGTGAAACATTGAAAATAAAGGGGATGCCAAGAGATTTAAAGATTTCATCATGTTGGATCCAATTCCAATTGAATTTAGCAGCCCACATTGGCAGAGGGAGGTATGATTGTCTGTAGCATTGAGTTTTATGTCATTGAATTCTAGAGCTAGAGGCTAAGCAGAAGGTGTCAAGATACTATAAGGCATTTTACACATTGGGTTCATCTTCAATGAGGGTAAAGAAGGAGTATCTACAAAGTGGAAATTAATCAATTGCATATCTTCATGCAAATTAGCTGCATTAAGAGGGAGATAAATTCCCTTAATAAGGCCACTAACTTAGGCATTGCTAAGAAGATATTAAAAAACCTTAGTTGCAAGAACATACAAGGCTAGAGCCAAAGGGAACCCTTGGCAAATGAAATAGAATAAGCCAAATTACTTAGAGGTCACTTTATTAATGGAGAGGATAACTAAGGCATCTAAGAAAAGCATATGAATAGTTTGAATGAAGATGGACCTAAAGCCCAAAGCTCAAAGCATGGCTAAGATAAAAGGCCATTATATATGATCATAAGATTTTTCAAATTCAATTTTGATGAACATAGCTTATCTCTTAAACCAGTTGGCTCAATCCATCCCTTCCTAGATGACAATGATGTTATCTAAGATATAACGAATTTTGATGAAGCTCATTTGTTCTGGATGTAGAGTGAGAGGCATCATATTGCATAATCGAATCATTAGAGGTTTTGTAATAATTTTATAGGAAACATTTAAGAGAGTGATGGGCCACTAGTTGCAGATCAAATATGGATCTCCATGCTTAGGTATGACTTTAATATTTCCTTTATTTATATTTTTACCTAGTGAATGTGCATGAAATGCTTCTTGATAAACCTTATGCAAATCACTTCCCACAAGATCCTAAATATTGTTGTAGAATTTTCAAGGGAAGCCATCAATAATAGGGGATTTATTATTAGCCATGTGAGATACTAATTCATGCAAATCATTAATAGAGGGGCCTGCCACAAATCACCCATTAGGTAGGAGTGAGTTTGTATCACACCATTGAAAGACATTACTAAAGGGTAGTTTCATGCTCAACAAAAAATGCTTGAGCTTTGAACACTTGTTGATAATGGAAGACAAAAGCTTGCATAATTTATAGAGTCTTTATGAGTTTGTGACTAATCTCAACAATGACTTGTATTTGTTGCTTCAATTTTTTGTCTCACAATAATTCAAAGAACTCCTTAGAATATTTATCCTCTATTTTAAGCTAATGAATACTTAATTTGACTTGGGCTCCCTGGACATTATAGTTGTTTGCAATCTAAATATGGTGCTTCAAGGATGCAACTCTGACTTACAAGATCTTATTAAAGGTATCTTTTTCCAGAGGTAGAGCCATGCAACTTAGTTTTGAGGTAGTAGCAGAGTAAGAGTGTCTTTAAATTTTAGTAAGTTGGTGGCCATAAATACATAAAAAGTAGGAGGTCATTCTGATGGCATCTTCCCATCAGAGAATCTAACCAGATTCTTGTGAAGGATGTAGATCTAAATTCTAAACTCTCCTAATGTGTGCCACCATGGGCTCATGCTTGAGAAATAAGGTGTTAAGGAAGAATTTCATTTTATGGAATTTAGGTTTCATGAACTACCATGTCACATGAAACTAAATGGGGGAGTGATAAAAAATCCCAAAATCTACCAGTGCCTACATCAAAGGAAAAATTCCATTATTAAAAGAGAAGTATAGTTAGGTGGACATCATTGCCCTATCTAGATGCTTCAGAATCTGAGTGGGGCCTTCCTTGAAATTACTCTAGGTGTACCAAACTTCATCTATAGGGAAAAATGTTAAATTGGGATCATAAAGGCCTTATTTAGTGCACATTTATAACCATGACTCCCTTTTTCCAGTCACCCACCTTATAGGCAAATGGCCCATTTTATCCTCAGAAGATGACACCATATTAAAATCACCACATAATATCTAATGGGCATTAGGGAGATCATCCACTATCCACCACCATAAATTCATATGCTCCAAGGCATCATTTGAGGAATAAATATTAATAAATTTAAAAGAGGGGATTTAAATGTTAAAAAGAGCCATACTAACTGGTTGGTGGGGTCTACACCAGATTGTACTAAGAGTGGCTACCACCTTGGAGAAATGAATGTGATCACCCCTCCATGTCCTATGGCATGGTTTTTATGAAGAATGATATTATCATGCTAGATATAATTACTAATAGCTATCAATTAAAACATGCCACCTTGACTTCCTATAGACATAGAATGTCCATCTCAGGAAAATTTCTTCTAAAATCATGTACAACAAACTTACATTTTGGGTCTGTGAGATGATAAACATTCCATGAAAATTAATTCATAGATGATGGGTGTCAAGGGACATGTATTTTGAGTCTATCCATTTTAGGGCATCATACTAATTTTACAAAAAGTGGCCATAGTTGGCACTTAAGAACTCATATTGTTTCATAAAGTCAGGGTCAACCAAAAACTCTCCTTCCTCTACCTCATCAATCCTCCAAGAAGAGTTATAAGAGAATTTGGACATATCCCACTAAGTAAGAAGTGGAAGAGTGGCTAGGTGTGAATCTGAAGAATTGGGCATAGAGGCCTCAAAATCTTGGGATAAAATGTTAACAACCAAAGGAGTGTTGAACACCCTAGGCTTTTTTGCCAATTTCAGGGTTGCAGTTAGAGAGGGCTCTTTAGCAACAAGAGCCTAATCCTATAGGACATTAATCAAAGGTATCTTTCCTCATTTAGGAGTAGCAGATAAATTTTTAGCTTTGATGTGAGTGTTTTTCTTCCCAACTATAGTCCAACCATCCTCAATTGGTGTCTTACTAACTTTAGGAGAAGGCTTGGGAGGAGAGGCTGAATGGTTAGACACATTATTATGAGCCAAATGAAAGAGATAATATCATATCTTATGGTCTATAGCTTGGTATTAAAATAAAGTGTTAGACAAGTTGGTATACAGGACTTGCTATGAGTGCCTTACATCCTAACTTGGATTTACGCAAACTCTTTGAGGTCATAAGAGAGGTCTACTTCTACATAAACCCTTTTTTATGGTTTAGTAGAGCTGAACTAGTTTTGTTCATGACAAACCACACAACCTATGGAGGATTATATTTGGTGAATAAATTACCAGCACGAGAGCGAGAGGCCTAGAAATTCAACTCAAACTAGGAATTTAAGAGCGATGTGCTTTGAGATAATAAAATATCATGTCCAGGGGGAGTGAACCATAAGTGAATTCCTGACATACCAAGTGGAAAACTTATGGAGGATTCCTCTGACATGGGATGGGTCAGAAAAGCAAAAGAGAAAGAAACCCTTAGTTATGTTATGGATGCTCTCTAGCTTAATACCATGCGATGCCCAGTGAGTTTGTACCCAAGACTATAGCATCCTTTCTGATGGGATTCTCTGAACAAAATATCCTATTAAATAAAATTGCTCTAACCATTGGCATGCATAATTAAATTCAAGAATAGGAAATATAACATTAGGTTATGAAGCATTACCTCATGGTAAACCTTCGGGATAAACTTCCTTGGGTGCTTGTAGGGGCCATTGCTCAGTGCTCTTCCATTATTTTTCATAGCTAAAATAGTTGGGATAGAATGGGAAGAAGACATTATAAAGGTTGGCCTCGCTCAAAGGTGAGAAACTGTAAATGATAATAAATTCTAAGTTTGGTAGGTGACTAAGGACATGGTATGACACAAGGCTGGTCGAATAGAAAAACAAGGACCGACTCAATGGCGTACATGGAGAAAAACCTTAATAGAGTATAAAACTAGTTAACACTATATTATTAGTTATTTTAAGATCAAATGTGATATTTTAATAAACCAACAATTTATGTAAGACCTAAAATATATAAAAGTTATTATACTTGGTACTTACATATTTTATGTTATATGTCAAAAATATGAAAACACGTGCAATGAAAAATAATTTCATAAATGTGATAATAGTAACAACACTACATTTTATGAGAGAAGAAAAATTTAATAGGTCATAGTTTGTCATAAATATTTTACATTGTAGAAAACCAAGGCCTTCATCATCAAAGATAAAAGTGATGGTGAAAACTTGATTAACTTTTTTGAAAGCATGTATTATTTATTTTCTATTATTTTATATTGTAGACCCTCTATCTAGAGGTTTTAATCTTGTTTATGATAGTGTCCAACATGTTGTAAAATATGAAATTGAGTGTAAATTTAAAAAATAGTTATCTTAGATCCAAATCCTAAAGTAGCAAAAGATTGTAATGATCATGAATATAAAGTTCTTAGAGCAAAAAAGAAAAAATTGTTAAACAAAAAAAAATAGCAATTGGTTGTAATTTTTGGGAATATATAATACATACTTTGAGTATATAGTTTTTTAATATTTCAAAAACAAAAATACAAAATTCTAAAGTGTATATGATTATGCATTATGCATAGTGGTAATTATGCATTGACATAAATATACATTTGTTTCAAACTTAACATGGCCTTAAATCTAAGACTTTAAACAACACACCCTTTCTTTGTGGTTTGTATAGTGCATTTATGAAACTTTATAAAATAGAAATAACTTGCTAAAAAAAGATCACATAACCCTAAATTATTTTATTGTAGATACCTTGAATGATTATACAACTTAAATAAAAAAAAATTGTATAAAAATACATGAAATTGTAGCCAATAAAGCGAATTTAGGAAAAAACTAAAATCACAATAACTTACTAAAAGTGATCACATAACCCCATAATTCTTAATTCAAATTCCTTAAATTATTCTCCAAAACCAATAAAAAATTGTATAAAAATTGTAATGGTTTGTGAGATATAGTTGATTCTTCAAAATTATGATTTTGATCATACTTTTTCCCAAATCAAAGCTATAATATTACTTGGTAAGATCCACACATATAATAATATAATAAATTATTTCAAATATGCTGAATATAATGAATATCAACAAAATACAAGAGATAATGGGTGGCCAAGATGCCTTAATATAAAATATATTTCAAAATAGATAATTACCCTTAAGGTATGGAAACACCAAACAATACTCTTTAAGGAAGGAATAACTCAACTATCTTTCAATATGAGAACACCACTTCAAAGGGACAACCTCCAAGATTCTTCTACCAAATAGAAGACTCTCCACTAACATGATATCATTCACATTGATATTTATCTCTTTTATCTAAAGCTATATATCTTATATTCTTCGCATTAATATTCATCTCATTTTTATAAACCTCTATTACTAATCATTGATGGGTATAGTTCTAAATGTAGGGTGACTCATAATCTAGTCTAAGTAGTTACACAAGTAATTTATTTTACCCAATATATTTGACCCATACAACTAAATAAGGGGGATATGTGCCATATGTGAGCATCTTCATTAACCTTTTTACATTATAATATCATATGCACATAACATACCATCATCCCCACCAATTAAAATATAACCTTTTCAATAAATCAATAGAAAAATAAAAAATAGTATCCTTTAACCTCTTTTATTTTTTATAATTTACATTAATTTAATATTTTAAGTTTTCTTGTGGCATAAATTGAATTTGTCCATAGTCAAAATCACCAAAATGCTTGAGATACGACATGAAAAACAAATCCCAAATAAAATCATGTCATGAATAAATTGAATAAGTTTTTAAGATCCTTCATTCACAATTCTTATAATAAATCCCTGCACTGATCAAGTTAAATACCTTCCATCTCCTCTCTTGAAATTATTTTTAAAAATAATTCTCTATCTCCTCCTCCTTCATGTTACGAATAAATTGAATAAGTTTTTAAGATCTTTTCTTCACATTTCTTGTAATAAATCCTATACTGATAAGGGCAAACACCCTTCATATCCTCTCTTACAAATATTTTTAAAAACAATTATCTCTTTATTTCTCCTCTCCCCCCCCATTCAATTATGTTTATGTTTTTCATGCCTTCTCAGAGATATCTTCCCAAAACCACAACATCCTCTAAAGCCGAGCATGCTCCTATAATGATAGATATAATTATAGAGATAGTTCTAAAATATAAAATAGATTGAAATTTTTAATTTAAAATTAAATAATTATGTATATGAACCCTTTTATGTGTAAACAAATTTACAAATAATTTATCTTACTATAGACACTTAAAATCAAAGACTTTGTGTTGATTTTAACCTTCTTTGTGCTAAATACCTAATCATCTCTAATCATCCTTATTTTTCGTAATCACTATTCACTATTTAGCATTCACTATTTATTATATCTAAATTAATCTAAATTTAATTAACTAATATTTCTCTAATTAGAATTCCATAGATTTTGAAAATCCATAATTTTCATAAATCCAAAAAATCAAAATTTTCCTAACATGCCCTAAGGCTCCACCTGTCCCCCACCATTCCAATTTAATAATCCTATTGCCTATCATTCCAATTTAATAATCTTATTATTCTCTATGATCCAATTTAATATTCCACCTTTATTCCTATTGTCTTTCATGATCTAATTTAATAATTAATCTTTATTTCCATTATCTTCCATGATCCAATTTAATAATCCATCTTTATTCTCATTATCTTTTATGATTTGATTTAATAATGTACTTATATTCCTATTGTATTCCATGATCTAATTTAATAAACCATGTTTATTCTCATTATCTTACATGATCTAATTTAATAATTCACCTTATTTCCATTATCTTTCATGATCTAATTTTCTCTAATTTAATAATCTACCTCACATCTACTTACTAATTTTATATTATATCTTCCTCCCAAATGAATTTTATATTAATTTATAAGTCCTCATGCTCTCTACTCCAAGTTTTAATTTAAAATTCTCAATATGAATTAAAAATTACCTTTTATTCTCATACCTTGATCTTTATCTCAAGATGGATGGTTTACATCCATTTCTAAATTCTATAAATTGGAGGTTCTTCCTCAAATTTATCCAAACTTCTTCATTATAAAGTTATTTTTCTATCATATCCCATAAGCTTCTTCATTATAGGTTTATCATGTTAAAATTATAAGAGTTTGCATACCACAATGCTTCCCATTTACCCCTGTATTAGAAGAGTGAGCAACCACAATTCAAAGAGAGTGACTCAAATTCACATTGCAATGGAACAAGCTTATTTTTATCCTAAGGTATAATTTTGTTTTGTTTCTTTAGTTTTTAGATCTATTATAGTTTGATTTAGTTTGGATTAAAATTTTATTTGACTTCATAGCTTATTTGCATTTCTAAATTTTTTTAACACATTTTGACATGTCTAGTGGGATCTTCCCCTATCTTTTTTCATCTCATATTTATCATAGTTGCATTTAGATGTAGTTTTCAATTGATTTTTATTGTTTTGTCTTGTTTTTATAGTTTGTTATTAATTTGTTGTAGGTTTTCTTGACTACAAGGAAAAAAAATTCTCTAACAAATTATTTGTAGAATGCTTGCCAAAGAAAATCCACAGAAAGGCTAAACAAAAATCAATTTCTTTTATTTTGATACTAATTGTTTAAATTCTATTTTTAAAGTTTTTAACAATTAAATCACATTTGATTTGGAGCTAATTATTTCTTTTTAGGCATTCTATTTATAATTGTGAAAGTGTGTATGCTCTTCTCTTGGTGCCATATTGGTGATGATACTTAGGAATACAAAATAATTTTATAATTTTATATATTACTTAAGTGATGTTTGTGTATGCTCTTTTCTTGATGTCACATTGGTGATGATACTCATAAATTAGAAATAAACACTTACTTTTTTTTAAGAACTCTATTGATCATGGATTATACCACCACATAGTCGGCCAAATGTGTTGGTGGGATATATAAATCAAGATATAACTATTTCAATTATCTAAATAATTATGTATTTTAATCACATCATGATGTGATGAAATTTAATTCTCTAATACCTCAGGTTTTAATAGTTACCTCAAAATATGATATTAATAATTGTCAACATATTGAAACCCCTATGACTGTGTTGGGTACTTTGTAACACTACCCAATAGTGTGCATCCATTTTATCTATTTATTTCATAATTTTGGGCCTCAATATACCATAAGGTATATTAAAGGGCTGCCTTTAGAAAATATTATTTAAACTTTAAGATTAGGAAAGCCTTTTTTTATTCAACTTTGGTGCATCAGTTAGTAGTTAACATCAAGAAGTTACCTTTTAGACACCCTTAAAATCAGATTTAATGGACCATGGGAATGATAGGATATTTCATGGTTATCACCTTAAAATATTAGGCTGTATTTAAGAGCACATATGTGTAAGTGACATCGAAAGGTCCAAACATTGTTCATGACCCTCATCCTAATTTTTTACCTTTTATGTGTAATTGTTTAACTGTCTAAAGTAGGGATTTATTTATTTTTTCCTTGTGTTTGCCACATGATATAATATTATTATTTGTAAACAAATTATTTTGAGTTTTTAAAAAATATAAATACATCCTAAATTCAAAACATTTTCCCCAAATACTCAAATAAATTAGTTTGAAAATTTGATTTTTTCAATCAATTTGGAACCTAGTGTTGTTAGATTAAAAATTTCATTTCTTTGAGTCATTTTATTTTTATCTTATCCATGTCACCTATCAATAGGTAAATGTACACGATAAATAATCTAAATGCAAGGGATAATCCATTCGATAATGATCCCTTTCAATTTACTAGACAAGAGCATCATGTAGAAATACATGAGATAACTGAATAAGAAGGAGGGTATTACAAAGATGAAGGCAAACCCAAATTTATTCAATATCCACCCTCCTTTGATGAGTATATCATGTCAAACAAGAATGAAATCTTGCTTCAAGCCTTGGGCTTTGAAGCAAATTTTCCATTTAACTTTGACATACACAACTTGTAATACTTGATTACAAGAAAACAAACTTCATCCTTCAATCCTATTAAATATACCTCAAAAGGTTATTTAGAGGGTATAAATGCCCTTGTAACATCCTCATAACCCCATCCCAAAGTTTTTCAAGGCAAAGGGAAAACTATCTTATGTGAAGAGTCATCTCAATCAAGCCATGGATTCTTCACAGAAATTCATGCAACCCAAAGATCCCAAAATATTATGCACTTTCAATCTCATTCACAAACCAATCCTTTTGGTAACCCTAATGTGAATTTGAATCTTAATTTAGCTTCATAGGTTTATTCAACTAATCCAAATTCGAACATATCTTCAAATTCACCAATCACTCACCCAACTAATAAAAAATTAAATCTTAACTCAAGTTTACCAATCATGAAACAAGTCAACCCAAAATTGAACATGGGTCTCCCATTAACTCAAGTTTAATCAATTAACATTTGATTACACTAAATTGTAATGTTCATACAAATTCACAAGGTTATGGTCAAATTAATTTAAATTTGAATATATATTCAAACTCACCAATCAACCCCAATTAGGGTCTCTAAGGCCACCAATCAAAATCAAAATCAAAATCAAAATCAAAATCAAAATCAAAATCAAAATTAAAATCAAAGCTTGAATAATCATTCTAGCTTTCCCAATAAGCCATCCAATCCTAGTTTGAGTAATGCTTTACATGTACTCAATAACCTAAATTTAAGTAGTGGTTTACTGAATAAGTCTTTTTCCTCTAATAATTTTGGATCAATTCTATCAAATCTAAGTTCCAATCCAAGTTTCAATCCAAATTCTAATCTCATTCTAATTCAGTTTACTTTTAATCCCAATCCTTCATTTTCCAACCCAAATCTTAACACAAGTTTAAACTAAAATCAAACACAAACTAACTTTAACTTTAATAACCCAAAAAAAAAATCTTAATTTTAACCTTAACCAAAATCAAAATGATCCAAGCCAAAATCCACTCCAACTAAATCAAGCTAACTCTAATTCAACCTTAGGTTCTAATCCATTTAATTTAAACTACAACATGCACCCATAATAACCCAATCAAAATTTGTTTAATCAATCTAATTATATTTAAAACACTAATCCTAACTCCATAAACTTCAATAACAATCTACCAAATAATTGAAACTTCAATGCAAATCCAAATCCAAATCCAACAAATCAAAACATAAACTTTGCAAAGAACTCCAACCTTGGTCTCAACCTAAATTTAATCAAACAAACTTTGGTTCCAATCTAAAATAAAGTCAAACAAATTTTGGTTCTAATAAAAATACAAACCTTGGTTATAACCCCAATTTCAATCTTTTTTCAAACCCTCAAAACATTAATTTTAACAACCAACCTCCAAATAACTTTAACCAACAAATGAATCAAATTCCATAAAACACAAACCAGTTCATTGGTAAACCATCTAATTACTTTAATCCACCAAGTCAAATGAACCAAATATCCCCATATCTCATACAAAATTTTCAAAACATGAAATATAAAGTTCAAGGCTTAGAGTATGGCACCTTTTCACAACAAAAACAATATGAGTTCGAAGAAATTTGTTCTTACTCATATGATTTAAGTACTATGATAATGCCTTTCCCTAAGTATTTTTAACTTCTAAAATTTAACAAATAAAAAGGTAAAGGCAAGCATATAGAGCACCTTAAGGAATCATATCACACATGTGAAAATGTTTCTTATAGTAACAATTACATATTATGACTATTTCTATGAAGTATTTGGCGTCAAACCCTTAAATCATTTTTATGCCTTCCCAAAGGATCATTCTTCACTTTTGAGGACCTTTATGAGAAATTTGTTTATAAAATTTCATACAATATCAAAAAGGACTTGAAAAAAATAGACCTTCTAAACACTAAACAACATAATGGTGAAACCTTTGCCTCCTTATTACAAAGATCGTAGGCATTGGCAAGCTATTTTTTGTGGTCCTTTCCTGAAATTGAACTTATCGATATATTTTTGAATAATCTTAAATAAAACTTGGGACATCATTTGTTATTATTTTATCCAAGGTCATTTTATGAAATTATTGAAAAATCAATCTATATTAAATGCATTTTGATCAATAAAGGTATTATCAAGATATTTAGACCCCACAAAAATTCCTCAAAATAACTTGAAAAACCAAAGCTTTTTACCAAGAATAAGAATGTTGTTGGTGATGGTGTGACCAACATCAAAGAAATACAAAACCCACTTAGACAACATTAATTCCAAACACAACCCACCAACAACCAATTCCAAACACAACCAAATAATAATTAAAAGTTAGGGGTATCAAGATCCATTCCCCAAACATGAGCAAGGAAAAGGTAAGCAAAAATAAGAAAAACCCAAAACAAGTAATTTTAATCAAGTCAATCACCCTTTGGACTCCATATTCAATTATGTTGATTATGTGCAAAATCATGTTGATGTCATTACTTTACAATCCCAATATTATGTTATTACATCAAGGCACGTAAAAATTACCATTCTTAGTGCATCATAATCTAATGTTGAATGCAAGTACAAAATTGTCGATCCTCTTGAGAAGACACCCACTAACATTCCCATCCTATAACTTCTCAAAACTTTTCCTATGTATAAAGACATATTGTATAAATTCCTCCAAGAACCCTTGTCTATTAAAGAATCAAATATATCTAAGTCTAAAATTAAACAAATGAAGATGTACCAAGAATATTTTCTAAATTATAATTAGACTCATTCACTCATAAATAGGGATCAAAAATCCATCATTGGCCAACAACATATCTTTCATTCATTACTTTATATTTCCTATTTCCAAAAAAATCTTCATCATGAATTCATCATTTTGAAATGCCCAGTAAAAAAGGTACTTGTGGATAATGCAATTCAACAAGCCCTCCTTGTGTCCACCTCCAAAGAAAGATCAAATTTAATATCCAAATATAATTTAAAGTACATTTTGACATTAATAAAAATTTCAAAATCAACATCAAAATTTACCTTGGTCTTAACAACAGCCACATCAATAGACAAGTTTGAAAATGTTAGTGACTCTTTTACAATTATTAAGGAAAATTCATTTGGAATCAATGCAAGTTATCTTGGTAGCCTCTATGAGAATTATGTAACATGCTCTCCTTCAATAAGTACTAACCTTCCTTTTCCCATCCAATATCCTAACATTCCATTACCTAAACATGTCAATTGAGACCCAATGAAACACACATCATTGGACTCATTCCATGGCATCATATCAGTTGAAACATGTATAAA
The DNA here is from genome assembly GCA_037957365.1 of Torreya grandis. Classification (NCBI taxonomy): domain Eukaryota; kingdom Viridiplantae; phylum Streptophyta; class Pinopsida; order Cupressales; family Taxaceae; genus Torreya; species Torreya grandis. The sequence continues at coordinate 2,596,314 of JARHVA010001475.1, read as the reverse complement.
GATCCAAGAAGACATCAAATTTGAAGAAATACTCCCTAGTGAAACCTTGTTTGAGTCTCTAGGAGGTAATCAAAATACAAAAATACCCTTTTGGTAAAAACCTCTTCAAGACACGAATAGATGAATATATTATCTCTTCATTTCTTGACAAAGACAATATTGATGATAATGAAAACATCAAGCCAACTAAGAGAGAAATGAATTGGAATGATCTTCCGGTTATAATCCAAGAATGAATTCTAACTCTTGTCTTAAATACTTATTATGCTAATCTAGTAGCATGACATTATAGTGAGTTAGATCATGATTTTGAGATCAAATTTAATGCACATCACAACAAATTTGAATATTTTGGTTTTACCAAGGAATTAAGCATTATAAATATAGGCCTATCTTATTTTGAAATTTTTAGTATTTGGTGGTTGGTTAGTAGTGATTGGGTAAGAGATATTGGTTTTGTACATATGGTGAACTAATCAATCCTTGGTGTTTGATATTATTTAATAGTATTACTTATAACCCTTATAGAGAAAGGGTTCATAATTCCATGATGATCCAAATATCTATTTCAAGGTTTTTAGAGTTTAGATTTAATATTAGGATTATTAATGTGGGTTTATTTGACAACTATGTTTTTCCTAGAAAAATCAAAATTACCACGTAATTTTTCTGAAGTAATTTATTTTTGGATGTATTTATTCAACAAGGATTTTGTGATAGGGAATGATACTCAGGATGGTTCACTAATAAATTTTGGTGGGACCAAGAACCTCATCCTGGTCAAGTACTATTCAAAGTAAATTACATAAATGAAACCAAGATTGAAGAGGAAATCTAGTTAGAATGATAGAGACTATATGGAATTGGCATGGGATATAAAAATCAAAAAAATCACACATCTCGTGATTCTCTATTTGGCTCAGATGCCAATAAATCCAAAAAAATATATAAAATCAAAATTCAAAACAAATAAATTATTGTCTACAAGTACCTTGACACTTGTGGGTGGCCCATTTACAATTACATTTCACATTGCCCTCATTGCATTGCATTTTTCATTATTTACATTTTGTCTTGCATATTATATTTCATGTTTGGTGATTATTTAGTTGTTAGTTCACATAACATAGAATTTCAAAATGAAGCTTATCATATCATTTCAATTTTAATATCACTCTATTATCCCATGGAAAACATTTTCAAAATTGGAATTACATTGGTTCTTGCCTTAAATTTTATGAGCAGGGTACATCTCTTTTCCCTACATCTTCTTGGAATACTTAGAAGATACTAGCCCACCGTCTAGTCTAGAAGCTTGTCTATGATAGAGTCTCCTCTTACAGTTCCCTCTAAGTGGAAAACATTAGTATTATATTATAAAAAAAGGTAACTTTACTCATTTGTCTTGATCTTCGATGATGAGCCTTTACATCTTACTAGTACATGGGGCCAAAACTGGGGAGTAAAATCCTTCCAAATAAAATCACACTCTCATCCAAAGATTATATAACATTAAATTCAAAATTCCAAATCTTTTGCCCTTTGCTGATCTTAAGGGTTGAACCCTCACATCTCACTAGTTATGTGGGATTAGCATTGGGGAGATATGCCCTTACCCACCTACATACATCCTTTGGTGATGAGCCCATGTGTCTTCCTAGTCACATGCGACTACATGTAGGGGTCACAAATGAATGTATTGAATATTAAATCAAAATGTGTCCAAAGAAAAATTTCTTCAAATAAATTTTCTGAATGTCTATGCTGAAAAGGGTAACTTTATCCTATTTACCGATTTTGTCAGGGTTAGTTCTCTCTAGATGCAGCCAATAAATTTAGTATTTTGTGAGTTTAGTAAGATGTATAGTTTTTCCCTTTGCTCATAAGGATTAAGCCAACTTTTTTCATGAATTTTTTTTATTTTTGGTTTTTATCTTTACCATTTCATACTTATTCTATTTCCCCTTTAATTCCTTTGCTGAAAATTAAAAGTCATATGTTGTGTAAATAAAATAATTAGATCATCAACTACAAAACAATTATTAGTACATTCATAAAGATTCATGCATATCCATCATATTACATTATTTTCATACATTTTTATTCTCATATATATAATCATTTTCCATAGCATTTTCATAAAAACATAAAGATACATTGTATGTCATCAATGTTTGGTCCTTTAATTTCAAATTTGCATAATAAGTCTCTAATAAAATACACCTATGTATAGGGTATGAGATTTAAACTCTCAAAACAAAACTACAACAAAAATTTAACAAAAAAAACAAATAAGAAAAGAGAAATAGTTTGTCCACAAGTGAAAACCAGTTTAATAATACTTTGGGTAAGTATCATGGTGACAAATAAAATTTGTTGCACCATTCATTCCATGATTACCTCTATTTCACCCATCTATATCTAATATATGTTGTGATTAAATATCATTAATCTATGTCATCAATTAACTTCTTTATTTATGCTTACACATCAATTATCCACAATCATTTCTTACTCTTTCCACTCAATCTCCCACAAATATCGATTGGGATTGACAACATCACAATATTTATCCTTTCTCCATCAATCCATCACCCAAGTAATTAGTCTTTAAATTAGTAAAACAAGTCAAGCTCATAGCTTTTTAATGGGATATATTGTTCCCACATCCACTCCTATGAACCCTGATTCATGGGGCACCTCAAAGCGTGTAGCCTATCTTGAGAGATATCATTATTAGTCCAGTCCTTGCGTATATCATTACTTGGGGGCAAATCAATCCATCATCATAACTAATCACAATATGTAATCATTAGCTTAAGTTCATTAATAACATATATGGGTCAATCTTAACACTTCATCCATCAACCTATTTTTTCAACACTTGTCTATGTATTGAAATACATGTGGCCAGAAGTCTATCCTCGTTATCATCGATATTTGCACCATTTTCACCAGTAAGAGAATTTAGACTATGAGGGCAACACTTGGGGGTATGGGGCCCCTGGGGTCAGTTCTCCCACTATTTATATCACCTCCATTCATCCAAAATGTGATTTCATTTGTTCTCATTTATATCCAAAATCGTATGGTTATCTTTGGGTGTCCTCATCTATCATTCAAAGTTCTCATAAATGTTGGCTTCATAGTTGTTTTCACATATGTTTTGTTGTGGTTATGCTTAAATTATCATTAAAGTTATTTACTCTTAATTAACTTGTCATGTGTCTTATAAGTTACTTCTTTTATCTCACACTTGTCATTTTTATTTGTGTAAACTTTTTTTAAAAATTTTTGTTTACGCTCATATTCTTTCCACTTTTTTATTTTTATTTGTTTTAATCATTTTTTGAGTCAAGATTATTTTGTGTATTACATTATAGTGTGATTATGATTTTTTCATATCATGATGCACTCTATTTTGCATAAATTACAGTCTTTTCAATCCTTATGCATAAAACAAAGATATTCATCATGGTTATTTCATTTCATTGGTGATTATTGTTTTATGCTAAATTAAAACTTAGGTTGCTCAAATATTACTCACATATTCATGTTGGAATTCCAAAGCAAGGAAAAAACAAACACAAGGTAGTTGTCTAACCATCCATACAATATCCATCCATGCTATCAATTTACACTTTCCAATTCATCCTCTCTATATATCCTATCCCCTCCCATTCCAATATTTTTCCCTCCAACCCATCATTTTCATATTTTACAATAGTTTTTATCCATAATTTTAGGCCCCATTTAATTAAAATGTTATCAATTTTTACAAACTACTTGCAACTATCAATTCTATAAAATCTTCCTCTTAAATTAAAAAATCTATATTTTTTGTTTTCACGCGTGAAGCTTACCACGATATATCATTCACACCTCTACTTATGTGACTCCTGAGTCCTGAGCATCATCAAGTATGCAACTTTCAAGAAAGATTTTTTTTCCCTATCTTTTCTCTAGTTTTAGCTAGGGGCAAATCATTTTACACCAACTTTAATATTGCAAGTATGATATCGATTTTTCATGCTTAAATTTCTTGACAAAATTCATTATCACCACTTCATCATTTTTACTCCTACATCATTTTGAGTTTTCATTCACTTTACCACATGAACACTTGAGGGGACATTATCATGGGTTCCTTATTTTGTTTCAATCAGTATCTTATTCTTCTATCCAACTCCTTCATCTATCGGTTAGAAATGAAAAAAATCATAACATCCATTATTTTTGTCTATTTTTTTGTTTTTTCCACCTTTTTAGCAACTTTTTCATTATTTAAAAAGTCATTACTTTAACAATATATCGTAATGATTTTTTAAAGAAGGAAAAAATATAGACACTTAAAATCAGACACTTTGTGTTGATTTTAATTTTATTTATGCTAAATACTTAATCATCTCTAATCATCCTTAATTTTTTCTAGTCATTATTCATCACCACTATTCACTATTTTTTATCCATAAATTAATTCAAATTTAAGTAACTAATCTCTATCTAATTAAAAATTCCATGGATTTTGGAAATACATAATTTTCATAAATCTAAAAAATTAAAATTATCCTCACATGCCCTAAGGCTCCACCTATCCCCACTATTCTAATTTATTAATGCTATTGTCCTTCATGATCCAATTTAATATTCCACCTTTATTCTCATTGTCTTGCATGATTTGATTTAATAATCCAACTTTATTCTCATTATATTCCATGATTCAATTTAATAATCTACTTTTATTCCCATTATCTTTCATGATCTAATTTAATAATCCACCTTTATTCTCATTATGTTTCATAATAATCTACCTCATATCCACTTACTAATTTTATATCATATCTTTCTTCCAAATAAATTTTATATTCATTTGTGAGTCCCTCATGTTATCCACTCTAAATTTTAATTCAAAATTCCCAATATAAATTAAAAATTATCTTTTATTCTCAGCTCTTGATCTTCATCTCAAGATGGATGGTTCACATCCATTTCTTAATTTTATAAATTGAAGGTTTTTCCTGCAATTTAACCAAGCTTCTTCATTACAAAGTTATTCTGCTAGCATATCTTAGAAGCTTCTTCATTATAGGTTTATCATACTAAGATTATAATAGTTGCATACCACAACACTACCCAGCTAACCTTGTATTGGAACAATGAGCAACCATAATTCAAAGAGAGAAAATCAAATTCACATCGCAATAGAGAAAGCTTTTTTTGTGTGCTAAAGTATAATTTTGTTTTGTTTCTTTCATTTGTATCTCTATCATAAGTTGAGTTAGTTTCAATTAAGATTTCATTTGATTTTTTAATTATTTACATTTATAGATTTCCTTAATACACTTACCTTGACTGAGATCAGAGGTCATTGGATGTAATGAATTTTCCACAAGTGTCACACTTCCCTTTCACTTGCCATGAGGAGCTTTTCCCATGGCCACATTAACCTTACCTTCAAATTAGCCAAATTAATGGTCTCAATTAGACTCATTTTTATCAATTCAGCAATAGGCTCTGGGAATTCACTAACTATACCCAATGTTGTCTGTCCAACTCTCTCAATGTCCTTAGAGATCATTGCATCTTTAAAAATAAAATAAAGATTAGATTCTAGGAAAAGAAGAAATTATGCTAATCTTAGCAAAAATGATTAAAAAATAAATATAATAAATTATGCTAAGAACATATTAGCATTCATATCTTATTATTATCGAGGCACTATTCTATAAATTTATATCTTTACTCTATATAGATTTATCTAAGATATAAATATTAGTTATATAATTTTAATATTTCATAAAAATATGTAATAAATTTATATTAATATTACGTTACAAACAAATAAGGTATGAAAATAAGTCATATCTATTTAATTTATGATCTATAATTTTTTTTTTCAAAAAACCTTATAATATTACAAATGTAAAAATATATATCTATAAATTTTGTGTGGATAAATATTAAAACTTTTTACTTCATACATAATTGTGCTATTCATTTCATATATTTTATTTTTATTTATATGATTTTTTCTTAAAATATCATGTCAAATTTAAGTGTGTATAGTTTTTTTTTCTGACTCTAAAATAATTAAAAGTTAACACACTCAAGTCATTACACCTCCCAGCCCCCCTGGATACTGCTAAAGAAACACCTATCGATGTAATTAGAAGAGGGAGAGAGATAGATGCTAACACATCTATTTAATACAATCTGTAATGCCCAGAGCATCAAGAGATTTCCAAGCATTAGCTTTCTCAATAAAAGTAACAACAATAGTTTTAAGGGTATTGCCCTGATCAAGAGCTAGGATCTTCAAACCTAACTTGTGCATATGCCCATCCTTCTGTTAGTTTATATATATGTTGGAAAACATTAATTTGTCCAATATTCAATTGTCATGCCGCACACCTCTCTCTACTCTAATGCCATGCACTCATTAATAATTAAAACTATCTGTTTGACTCACATTCTCCATCTAGACTGTTTTCCCACCTTCCACGTGCTTGTAATGGTCTTTGGTATAAAATGTTCAAGCACATCTATTTAAATAGATAGAGTTTTAATCTTTGTATCATAAATCAATAAAAGTCTATTGATGAATGTTGTATCATGTCTTAGCCTTTCGGTCTGATATCAAATTTGATGGTGAAGATCCTCGAAAGCTGCAGACAAGAGAAAGAGAAGAGTAGCTAGGAGATTGGAAAAAATAATCAATTGAAACTAGACTATGGTAGAGTATCTATCTATTGATCATTGTTTGCAGCCAAGGAGCAGTTTTGATGCCTTATAGCAGCAGGGTTATCGTAATTGTAAACTATAACCACTATCAAAAGAGACGCCAACTTGTAAAGATGAAAAGGAGGCAATTTGGAGAATGCTATTTTAGAAAGGGAAGTTACCCCTAAATGTTTCTCAGCTATTGTAGTGAAGTCATATCATTGTCTATATAGAGGAATACACCAAAGTCAAAGGAAAACATGCTGTTATAGTTATAAATGCCCTCTGCAGAAGGAGTTTGCATCAAAATTTAAATATGTGAAGCCGTAGTCTTAGTTCTCTCTATATTTTTAAAATTTTTCCAATGGTATATAACACAAATCATTCAAGGGAGACTTACTATTTATTTAAAATTTAAGGGAGGTAAGACCGTGGTATATTTGGTAAACCAATTTCAGATAGCTTGTTTGCAAACAACTTCTGTTCTCATAGTTTGAAGTGTTTTCTTTTATTCCAAGTAAGGGAGTCAATAAAAAAGATAATTTTTATAAAGTGAGTTGTTTATTTTAAAATTTTCGTAAAGAGTCACCAAATTAAGAGGAGATTATAACATTAAGGAGGAGAGATATAAATCATGAAATCTAGTAGTAGAATAAGTGAACCTCAAATTTTGTCATTTACTGGTAAGAATTATGAGTTTTAGGTAGTTAAGATGAAAACCTTATTCTATTCTCAAGATTTTTGGGATTTGGTAGAAAATGGTTTTATAGAACCATAAGATTTGACCACTTTAACACAAGCAAAAAAAGATGAACTTAAGGAAAAGAAAAAGAAATATGCTAAAGCCATGTTCTTTATTCAACAAGCTATGGATGATTCTAAGTTTCCTAGGATTATCGTAGTAACTAGGTCTAAAAAAGCTTGAAAAATCATAGAAACTTCATATGAGGGGACAACTAAAGTAAAAGTAAAAAAAATATAGACACCAAGAAGGAATTTTGAAAATATTCAAATGAATAAATCACAATATATAAATCAATTCTTTAGTAATCTAATGAATGTTATGAATAAAATTAGGTTGTATGGAGAGAATATATCCGATCAAAAGGTGATAAAAAAAGTTTTAAGAAGATTTATTAATAAATTTGATGCAATGGTAGTTGTAACTAAAGAATTGAAAGACTTATCTTAATTATCAATAGATGAATTGATAAGATCTTTGTTATCCCACAAAACTAGGATGAATAAAAATAACAATTATTCCATTGCGAATACTTTTAGATCATATAAGTCATTTGGTAGAGGAAGAGGAAGATCGAACTTTAGAGGAAGAGGAAGAGATAGAAGTGGACACATGAGTCTAGATCAAGGAGAAATGACCAAATAACACAATCAAGGTTTTAACAATAGAGGATGTGGAAGAAGTCAATCATCAAAGTTTGATAATTTCCACATTAAATATTATTATTATAAGAAATTTAGCCATCTTTCAAATGAATGTAGAGAGAAACAAGTAGAGATAGATAAACATAAAATAAATTAATCAGATGTATCTCATAATAACTCTAAAAGTTTACTTGTAACTTGTAATGTTACTCAATTTTTTTTAATGACATGGTTTTTTGATAGTGGATGCAACAATTGCATGACAAAAAATAGAGATTTATTTACCAGCTTGGATGACTCTATAAAATATGAAGTGAAATCAGGAAATGATAGCAAAGTCTATCTGTAATTGAGAAATGTGTTATAAACATTTTGACTAAGAATGGAGAAAAGAGATATATTCTTGATGTTTTCTTTGTACCTAGTTTAAAACACAATTTTTTGAGTGTTGATCAATTAGTGCAAAAAGGGCATAAAGTTATCTTTAACAATGATGTATGCATAGTTATGGATAGAAATCCTAGTGATAGGTAAATTGCAAGGGTCAAAATAATTATGAACCGAATGTTCCCCCTCCAGATTCATTGTATCCAAGGAACAGAGGAAGTCAACTTCAAGATAGTGTACTTAGACTACACATGGCTTTGACATTTGAGGTATGTCCATCTTCATTTTGGAGGTTTGAGTTTATGAAATAAAAAAATATGGTGAAAGGATTACCAGTCATAGAGCATCTAGCTAGTTCATGTGAAAGTTGTATATTGGTAACACAACATAGAGAAAGTTTTCCAATAAAAAGTTCATATAGAGTAAGGACACCATTATAATTAATTCACACTAATATATGTGGGCCAATGCAAACCCCATATTTGGGTGAAAAAATATATTTCCTAACATTTATTGATGATCTTAGAAGGAAGACTTGGGTATATTTTCTCAAGCAAAAGTCTAGAGCCTTCAATTAATTCAAGGAGTTTAAAGCTTTGGTGAAAAAAAAAGTGGCATATACATCAAGGTACTCAGATCTGATATGAATGGTGAGTTTAGTTCTAATGAATTTCTATATTTTTGTAGATATCATGGAATCAAGAAATAATTTACAATAAGGTACACATCATAAAAGAATGGTGTAATAGAGAGGAAGAATAGAACCACAATAAATATGGCCAAGAGCATGCTAAAGGCCAAGAACTTATCCAATGATTTATGTGCAAAAGCAGTAACTTGTGTATTATACATTTTGAATAGGAGTCCTACAAAGAGTGTCAGGGACAAAATTCCACAGGAAGCATGGAAAGGTAAGAAACATAATGTATCTCATTTTAGAATTTTTGGATGTGTTGCTTATTCACTAGTGCCATTTGAATTGATAAAAAAATGGATGATAAAAATGAGAAATGTAATTTTATCAATTATAGTGAACAATCAAAAGTTTGTCGACTATATAATCCCATCTCAAAGAAATTAATTACTAGTAGAGATGTTGAATTTAAGGAAGGAGAATCATGAGATGTAAATGTTGACAAAATAGTCACAAGTGGAGCATTAATATCTCATAGTGAAGAAGAACCAGAAGAACAACATGGTCAATCAAATCAAACAACACCAACTACTCCACCAAAAAATGTTGTGTAGGGTACACCATTAGGTCATCTAAATCATTCTACTCTTAATTCAAATGTAAGTGATAATTTAAATACAACACTTGCTTCATTTAGACCAAGGAATAAATGTAAGAAAATAAAAAACTTGAAAGAGATATATGATCAAGGAGAAGAGAATGTAGATTTGTATTCAATTTTTTCTTTATTCTCTTACGATCTAGTATATTTTCAAGAAATAGTGAAAGAAGATGATTGGATCAAGGCAATGATGAAGAAATGGACTCTATTGAAAGAAATAAAACATGGGAGTTAGTGTATCTACCCGAAGGTAAAAATTGTATAGGAGTCAAATGGGTAAGTATCATAAATTGTATAGGAGTCAAAAATTGTAAAACATAAAGTAAGATTAGTTGCAAAAAGATTTTCACAACAATATGTGATTGATTATAATAAAACATTTGATCTAGTTGCTAGACTTGATATAGTTATAACTATTTTAACAACAATTGGATAGAATAATTGAAAGGTTTATCAAATGGATGTAAAATTAGCATTTTTGAATGGTTTTCTTGATGAAGAAGTTTATGTTCTGTTGTTCCCAAAATCCATCACTTGCTTTTGTGGACAACATACCAACCATTTTGGTCCTGCCAAATCAAAACTCTCTCTTTTCTTTCTCAAAAATGTTCGGAGCAGTTAAGTTTTTTAAATATTCAAGCCTTTTTAGCTAAGGAAGTCGCAGGTTCAACATGCAGGCTTTCTCAAAGGGAAGTTCAAAAAACTTAAGGCATTTCCTTAGTGTTTTGAGGATGGTTCAATGTTGAGGTTCAATCAAAAGACTTAACAGTAGGCTTCAAACAAATAGAATGAACCACTTTGAACTATTGAACCATTGAACCCTGCCTCCGCAAGGTTCAAAGGTTCAAAGACTTTGGTGGACTTAAATAAAATAAGACTTCGAAGAATTAATATTAAAATTTTAACCATTGAACCTTGAACTTTGAAAGGTTCAATGAGTTCAACAACCTCAAAAGACTTAGAAAATACAATGTTTCGAAGAGTGAAGAATGAACCATTGAACTGTTGAACCTTGAACCAAAAGAGTTCAAAGGTTCAACAAGTTCAAAGAGTTTGACAGACTTAGAAAATGAAAAGATATAGAGAGTTCAAAGCTTCAAAGGATTTAAAGAAAGAGAATGAACCGTTGAACCTTGAACTAAAAGAGTTCAAAGGTTCAAAGGTTCAAAGTTCAAAAGGAAGCTTCGAGCAAATGAAAGAAGTGGAAGATTCCAGAAAGAAGTTCAAATAAATAGTTCAATTGAAGAAGAAAAAGAGAGTGAAAGCGGACCTTTACAAAATATTGAATCGACAAACCGTTGAACCATTGAACCATTGAACCATTGAACCAAAAGAGTTCAAGGTTCAAGGTTCAAAGAGGTTCAAAACAACTAGTGACATCCCCACAGAAGTCAAATTTAGGGTGATGAAATAACTGTTGATTTTCAAAAGACTTAAGAATAAGCTCAGCGACTAACCCAGAAAGGAGCTGATGGTGCCAACAGAAAGTGAGAAGGAAGCCCTTAGAGCTCAAATTGATTAAGAAGAGACAAAATGTGGCAAAGAAAGAGACAAAGACTATAGGAAATCTAGAAATATCTACACGAGAGTTATTTGCAGTAGGTGGAATAGTCCACCAGGTGGACATCAGGGAACACAAACATTCAAAGGCACAACAAATAAAGGTAAATGGACAATGGTGTAAACATCATTAAGAAGACTAGAAAACCCATGCTAAGGAAGGGACATTTGAGATAATTCAGAATGCCAAAGTCAAGGTTGACACCCTGTTCTAACATGGCCCTTTAACAGATATTCAAGGCATTCAATTCAGTATGGACCATTTTTATGAAAAGAAGTGCCCAAGCCTTTCTTGTAATGCTATATATTGTAATCTCTCATTTGGAATAGGGGAGATCTCTTTGTTATCAGAAGCAAAGATCTACCCAAATTGAAAGGCATTCTTGAGACTTTGAGCTCAGACTGTTAATCATATTTTGTTGAATAAATGAGAAAGCAAGTGACCTTTCAAACTTTATGTTGGAATAAGCTTGTGTCATCTAAGAAATTATTCTTATATCTATTTCCTAAATACAGTTTTGTCCATTTAATCAAACAAGAAGAACAAGTGGAAGTAAGTTGGAAGATGTCCTGAAGTTGACGGTGGGAGACTTTGTGCTACCATAATTATCTTCAGTCTGTGTTTTGTGTAAAGGATACTAGAGAGACTTTGAGCTCTCTTTATCCTTCGTTATCCTTTACTCTGTTGTAGTTTTAGGTGCAGACTTTGAGTTGCATTTAATCCTACTGTGTTACTTTGTCCTAATTAGTAGAAGAGACAATGAAAGACTTTGTGCTTTCGTTAGTTTCTTGTAGTTTCTTTTACTACCGAAGAAGAATCCTGCTATTGGCTGAATATCACTTCTGAAAGAAGAGAAGTGCCTTCAGTAATTACACCAAAATTCTCCTCTATTCTGTGAACATCATCTCTAAAAAAAGAGAGATGGATGGTATGATTTCACCCCTGAGTGTATTTTCAGCTTATCTATAGTATACTATAGTTTATAGGGAACTTTCCCTTGTTGAGAGGAGAGATTTGTCTTAATCTGGCTATGGCCACCACATCCATTTTGCTATATAAATCTCCTTATGCTATGGTTGATGCACCTATTTTACCGTCAGTCAGCTGGTGACAAAATATTCACTAAACAGTTTTTGATGACTCCGCTGAGGAAGAATGCATAGTTTGAAGCCTCAAGCTTCAAATTGAAGCAATTTTAGTTCTTTTCCATATCTATTTTAGCACTTTGGCAGATCCACTGTACACACAAGGCTAGAGAGCTCAAGGTATTGTTGACCCTGTATTCGAGCTTATGCAGCAAAATAATTTTGATCTTCCCCCTCCACAAACTCACCTTCAGCAAACTAAAAGTTTTCCTCTTACAAACATCAGGCCCCCAATTCCAAGCAAAGCTGCTCTTTCCTCTGCTAGCAGAGCTTTATCCATACACATCCCACAGAGATTTATTATCCCTCCTTTCAACAACCATATCAGGCAGTCCAAAGCCCTTGGGGTAATACTTTTGGTCCCCTGAATTTGACCCCGCCTCTACATGAGCTACCTCGTAGCTCAAGGAATTTTTTTTCCAAGTTTTATGGTGATGGAAAGGTTCATCCTGATGAACATATTGCAGCCTTTTGCATAACCTGTGGTGTAATAGGTATTGAATATGAAGATATTGCAATCAGACTGTTTGTAGAGACATTGCAAGGTGCTGCTGCAGACTAGTTTTATCATCTATAAGCATAAACAATGATCGATTGGAACACTCTCAAAGCCAAATTTGAGGCCAGTTTCAAACTTGTAGAAGATGCACACACCCTGTTAGCCCAACTGACACAAATGAAGAAGGAGCCTCATGAACCCATGAGAGACTTCATTGCCAAATTTGACAAGCTGAGGAACAGGATTCCCACAATTACTCAGCCGACATCTGAGAATCTCAAATACTTCTTCATCAATTCTCAACTTCCTGAAGTGAGTTTCTTGTTGAGGTGGGCTGGCCAAATAGATCTTGCTGCAGCTCAAATTTTGGCAATTGAGGTTGAAAATGATCTTATCTTGGAAGGAAAGATAAGAAGAGATCCTAACAGAGGTAAATCTTCTTCATCTTTTAAATATTCTTCTATAGGTACCACTGATCCTATGGTGCAAAAACTAGCAAATAAATTGCTAGCTCTCAAAAAAAAAATGACACAAGGGATGTCCTCTCCTCCTTCTTATCGAGATATACCAAGGAGGATGTTTTCCATCCAATTGTATCAGGGCAATGCTACAAAAAATTAAGAGCAACCAAATCGCCTTCTTCCCCTACCAGGGAAGCTTGCCATTGAAGCAGCACCAACTAACTCAATAGTTGGTTATCTTGAAACTGAACATAATTTTTTTTCCAACCGAAGTTGAACTAAGAAGATGACGCTGATCTCTTTGCAGAAGGCCAAAAAGAATCAACTGGCGACTCTAACATCAATTTCTTGAATTACCAAATGAACCCAGAAGTAAAGGTGAAGCATTTGATGGATCATACGCCATATTTACCAGGTCCCAGAACCAGTCACCTCAACAAGCAGATAAAAGAAAAATAGGAGAAGAATCTCGACCTATAATTTCAATTGTTAAACGAGGGGCTTCTCTGCCTTTCCAATCAAAGGATCTAGTGAGCAACAAAGTAAATACCTAAAATATTCCTTCACCTTCTGCTTCAAATTCGTAGACCAGTCCTACACCTAGCAAAACCCAAATTGATGGACTACTACCCTCTGATTCTAATTCATTTCAGTCATTTGATATAATTGACCATGTTAAGAAGACCAAAATTCAACTATCTGAGTTTGAATTCTTGCAATCTAACCCTGAGCAGTTGGACAGACTTGTTGAATGCATCAAAAATAAAATCATCCCTACAGGACAAGATATTTTAAAAGTAACTCATGTTACCCCAAAGAACACACCTGCCTGAAATAATCTTGTGATTACTCCTCTAGCTACCCCTAAAAAGATAGAACCATATTATGTCTCCCTACTGGTAAATGGTCATCAACTGAACAATTGCATTATTGATTTTGGTGCATCTGACAATGTCATATCCACCAAAGTGGCAGACTCTCTTGGTCTCACATTGACTAAGACCTTTAGGAGATGTTTCTCCATGGAAAACAAATAAGTGCCTCTGCTGGGACAAATCAAAGATGTCTAATTTGCATTTTCAGCCTTTCTAGATAAGAGAATCAAAATGACAGTTCTAGTGGCTGACGTCTTAGCCTCTCACGACATTCTTCTTGGGTGAAATTTTTGTAAGGACGTTGGTGGAGAATTAAGCATGGACCTGTCTGAGATGAGGATCCTATCAAGGGCATCATGCAAAGGATGCTTCTTGAGAAGGAATTAAAGTACATAGTCACTCAAACTTTAGCCCCTGAAGCTCAAATTTTGTTTGAGTCTTCAGGCATGGGCAATTACTTTTTGACTACTAAAGACGTTTTTATTTTATCAGATGAAAGTTTCATAGGTGACAATCCAAAAAATTTAGATAAAATATCAAAAAAATTAGTAGGGCACAATACACATAAAAAAAAATCTCTTCTTGATGAAGAAAAATCTGAAAGAAGATCAAATTCTGATGATATCTAGATTGTAGAATTTGATGGCAGTAATGCTTCAACCGGTTCTAGAGCTGAAGTTGTTTTAATATCTCCTCAAGGAAATATCTTTTCCTATGCATATAAGTTGTAATTTAGCAACACTAACAATACTGCTAAGTATGAATCACTGCTGCTCGGATTAAAGGCTGCTCAAGATAAAGGTGTTAAAATCCTTCATGCCAAAGGAGACGTTGAGCTGGTAGTTTGTCAGGTGAAGAACCTGTATCAAAATAAAAATGAGAGATTGTGACATTATCATAATCTGGTGTGGAACTGCATTGAAAAATTTGATGCTTTTAGTATTTCTACCATGCGTATAAAATTCAATAGTCGTGCAGATGTATTGACCGTCTCTACAACTCTCTTGGTCCCTCACCAAGATTTTAAAGAAGACAGGTACACTATCGAGTTGGTATTTTGACCAAGTGTTCCTGATAATGATGACCATTGGTAGGTATTCAATGGTGATAACTAAATCATTACTTTTTTGGAACAAAGAGACAGCTTTGAAAAGCTTCAATTTGAAGGCAATGAATCTCCACTGTGAGAATCAATTTTGGAGACAAATTCAAAAGCTGATAAAGAGTTCCTTCAGCTTGAAGGGAATAAAATTCCTAAAGGATTAGTTTTTCTTGAGAAACTATTTGACAAACATGATAGGTTTATCAAATAATAACAAATAGATTCAAAATCCTCTAAGGATTTTGATCAAATAAATTTGAGTACAGAAGATAATCCAAAAATGGTCAACATTGAGAATTATTGTATCCCTGATAAAAAACTCAAATTTATTACCCTACTTCACCATTACATTGATGTTTTGGCATATTCATATGATGATCTATAACCTCTCAGACCTAAAGAAATCTAGCATGAAATTCTTCTCAAGATTGGGTCGTTGCCTCACAAGCAAAAGCAAAGGCAGTACAATCCCAGGATATCATGCATGATTTTGTCTGAAATATAGAAAATACTGAATGTGAGGATTATTTTCCAAATCTATCATTCCACTTGGGCTATGAATATAGTCCCTATAAGAAATAATAATGGAGAAATTTGCCTGTGTGTTGATTTCAAAAAGCTAAATCAGTAATCTTTAAAGGACAACTATCCCCTGCCCATCATAGATCAGCTGCTACAGACAGTGACTAGTGCTGAGATGTTATCAATGTTAGATGGCTTTTTAGGATATAATCAAGTGGAAGTTGGTGATGCAGACCAACATAAGACTGCCTTCAAAACACCTTGGGGCACCTTTGCATATCGTAGAATGCCTTTTGGCTTAATCAATGTTGGCGCCACCTTCCAAAGAGCAATGGATCTTGCTTTTAGTTGTGAAATAGGTAAGTTTATTATGGTATACCTTGATGACTTGATAGTATTTTTTAAGCATCGTCATGATCATGTGCATCATCTACAACAAGTGTTGGAGCAATGTAGGTATAATGATATTTCTCTTAATCCCAAGAAGTCAATTTTTGGGGTTACAAAAGGTAAACTTCTCGGTCACACTGTGTTCTGAGAAGGTATAAAGATCGACCTAGAAAGGGTCAAATCCATTCAAGAAATTTCTCTTCCTACCAGTAAGACTACAGTTCACTCTTTCTTTGGAAAGGTAATTTTTTTGTGAAGATTCATTCCTGAATTCATAGAGAAAACTCACCATATTGTCAATATGATGAAAGACAAAGCAACTTTCAGCTGGATTGAAGAAGGCAAGTCAACATTTCGAGACATCAAAGAAGCTATCACTTATGCCTCAATTCTAGTTTGTCTTGATTACACCAAAGACTTCATGATGTATAGCTATGCTTCTAAACATATGCTTTTAGCCATCTTGGTTCAACAGAATAAAGGTGTGGAATCTCCCATATGTTTCATGAGTTGTCCTCTCAAAGCTCATGAGTTAAAGTATTCAAACATGGAGAAGCATGTTTATGCTATGGTAAAGGTGGTAAAACACTTCCATTTTTACATCTTAAACTCACACACTGTTGCTTTGGTCCCTAATACAATAGTCAAGTCCATACTAAATCAACAGTAGTTTGGAACTAAAAGGGGCAATTGGATTGCTAAAATTTAAGAGTCTAATCTTGTTATCAAACCAACGAAGCTTATGCAGAGAAGGGGTCTCTACCAATTAATTGCTGATAACATACCAAAAGAAGCAGAGTATGAAGAAATAGGAGTTGAAGACACACCAACAATTCTCTTTCTCACCACGACGAATGAGTGGTATTCAAATAGTGCTCATTTCCTTACCTATGGTGAGTGTCCTGCTCACCTGTCTCGTAAAGAAAAGATGACTGTTAGTTGAAAGCTCCAATTTTGTCTTATGGGATAACGGTCTGTATAAGAGAAATCTTGATGGGATATTCCTTCGTTGCATGGATAAAGTGCAACAGAACAAAATTTTGGAGTCCTTTCACAATTTAGCTTGTGGAGGATATTTGTTTACACTTTTGACTGCCCATAAGATTCTACGAGCTAGGTACTATTGGCCTATTCTATTTCAAGATTCATATGCTTGGGTGTGTAGATGCGAGCTGTGTCAACAATTCATCAGCAAACCCAAGCTGGTTGCATTACCTCTCAAGCCTGTGGTGATAGAAGAGCCATTTCAGCAATAAAGAATTGATTTCATTGGCATTGTAAACCCATCCTTGAGTGCTAGACATGATTATGTCCTCACAGCCATAGACTACTTTACCAAGTGGCTAGAAGCTATTCCAGTCAAACATGCCACTTTAGAGGTGGTATGTAATTTCCTCAAAGAAAACATCATTTCCAGGTTTGGGGTCCTAAATAAGATTGTAACAGATAATACAGCTTGTTTGTCTTCTCATGAGATTACCCAATTCTATTACTCTTATGGAATTATTCTCTCTTATTCTTCTAACTATTATCCGCAAGAAAATGGTCAAGCAGAATTAAATAATAAGAACCTGGTTACCATTATTAGGAAGCTGGTAGATGAAAACTAGAGAACCTGGCATAAAACATTGCTTGATGCTTTATGGGCAGATAGAATTACACCCAAGAGGGCAATTGGTATGTCCCCATTTCAACTTCTATATGATCTCAATGCAGAGATACCAATCACCCTATAATTACCAGCGTTAAAGTTAGCAAAGGTAGTGGAAGATTCAACTTTTGAAAGTTCCATCGACAAAAAGATCATGTGCTTGATTGAGCTTAATGAGCAATGAACTATGGTGGTGGGCCGAATTATTGCGCATCAAAGTCTAGTGAAGAGACTCTTCAACCAGAAAGCAAGGATCCGTGATTTTCAGGTTGGAGATCAAGTCTTGTTGTGGGACAAGAGGAGAGAACCAAAAGGAATGCATAGAAAATTTGATTCCTTATGGAGAGGCCCATTTTCCATTCATCATTTAAATGGTGAAAATAGTTTCTTGCTAAAATATCAAGATGAAATGCCATGTACTTTGCCTCACAGTGGGCAGCATTTGAAGCACTTCAATTCTTAAAGTATCAGATAAGTCTAGTTGTACATTTGTATATATGTATAGTATTTCTTTGCTTTATATTTTTCATTTATTTTTGGCGCCATTTGGTTTTTGCGCCACCTTTCTTTTTGGGTAAGCATGAGTCCGTAGCCCAATGACATAAATGAAGGTACTGATATTTTGGTTTCTACTCCCTTCGATTGCTTCAATTTCAATCGATGGAAGTTCTCCAACTGGAGCCAACTGTTGTTCCTAAAATCTGTCACTTGCTTTTGTGGACAACATACCGACCATTTTGGTCCTGCAGACCAAAACTCTCTCTTTTCTTTCTCAAAAATGTTCTGAGCAGTTAAGTTTTTTAAATATTCAAGCCTTTTCAGCTAAGGAAGTCGAAGGTTCAATAGGTGGACTTTCTTAAAGAGAAATTCAAAACACTTAAGGCATTTTCTTAGTGTTTTGAGGATGGTTTAATGCATAGGTTCAATCAAAAGACTTAACAGTGGGCTTCAAACAAATAGAATGAACCACTTTGAACCGTTGAACTATTGAACCCCGCCTCCGAAAGGTTCAAAGGTTCAAAGACTTCGATGGAATTAAAGAAAAGAAGGCTTCAAGGAATTAAGATTGAACTTTGAACCATTGAACCTTGAATTTTGAAAGGTTCAAAGGTTCAAAGGTTCAATGAGTTTAACAACCTCAAAAGACTTAGAGAATAAAAGGTTTCGAAGAGTGAAGAATGAACCATTGAACCGTTGAACCTTGAACCAAAAGAGTTCAAAGGTTCAAAGGTTCAACAAGTTCAAAGAGTTCGATAGACTTAGAAAATGAAAGGATCTAGAGAGTTCAAAGCTTCAAAGGATTAAAAGAAAGAGAATGAACCGTTGAACCGAAAGAGTTCAAAAGTTCAAAGGTTCAAGGGGTTCAAAGGTTCAAAGTTCGAAAGGAAGCTTCGAGTGAATGAAGGAATTGAAATATTCTAGAAAGAAGTTCAAACAAATGGTTCAAAAAAATGGTTCAACTGAAGAAGAAAAAGAGAGCGAACGCGGCCCTTTACAAAATATTGAATCGTCGAACCGTTGAACCATTGAACCTTTGAACCAAAAGAGTTCAAGGTTCAAGGTTCAAGGTTCAAAGAGGTTCAAAGCAACTATTGACATCCCCATGGACATCAAATTTAGGGTGATGGAATAACCGTTGATTTTCAAAAGACTTAAGAACAAACTCAGCGACCAACCCAAAAAGGAGCTGATGGAGCCAATAGAAAGTGAGAAGGAAGCCCCGAGAGCTCAAATTGCTTAAGAAGAGATAAAACGTGGCAAGGAAAGAGAGAATGATTACAAGAACTCCAAAAATATCTACAAGAGATTTATTTTTAGTAGGTGAAACAGTCCACCAGGTGGACATCAGGGAACACAAACATTCAAAGGTGTGGCCTATTTTTTTGCATTAAATAAAGATGAATGGATAGCCGTGTAAACATCATTAAGAAGACCAGACAACCCATGCGGAGGAAGGGACATTTGAGATAATTTAGAATGCCAAAGTCAAGGCTGACACCCTGTTCTAACATGGCCCTTTAAACAAATATTCAAGACATTCAATTCAGCATGGGCCATTTTTATGAAAAGAAGCGCCCAAGCCTTTCTTGTAATGCTATATATTGTAATCTCTCATTTATAATAGGAGAGATTTCTCTGTTATTAGAAGCGAAGCTCTGCCCAAATTGAAAGGCATTCCTGAGACTTTGAGCTTAGACTGTTAATCATATTTTGATGAATGAATGAGAAAGCAAGTGACCTTTCAAACTTTATGTTGGAATAAGCTTGTGTCATCTAAAAAATTATTCTTATGTCTGTTTTCTAAATATAGTCTTGTCCATTTAATCAAACAAACAGAACAAGTAGAAGTAAGCTAGAAAATGTCCTGAAGCTGATGGTGGGAGACTTTGTGCTACCATAATTGTCTTCAGTCTGTGTCTTGTGTAAAGGATACTAGAGAGACTTTGAGCTCTCTTTATCCTTCGTTATCCTTTACTCTGTTGTAGTTTTAGGTGTAGACTTTGAGCTGCATTTAATCCTGCTGTGTTACTTTGTCCTAATCAGTAGGAGAGACAACGAAAGACTTTGTGCTTTCGTTGGTTTCTTGTGGTTTCTGTTACTATCCAGGAAGAATCCTGCTGTTGGCTGAATATCACTTCTGAAAGAAGAGAAGTGCCTTCAGTAATTACACCAAAATTCTCCTCTATTTTGTGAACATCATCTCTAAAAAAAGAGAGATGGATGGTATGATTTCACCCCTGAGTGTATTTTCAGCTTATCTATAGTATACTATAGTTTATAGGGAACCTCCCCTTACTGAGATGAGAGATTTATCTCAATCTGGCTGTGGCCAGCACATCCGTTTTGTTGTATAAATCTCCTTACACTGTGGTTGATGCACCTATTTTGCCGTCAATCAGCTGGTGACAAAATATTCACCCAACATGTTCAATAACCACTTGGTTATGAGGTATATGGCCATGAATATATAGTTTGTAAATTGAAAAAATCACTTTATGGTTTGAAACATGCACCTAGGGCTTGGTATAACAAGATTGATTCATATTTGATAAGCAATGAATTCAATACAAGTAGCAGTGAACCCACATTATATATGGACCAATGAGCAAGGTCAAATTTTGATTGTGTGTCTGTATGTTGATGATTTGATTTTCATTAAAAATTTGTGACCAGTAAACATGTTTAAGTTAGCCATGATGAAAGAAATTGAAATGATAGATTTAGGTTTGATGAGATACTTCTAAGGCATTGAAGTTATTCAACCTGATAAATGTATATTCATTTTTCAATCCAAGTATGTCAAAGATGTGTTGAGAAGATTCAAAACGTTGAATTGTAATCCAGTATCAACCCCAATTGCAATAAGTAAAAAATTTAGCAAAGAGGATAAGTGCTCAAATGTTGATCTAACTATGTTTAAAAGACTTGTTGGAAGTCTAATGTATCTCACAACTACTAGCCCAGATTTTATGTATGGTGTTACTCTAATTTCAAGGTTCATGGATTTACCTTGAGATTTTCACTAGCAAGTCGAAAAAAGAATATTGAGATATGTTGTAGGAATAACAGGTTATGAAATTTTATATTTCAAAAATAATGATTTTAGTTTGATTGGTTATACTGACAATGATTTTTAGGTAGTATAGATGACAGGGAGAACACTTCCATACATGTCTTTCATTTTAGATCAGGGGTTGTGTCATGGGCATCGAAGATGCAATTTATAGTGACAATCTCACCAAGTGGAGCATAATATGCATATGGAACTACCGCAGCATGTCAAGCAATATGGATGCATCACGTTTTGTCATATTTGTTGCATAATCAAGAGAAAATGACACCAATCCTTTGTGATAACAAGTCAGCAATTGCATTATCAAATAATCACATCTTTCACAAGACGAGCAAGCACATTGATACGAGATACCACTTCATCAGAAAATTGGTTAACAATGGAGAAATCTATCTTAAATTCTGCAGATCTAAAGATCAATTAGCAGGGTTTTTTTACTAAGCTATTACGAAAAGACAACTTTGAACATTTGTGACAAAATTTAAACATAGTTGATATTGAATTAGTTAGTAGTCGAAATTAAGGAGTGTTGGAAAACATTAATTTCTCCATTGTTCAATTGTCATGCCGCACACCTATCTCCACTCTAATGCATATTCTCAGTTTGACTCACGTTCTCCATCCAGAATGTTCTCCCACCACCCACGTGCTTTGTAAGCTTTGTATCATTAATCAATAAAAGTCTGTTTTTGAATGCTGTACATGTCTCAGCATATATATATATATATCTCGCTTGAAAGTGAGAATGTAAGAATTTGTTTAAAAAAAGGGGATTTGGATTACAACCATGTTACAAATTTTATGTGAAATGAGAAGTCAAGAATATATAATTTATATTCTTTACAATGAACAATGAACCCCACTCTCCATATATAATTTATGTATTGAGTGAGATGGTATTAATTTTTTAATTGATGATAATATTTATGTATTGAATGTGAACAAACTAACATGAATAATCCTCCTCCTCCATGCAGCTGTGAATGCAACTTATACCTTTATTTTTATGATTTAAAATACAACAATTGACTTGAACATTTGTGTTGTATATTTGTAACCAGTATGGCCATCAGTTTGAACGAGTTGTGTTCAGCGCTTTGACTGTTAAGCTTGTTTTTATTGTTAACAATAAGCAACTGTACATTTTACATATCCAATTTAAACTTTGATGCTGAGCTTGTGACGTATAAATAATTTATGATTGTCGAGGGGAATGAGGCCCAGAAGCGGCCAGCTGTACTTGTAAACACAATTGGAAGGGATGCTTTTATCACAGACCTCTAACTGAATAGCATTGATTTAGTCTCTAAATCAATAGCAATGATTTAGTCTGTAACTGAATCATAGAATCGTCGAAGAAGACTGATTCAGTCTGTTACTGAATAGCATTTTCTAAACGATCAATAATGTCTAAGTAAAAGATAATATTACAATGATGCTGTTTTCATTTTGGTTTAAAGACTAGTTATGGGTATGGATATTTCTTTTTGTTTTTTTCAGGTCAATGAGGGTTAATAGGATCTCTTTGTTCCTCAATAACGGCTATGGTATAGCTCAACACCAGAATAGAATAGGATCAAAAATAATTTCTGCACACTTCTTAACCAGTTAATGAAAAGTTAAAAAATGGAGCAAGGGTATAGATTTTTTCCAAATTATTTGGAAATAATCTGGATCGTTCCATATCTCAAAAATTTCACCCCTTTAGTATTAGCCCTGTTCTATCCACATTTATTGGAAGCGCATACATCCTCCTAATATCCTCTAGCTATCACCTCCCTTCCCTTTACATTTGGACCTATTTTGACCCTTTTTAAAAAAAATGCACACTTGATAATTGTGGCATGCTAGAAAATTTAAGTGTGTGTTTTTGGAAAGGTTCTTTGAATACTTCCTTTTATTACCCATGCGATTTTAGTTTCATATTTTTCATTTTTTGACTATTTGATGTTGTTTTGTGCATCAAAAAGGTTTTTATTTGAATTCAAATCAATTATAAATGCATAAGTATTTTAGTGCATAAATGTTTCTCAAAATTATTTGAAAGAACATCTAACATTTATTGCTCATAGGAATCAATTGAGCATCTAAAAAAATTTTAGATAAGTCAAGCAAAGATTACATTATTCATTATGACATTGAAGTTCATGTTAGGGATAAATTCTATTAAACTAGTTTTCTTCGTTGATGAATTACATTAATCATTCAAGTGTCATTTCTCGATATTGTACATCGTTGAGGGCCTAATAAATGTAAAAGAAGCTTAACTATTCCCTTGTGTAATGCAGACCCAAAACCATATTATTTTTCTATTTTTTTCATATCTAGTTCCCCAAATCCTTATATAGCAAAAAATCAAAAATCCTATTGAGGCTTTTGTGGTAAAGGATCTAATAAAAATAGCTGTCAAATATTTTATGCCTGTATGTGGTTTACTAGAAACATGCAATATATAGTTTTCGCACCCAAAAACATTTAGTTGATGGTTTAGATAAGGTCCTTTCACCACATGCTTTTAAGGTTATATTTGACTTTCAACAAAACCTTTATTTCTAGTCAAACTTGGACGCAAATTTCTAGATCTTCTAATATTAGAGATTTTGGTAATTAAGAAAAGGAGAAAAAACAAATTTTCCCAATGGTTAGATAATTTTTTACAAAAATGAGCAAGGTTTATATAGCCCCATATCTATTGAACAAAGTCATGAAATAATTTATGCCTCCCTAAATTTTACTCTAGGCATGCATTCTATACTTATGGCACATAGAAACAACCAATTGATGGTTTGGATAAGGTATTCTACTTGTCTTTATTTTTTAGGGTTATCCTCTTTTGACACAAAATCTTGACTCCCCCTGTCATACTTCGATGATTATCACCTAATCTCCCAATATTCAAGATATATTCCTAAAACCTTATTTTTTAAATTTTTATTGGTAGATTAGAAAATTAATTAGGTCTAATTTGTAATATTTTAAATCTTTTTAAGTCTATTAAAATGCATATAGATATTCATATTACATTTTGATTGAAATATATTTATCCATAATGCATTTTGGTGAACATGCACTCCCTTACACATTTTAAGGGTTAGATCTTGCTCCATGTCGTGATAGATTTAATTTTCTTAGGGCTCATAATTTTTTTGTTCCTCTAAGGTTTCACAAATCCCTAATTTGCTGTGTATTCTACCTTAGAGTTATCCTTTATTTTTCAGAGTTAAATATGACTTTAACTAGTATGTTAGGGTTAATTCTATTGCATGGTTCTAGATCTAATAAACCTAAACTCATTATGTTTCATTCAATTGATCCTAAGACCTTAGTCATTTTGATTTCTAAATATTCATTAAACCCTAATGCACTTGTAAACATTCACCCTTTAGATTTATTTTTTCAAGTAAAGTTCAATTTTTAGACAAGGGGAAATTAGCTACATAATTGGAAAAATAAATGTTATATAAGTAAAATGAATATATATTTTTATTTGATAAGGTAAAGGTCACGAGTTTTAAAGGTCCCAAAACTTGATACAATGGAGAGAAAGATATAACATTCATGCTAAAATGGGATGCTTCTACTAGTGGTTATCTAATAGGAAAAAACCAACCAATGATAAGCCAAGGGACATAAACCAAACATAACCAAACAACAAAAATTGCTTTCTTCCAACAACCTAGTTGCAAAAATTAAGAAATCTTCCATAAAACTTATGTCTCTATAAAACAACCATGCATCCAAGAGAAATAGAGGATCCTCAGCTAGCCATTACCATAATAAAGATTACCTTCTATGGAAACCCAATTACCTCTAGGTAATCTTTTGCACTATTTCTACCAATCTTAACCAAGGGGCATGTCCCTTTTTCTAATTGTCTTATAGACATCATCTCAGATTCCCCCTGAGTGGAAGAACTTTCATGAAGGCTGAATCACTACTTTTATACCTTTTTTCATTTTTTTTAACTTGGTCCACCCTCCCATATCTTTCTACAACATCCATTTGGATTGGTAAGGAGTTTTCAATTGAAACATAGGGCTAAGATTTGTCTTTAGCTATTATAACATCAAATGGTTCTACATTGGATAAGTCAAATTATGGGTTTTCCTTAGAGGAGATGGATGGAATGAAAGGGGCATGAACTAAGTACGCATCTTTCAATGGAGAGATTAAATCTACCAACAATTCTTATTCAGAGTGGAGAGGAATTTTAAGGTCCTCATTTGGAATAGGGGATTTAAGATGCTTTGAAGATCAGGTAAAGACATCACTAACAACCAACTCTTCATCATCATCCAACACTATGAGGTGGGTGGGAAGGGAGTCTTTCCACCAACAAGAATCCTTATTTTTCTTGAGGAAGCTACAGTTTTTGGTCAAATGCCTTATATTAGAGCAACTACGGTAGTGAAATAATAAGCCTTCATAGTTAAGGGGTTGAGACCAAGAATGGTCTCCAACTTGTAAAGTGATTTTTTAGGAAGATTCATGAAGGTATCAATATTCACCAAGATCCTAGCAAACTTAGTTGGGAGAAGTGATCGATATTTGGGTGCATTTGTAAAAAGTCGCACAGTGATTTACTAATTAATTTTAGGTTGGATTTCATCCAAAACTAAAGTGAGAGATGGGGTAGCCAAACCTAGATGGGTTTTGCATTAATTGATTTAGTGACGGGGTTGAAGGTAGGGAACTATTATTTCAAGACCAAGGGGGGTGATTCAAGCTTTAAAATTAGTTTTGGATATTTTCGTATCTTCAATATTATGAAAAACAATAATAAAGAATTTTTTTACATAAGGGTATATTTCAAGACTACATGTGTTAGGAGGGGTTGTTAATGCTTCGAGAACCAAACATGGAGATCTTAAAGTTTTGGCTAGTGATCCATGAATCTAAAAAATAACACCTTTGTCTAAGAAGTATTCTTCTAATTTGCACTTGTCTGGATTCCTCCTCATCAAAGATCATAACTAGGTCATGAGGTATAGGTTTGAGGGGTTTGGGATCCTCTCTTGAAGTTAACATGTGACTGATAGTTTCAATAAAGGATATGGGATTTGGGCATTTGGCTTCCACACCATCTTCAACCTCCATCTCCATTATGTCCCAACCCCTAGAGTTCTTGATTGGGCTATTGGTCCTAGGCTATTTACAACCAATGGAAGGGCTAGTCATCGCTCTCAATAATTTATGCATACCACCATTTACCTCTGCCATAGGACTAGCCCCTTATGACATACATCAAGTGTAGGACCATGAGGATAAATCCATGATCCAAAAGAGTCAGATGTTGGTGAATGCTTCAAGGCATTAGGAAATCATCCTCAAAAAGCAAAGGTATTGAGGTAGAACCATGAGATTTTAAAATTTCCCTAGGTAGGAGGGTTCTAGTAGAGTTCATATTATAACTTTTATTTTTAACTTGTTCTCATAGATGACTATCTCATATATTGATTAGTTTTTTCAAGATGTTACTAATGGTAACATTATTTTAGGTTAATAACACATAAAATGAACCTCTACATCCTTACATATGCATTAAAATCTAAAAAAAAAATTATTGACTTTGAACACATCTAATAAATATCCATTGAAACAGACTTTCCACAATAGCAAAATTTACCCATGCCATTGCTTTAACTTATTGACCACTCATAATTCAATATATCCCACTTGATCACCAATACACCAACACATTCTTATTGGTCACATTTTATTCCTAAAGTGTAGGCCAACTAACCACATCATGCATCGATAGTAGGGGAATGTGATAATATTCATCCTTCAATATAAAATGTGGACCATCAATCATATATAGAATGAAGGGCTCATTCCATTTGGCATATGACTATTAACATATATATAATATATAAGATATTTGATTATTATTATTTATAAATATATATTATATGTTTTATTTATATATATTGTATATTTATTTATAAATATATAAAAAAATTATTTTTTAAACAACAAATAAATTCAAATAAAATATTTCAATTTAAAAAATAATATATTTTTTTTACTTGGAAAATTGATATATAAATGATTCTCATATATGAAAATATAATGTCATAGATGAAAAAATAAATAATTTCTCATCTATTACAATAACATTGGAGGGAGTGAAAATTATGTATCATGTAAAAATATACGATTATCAACTATACCTTAGTGGTCATGGTAGTCATCATCTATCATCATATCATCACAATCACCATCTATTATGATATTACGAGAATCATCATCTATCATCTCATTATCTATGTCAAATTCATAAAATCACTAATCTTTATAGTTGAGATCATCTTAATCATTTTCTTCAAATTGAGGACCACTAGTTAACATAGATTGGTTATTAAACTATCTAGACAATTTTAAAATACTTGAGGTTATTGTTTCGTAAATAGCTAATTACAACATTTTCAAAAAAAATAATGGAAACTATTTTTATCACAAGTAAAAAATAACTAATGACTTACCAACATAATCCATATAGAATGAAACCATTTATTGAATGCATTGGTGTTCTATCCATGTGATTTTAGGTGCTCTCGAACTTCCTTTGTGTCTCTTAAGTCATAGTAGCAGGTTTCCTATAGTAAAATTAAAATATTAAACTAAAATATTAATTAAACATTACAATGTAGCTAACATACTAAAATAAACTAAGGAATTTATGTCTACCCTAATCTATGTTCATTCAACCCAAACAATGAGCCATTAGTTGTCTCTGAGACAATTTGGATTTGTGATCTTTGTCTTGTATACTCTTGATTCCTACATTATTCTTAAAAAATTATAAAAAAATCATTAATCAATATAAACAAACAAAAAATATTAACAGGCTATGTTTTTTTTAATATAATTCCATCTTGTTTTCTAGTATGTTTTATCCAATTATCACAAAATTTATTTAAAATGGTTGCATTTAGTCATAAAATTCATATCTTTTGCCTCTTTGTATCAATATTTGTTGTGTATATTTCTATTTAACTCTATAAACATAGATTCGGTTTATCTATATGTTAAATGGGATATAGAGATGACAATGCACAAGGGTGATAATCAGATCTATAATAGGCCAATTAGACATTAACCTCATATATAACATATGTTAAATCTATTAAACTAAGATATGTTAAATATATAAAGTACAAATATGATAGATATGGAAATGAAAAATAAATAATGTAATTAGTTGGTTATGATGCTAATACAATTTTACATCTAGAACATATATGAATCAGATTGGAAGATGATTTTCACCAAATTCTAGATTGAGTGCCTCTATAACTGTACATATGTGTGTCAACCTTGGATGGTTGTATTGATAGTAATGTTTAGTTTTGATGAAGGTATCCTATATGGAATACATGTTGGAAAAGGATGCTACCACTTAGATGTTTCTAGGTTTGTCTTTGCCTTTACTCTAGTGCATTCAGATATGGGTCATGCATTATCACTCCTCATAAAATTATAAAACCTTAGATTCTTAATCTTCATAGTGACCTTAGGAAAAATGGTTTAGTGGTCTCACAGTGTCAAGCTAAACCCAAAGACCCATTTTTCAATGAGCATTGTCTACATGGCCAATACTCTGAAGAGGGCCTTAGAATGATTTAGTTCTCCCCTATGTGTTGGTTTGTGTGTGAATCCTATAATATGTGAAAAATAAGTACAATAGTAACCTAGATTTTAACTTATAAAATCATTCTCTTGGGTTGCTCCTTCAGTAATTTAGACCTATGTATGTACTATCCCTATGATTGATATGACAATAGGAGAAAGTAAGAAAGATTTGATTTATCGAGTGTTTAATTGAATACTTTGATAAGTTTCCTTAGGTATTTTTTAGTTGAGAAATGAATAAGGGTTGATCTTGTATTTATATCAATCCCTTTAGAGAAATACCTCATATTAAATCATTTAGACTAACCATTATGATGTTGCATTTGAAAATTAGATGAATTTAGGGCACTAAACACTTGTATTAGAGAAAGACACTTGTATCAAAGCAGGTGTCTATCCTAGACGCTAGTGTTCATGGAGTATGAAAGTAGGTATAGGATCAAGACTTGAAAAGGTGTAAGATAAGTACATTTTAATTATTCTAGGTAAGATAAAAAGTTTGGGTCATCAACACAAGAATAATCAGACTAAGAGATAGGCTAAAGGGCACAAGATAGAACATATGTGAGACTTTCAAAAATGGGAAAGCTCTATAATTGAGAGTAATAACCAAGGTCTAAGTTTTCTATGTGTATAAGATTGAGGTGATATATAATTCATAAATAGTGTTTACATTCCCCTTTTCAATCTAGTAATGAAATTTATATTTTAAAGGAAATGAATGCGTACTTGAGTTTGTATTACACACCTTGTCTTTGTGTGAGCCCAAATTGAGTGATTTTGTAGTGATTTACTTGCTACCGAATTCATGTTATAATGTATAATCAGTGCATATAATCTAGAATTGAAAGTCTTTTAAATTGAATGAAATTGAAAGATCAAGGTTTATGAGTACACATGTGTATCGATGTAACTACCTTGCATATTAGCAAGTTGTTTTGAATAAGTATATTATTGTAAGGCTCTAAAACTAAGATATATATATATATATATATATATATAGATAGATAGATAGATAGATAGAGAGATAGATAGAGAGAGAGAGAGAGAGAGAGAGAGAGAGAGAGAGAGAGAGAGAGAGAGAGAGAGAGAGAGAGAGAGAGAGAGAGAGAGAGAGAGAGAGAGAGAGAGAGAGAGAGAGAGAGAGAGAGAGAGAAGGCACATGCCCCTAACCTTGGAGAAAAGTTGAGTTTTTACTCTGATAGTTGAGATTAGCTCAACCGTGAAACCTAATGATACTTATAACTTGGTGAGGCTAGATGATAAAATCAAGTCCAACCTAAAAAATTGACAAGATTAAGTGAGTAAATCACCTCAACCATACCAAAAAATGAACCAAATACTATAATAGATTGGCTCAATAAATTTTGTAAAAGTCCATCCTAGGTATTAGTGCGTAAAATTCCATGATATTATGCACTTTAGATATGTATCATGATAAAAACATGTATAAAAATAGTACTACTATATAGAATTCTACCACAATTGTGAATCTAAATCATATTATTATGTGCTTTGGGCAATTAAAAAATTATGTATGGAGAACACACTTACAAATCATTCCCCCACTATGTATGGAGAAATATGAAAACTAAAATAAGTACCAATGTGGAGAACATGTTTCCAAAACATGCCCCCACTTTAATTTAGAGATGCTAAATATTGAATAAGTGTGGAGAACATGCTTTCAAAGCATGCTCTTGTTGAATATGAAAACTATGAATGTGTTACATCCATCTCTTTATGGGATGCCCCCCACTGAATCAACAATTGTAATGTGTGTATAATCCATGCCTCTATGACATACCCCTACTGATATGCCCCCTTGAGGTGAGGGAAAAATAGGAAATGGTATAACTACCTCACTTCAAAGGGATAATATAACCATATAACTGTGAATGAAACATGTAGCATATAGAATAATATGTCTAGATAAATATATATCAATAAAGTGCATAGAATAATGTGATCACATGAAGGCCTAATATGCATGATAAATATCATGGTAATGTCCAAGTAGAAATTAGGACAAGTTCAACAAACAAACACATTGATCATTCAGAAGGAGATGATGGAGCACGAATGATGCACATTGATGATGAAGATAGCTTTCGAAGGCGGTCCACATGGAGAAGGCCATTGCGGATCATGGAAAATGATAACCTTAGTACTTACTTGATTGTCATGATTAATTCCTTGTATCATGAGGTGGAGGTGCAAGAGTCACATCATGAAAACCAAGGGGGAATTATTTTCAAGCATGAAAGTAGACGTCACTGCGGTGGGCCATTTTGTAAAATGAGCCTTCACATCTGCATTCAGTGCAAACAAAACTAAGGGCTTGTTACTTGTTCAAATATCAAGGTGGTAATTGGGGTATGAAGAGCCAGAAATTCAAAAAAATTCAAAGGACACTGGTGGGAAATAGGCTTCTCGGGTTTTTGAGGTCACTGAAGAGCAAGTTATTGATTCTATGGGAACTACTGATAATAAGGAGAAGATGCATGTAGAAGAAGTTGGTGAGGGTTCAAAGAATGAGAATGATTGGAAAATAGATATTGGGGCCTTGAAGGTTCACATTCAAAAGCTGGAAAAGGTCTTCGCCAAAGGCCTTCGAAATAACATTCTGCTGAATATGACTATGTTGGAAGCGGTGGGTAATCCAAGGAATGTTGACAATGTAGACAATGAGAATCTTAAGGATCTTGTTAATTCTATAGTTATGTAGTTTCATCCTTTTTGACTCTAGTCTTTCCAGTGTTTTGTTTTGCTTCTGACTTTGTTTCTCGGCTGTGTCGTTGGTTCAATGCTAGCATCTTTTGTTTGCCAGCCTTCCTATCTTCTTGACTGTGTAGGGTTCGGCCCCTAGTTTGCCACCTTATTTAATCAAAAACAAACAAACACACACATAAGATCACTCAAAATCAAGTCAAAAGGCAATGGTCTAAGGATACTGTAAATAAGGGGCATGTTAAAATGCCACATAATCGAAGGGACATGACTTAGTCAAATGTCCATAGAATAAATAATGGCATATTTAAATGTCTATTAGCAAATAATGACATATGCAAATTTCAAAGAAAGCACACCTAGGCATGAGTCCCCTAAACAAAGGAGCATATTCAAATGCTTGAATAAACAAGACAATAACAAGGTAAGACACTCAAGGAAATGCATAAAATAAAGCATAAGAAACTAGCATAAACATGTCATAGTATCCCATGGATCAAATGTGTTTGTAAAAAATATCAAGTGCATAGCATATCAAGTACCTTGTGCAAGATATAATCATGGATAAAGGCATGTGTAATTACATAAGAGCTCAAACATGACAATTAAAGGTGATCATTAAACCATATGACCTGTGTGTATCAAGATCAAATAAATGGATGCCCCCATTGTCCACATAACATGATTAGAAGGAAGGCCCAACACCTGAAATAGGAATATATCATGTGTATGTGTATGCATGTATCACACTCAAATAAAAGTGTGATACACATATGTATGTATAAGTAACTGATATGTCATCCATCAACATGAAACTAACACATATATGCCAAGGATCCAATATAATATGTAGGTATTAAAAATATTTTTGGATTATTGAGTATTTTTTATTTTCTATTTGACTTTTTGTATTTTTGGCATATTTGAGATAGTTTTATTCAAGGAGGTCCTCATCATTGAAAGGTATAGGGTCATCTAGAAATATTTTCAAGCTATGTTTATATTATTGCACTGCCACCACTTTGATGTTTTTGTTTAAAAGCTAATGGTGTAGGATTGTATACAAATATTTATACCCATATGAAGAAAATTAACACACATTTTTGTAGTATCTAACATATCTTTCTACTCAGCCAATCAAATTTATCCAAACTTTAATTTCAAATATAGCTTGTGGTCTAGTTGGTTCATGGTCTAATATCTGTATGGTCAAAGTTTTCACATATGGGCCATGGGTGATAGGTAAATGAATGTATCCTCAAGATTTTGGCATCAATGGAGCGTATATTATTTTATCTATAGTATGTTCCAATCATGTGAGAAAAGTGGTGCCACAAGTTGTATCCCACTTATTATTATCAAACTAGAGATGGTGGCATTATACGCCATCAATATTAGTAGTAATAGTTACAAATTCATGCTTTGATCATTTTGAGGGATAATTATCTCCTAAAAGATAGGAATGAATTTTACTTTTCTTTATATTGTAAATAATGCATATACATCCCTTGATCTTATATTTCTGAATTAGGTTCTTCAATGTCTCACATTTATTACTATTATGGACAATGATATGATGATAATTATAATGTGGTATTCCCTTAGTAGGTAGAAGTTTATTACATGATTTTTGTCTAATAGAAGGTAAATAAATAATTCTATGTTCAAGTAACAAAGATAATATCTATTATGTTGTGATTTTTAAAGTCTATTATGAATCTTTTTGAGAAGATTTCACATTGTTCACATGATGTACTTGCATTTGGCCCTTATGCATCTAAATCAATGTTTTTAACCAAGAGGGATGTATGAAGTAACATGCATTTACAAGCTCATTAGTTATTTTTATTTTACCCTTACTTGGATTCAATTATGTATTTTCTATAAGTGTAGTTAGTTTAAATGTTTGAGGACTTGTAGGTTCAGATAGGTAATGCGACAAGTGATCAAGTGGATCAAATTTTATTTTTTCCATTTTATCATATTTCATATCATAGGATATATCATCATCACTATCATAGTAATCTAAAACATGGCGATATTTTTACTCAATATTGACCAATAAGGGAAGTTCAAATGTTGGGGGCTCTTGTAGTTTTACTATCTCTTTTGGTAATCGTTATTTCTATTTATGTACATCTATGTGTACCTTAGAATTTAGTGCCTTATTTACATCTAGAGACAAAGGATCCATTGTAATTAAATCACGTATTTCATATGTGTATATATGCTCAATGGGTGCATTGTTTAGGTGGTAGCATTTTACAAATGAGTTTATTTTTAGAATGTATCATTTTGTTAAATTTGAAAGGTTCATCATCAATATACATGGATAATAGGGTCCCATTATGTATGAATTTTACATAGTGGTTCAATGTAGATGGGATAGCTTGAATTTAATGTATTCAAGGTCTACCCAAATTTAAATTAGAATTTAATGATTGAGACATTACCTGATAAAGTAGTTGAAATTAGTTTTGGTCCCAATGCCACATCTAATGTGATTTAACCAATTGGAGAGCTATGTGAATTATTAAACCTTTTTATGTCCATAACTATTTTTTTGAATAATATTGGTCCTAATACCCATGGTGGTTAGGAATTTTA
This sequence comes from Torreya grandis, assembly GCA_037957365.1. Classification (NCBI taxonomy): domain Eukaryota; kingdom Viridiplantae; phylum Streptophyta; class Pinopsida; order Cupressales; family Taxaceae; genus Torreya; species Torreya grandis. The sequence continues at coordinate 2,561,774 of JARHVA010001475.1, read as the reverse complement.
TGCTTCAAATGTTTAGGCCCAATCCATTATCAATAAGCAACCTTTTGATGCCTTTATTTTGCATGGTCATTTTAATGCAAATTTTGATCAATAAAATCTTTGGATGGTAAATTTTTTGGATTAAAGGTAATGATTTTGGCATTATTATTAAGATCTTTCATGATATATGAAAAATAATTAGGCTCAATATCACTTGGAACTTATGTCTCAGATAGTGCCTTGTATAAGATATCCTTATAAACATTAGATTGTTTTAGGAGTTCAAGGATTGAAATTTTAGCATGTATATTATTCAATTGGTCAATAATTTCATATCCTTTAGATTTTATTACAAGAATAGGTTTAGGAGGAATTTTTTGTATATTAACAGGTGGTGGAATTAATTGAGTAATCTTACCTTTTTATAATTAGCTTTGAAAGCTCGACACACATAAACTAGAGACTCGACATAAAGTCATTGTGAGGTGAGCTAAGCTTGAACTAATGTCTCTAAATGAATAATGTAAGCATATTTTATTTGTATTAGTTTCACTGCTAATACTAATGTCAAATTTTTTCATCAATATGTTTATGTATCATAAACTTATGTACAAGTCTATAATGTCATTTTATTGTCCTTGTCAAATAAGTGTTTTATGAATAGTAGTAGGTCAGAGGTGCATCAAATAAATATAAGATATATCCTATGAATAACACAAATAATTGGTTATGTCAAATATAGTGTTATGTTATTTGATGACATGGAGTCATTGGATTGTTATAAATATATATTTTTGAATGGTTTATCATTTTTGTTAGGGTTTATGTAAAAACCAGTTGTGGGCTTTAAAAATATTGTGTTATTTTGATAGATCGATATGTATAAACTAAAAAATGAAATGCAGTCATTGTAAGGTAAATTAAGCTCATAACAATGTCTTTACATGAACATGACAAACAATTTTAGAGTTGAATCTAATTGTCCCCTTAGATAATTCCTCGATAAGTGATTCAAAAAGTTTTATTCTTTATATATAGATAGATTCCATCTTCAGACTTAATCCATTGAATTAAAAATTATAATACACAATATCAATTATACTTTCTCAAAATTTAGATTCAAAAAATCTATGACTAATTTTCTATTCCCACTTATTAACCCTCAATATAAAAAAAATTATGTTGCTGTTTACAAATAATCAACGTAGATCAATAGGATATTAACAAATAAAAGTAGTATAAAATAAATTGTAAAAAAAGGCAAGACCTTGCTATGGAAGAAAATTTATTAAAATAAATTTAATATATTATTTTAAATATATATGTAAATTTCATTGCCCTTTTCCATTCTTTATGAGTTGGACACCCTTTTCCATTCCAGCGTAATCCAAATAACCACTAATCCTACATAAAAAGAACTGAAGGTGAATTTTTCTTGCTTGTTTATAGTTAGTACAATGATCCCAATTCAATTATCTCTAATATTATTTTACATTAAATAAGATTTGTTTTTGGAAAGAGAGGTCTTGATAAATGAATAATAAATTGTCTCATCAAAGACCCTCTTTTAATAAAAAATTCACATTTACAAATAAAAGGATCCAATTTTTTTTCTCTGATTTCATGTTAAGATCTAAAAGTGGGTTTTTTGTGTGTAGTTATATAAAAAAGCATCATCTATAATCATTTAAGGGGAATTAGTTATATGTTACTATAATTAAGGTTGAATGGTTCAATTGGCATATTATGGAATGTGGAAGCCTCAAATCTATAAAAATATCCAAGATTTAAAAATTATATAATACAATTTATGGGGAATCAATTGTATGATAATATCGAGTGAGGTTGAATAGTTCACTTGACATTTTTTACATTTGGTGATCTCACATTGAAATACCATGACATTATTTGAGGTGTCCATTACAAAACTATTTGGGCTAAAGTGCACTTATCTACATAATATCATCTACAATTAGGTTCTCTTACCTTACTTTAGTTTCTTTAAAAATAAAAAAATATTAAGTTTACATTTTAACAAACATATAATTATTAAAATAAAATTATCCAAAATACCTAGATCAATTTGGAATTCATTTAGGAGAAGGGTATCTCTAACACCCAAATCATCAAGAGCTTTCCAAGCATCAAACCACATAATAAAATCAACACCAGTAGTTCTAAGGGTATTATCCTTCTCATGTACTAGGTTGTTTAAACCTAACTTGTGCATATGTCAATCATAAAATTATTTAAGAAAACATTTTGGATTATTATTAAATAAATTCAAATAAATTCCAGTTTAAATTAAACTTGAAGGGGTTATTACAGTAACTTGGGACATATTTTTTAGGACTAAATAAGCTGAGGGAATTGTACTCATTGACGTTAGACTCCAAGACTATGTTGTAAGTGTGAAATGGATCATCAAAATCCTAGAAGGTAAGGAATCTTGGAATGTTCATTTAAACTAGTGCATTGACCAAGGAACCCCTCTTGGTTGAAATGCATGGAAGGGTCTATATGCACTCAAAATTTACACAGTGTGACATTTCAAAAACAAATATAATCATGTTATTACAATCTCTAAAAATACACTCATATATGGTTATCTCTTAAATTTTTACTTTCTACTCTCTCCTTAGCCCATGTTTGGACCTTTTTAACCTTGAAATTTTGTGTTTTAAGTCATTTATGGCCTTATTGGTTGAGTTGCTTCATAGGTGATGAAACCACCAATATTAGTGTCAAATTGCCTGCTTTAGGGAATATAACATCCATTTAGTATCATGGTTTGCCACTCAATTTGAATAAGTGGTTTTGTATACTTACATAATTTTTTTGTATTCTAAAGTGACAATTTTGTAATTTTAAGTGGCAATTACATCTCTAACACTTAAAAATTGTGGTAATTTCATTACAGTTTTCTCAGTGTCTAATTTTAGCATCTAAGACTTGAGTTTCCACACATTTTACACATTTTATTCATGTTTATTCCTTTATTTTATTTTTTATGCCATCATGATATCCTATCTCACTCCCACTCTTGTTTTAAACACTCCCCATCCTTCTTTAGTTTAACTTTGAGACAACTAGCAAATAAACTCACCGTTTCACCCTCCTTGATTCTTCTACAAGTATCAAGGTTTTATATGATTTTTAAAACAAAATTTTGTGTATAATATTGGATTTTTCAAGCTTACACACATCCAAAACCTGATTTAATTTAATTTGGAGCTCTATATTTGGTCATTTTTTTGCTAAACTAGACAGTTTTGGAGAAGGAAATCGATTAGATCAGTAATCTACTCTTTGCTATCAGTAGAATAGCCATCCACTGTTAGCGTCTTCCTTGTTTGGGATTATGTTTCCATTTATTATTTTATTATTTATTACATTATTTTTTTAATCCTCTATCAAAGAGTTATATGAGTCATATTGAGTGGAATATTTAGCTTACAGAAGATGATCTATAGCAAAGATATCTTTGCTTCCATTTGGTCTCACCTTGATCAGGGTGTATTTTTTTAGTTTCAATTTTGGTTATTTTTTATTATATTAGAATATTTTAGATTTAATTTATTCATTGTATTATCTTAATTTTTAAAAATAAAAATGAAAAAATAAATTTCCCTCTCTTACTTCTCTTGCACAAAAAACATAGTCTAGATCTATTGTTTCACAAATGCATATTAGTTTTATTAAAGGAATGTAGTCTTACATATCAGGTAGGGTAATTAAATAAAACAAAAAATATATTTAAATCCATCATACAATATTTTATTTTCATTTTTAGAAAACATTTCATTCACAAACAACTTTTAATCAACCATCCACAAAAACTAAAGTAAATTTGATAGTCAAAACCTAGCATATTAGATCTAGAAACCATTCATTTCATCACTGAAAGAATAACACTTTAGATCAATAATGATAAAAAAATTATAAAAATTAGGTTTTCATAATTTCATTCACAAACCATTTCAATTTATAGACAAGCATTCAACAACATTAAAAAAAATAGTTTTAGCTTGCATAAAAAATTTAATTATTGAATTTATAATGAGTATACTTGCTAGGGTTTAGAATTTTGTTTTCATATTCACATGTTATAAATGATTATTTTTTGTAGTGTATAATATATGTTTCATGTAAAAACCAAAATCAAATTCAATTCATTTAGATATCATTGAACACATCATCTCACAAATCATGTAAAACATAGAAAAATCAACAACTACACCTTTCTTTTAAACTTATGTTTTCACAATTGCATGCATCATATGATATCATTTAAAATTAAAAAGACAAGCATATTTCATTTATTCATTAATTTTTTACTTTTAGCTCTTCAATTTTAGAAAAGAGTTTAGTTTATTTATTTCTACCAAAACATTACAAAAAAACCAAAAATAATTAGAAAGCCTTGTCTAGATAAGCACAAGAACTTAACTTTTGCTTCCAACAAAACAATAAGTACCACATTATAAATCACCTTCCAGACAAGCTCTTACTCTTATTCACCACATCACCTTTCTCCTGGATGACACTCCCTAAGTTTCCACTCTTTCATAGAGTAGGTATTTTCCCTAGAATTAGATCCCCAATTCTTAGTAGTAACATTCAATCTGATATTAATTTTGAACTTAGAATATAGTTATTTCATTTTGTGCCCATCCAAAATCTCATTTTCAACACTATAAATAGTCTTGATGAGTAGGAACATAATTTTGATCCTCCTATTGTCATTTTATTCTAAAATTGAGATTACCAATATAACGTTATCCAAGCCTCCTCCACATCCCCTTTTATGTTCTCTTCAGGACTAACCTCATAATATAATATTCACTTCATGTATGACATTGATAAGACATAACCAGCCTGATATATTTGACTATATTCCTAGAGCTATCCAACCTGATCACATTCACTTTGTTTTTCCCAACAATGATTAGGAGCTTCACCTCCTTGTCATCACCAACACAAAGGGAGTTTGAGTTCCATCTTCTCTATTAGACACATAAATGGACATAATGACATGTAATATCTCTTATGGTTCCATAATAAACATCCCCTACCATATACTACCTATCACCCAAAACCCCATTCCTTAAATAAATCCACCTAGTATGTATATTTGTTAATCCATCTATCCATTACGTTAGTTATATCAGTCAGATCTTGAAAATTTAAGTGCATAGATTATCCTATAGATAAATTGGTGAACCCAACATGAAAGGATTGTCCTTTTGTATTTCCCCTTTTATTTTATTCTTTATCTTTTTTTCCATCTTTCTCCCTCCTTACATATAGTCTACAAGTATTAATATATGCCCCTTCCTCCCCCAAACCCCAATACTTATATATAATATATAGGAAGATATCTTGGCCTATAAGGATATAAAATAACTCAACAAGTCCTTTCTTAAGCTTCTTTGGTTATATAGAATAATAACACTTCCAATCAAAACATAAAATACCAATTTCATGACTATCCTAACCCTAACTCACAAACTAGGACTGGTATACCAATCCACAAAGTGTGGGACATATTATAAAATTATAGTAACCATCTTGATTCTAATATCTTGGATTTTAATTGTGGGAGTGGAGTCACTCCTCACATGGTAACTAGGTCCTTAGTTAGTTTGAAAAATATAGATGTAGAGAGCTCTACTAGATATGATCAATATTCTATCACAACCTTAAAAAAAAACTTGTTTTATCAGATCAACTAAGAATGAAATTTTCTATATGACCAAAACCACTTCATAAATTATTTATAAATTTATTTGAGTGAAATATCATTACTATACCTCCACCATTAGAAGTTGTTAGGAATAAAACTAGTAATTGATGTGAAATAATTTTACAAAATCATAATAATAATAGATATGTAGAAAGAATAGAAATAAACATGCAAAATAAGAAGACCAATTTAACGTGGTTCACCCAATGTGGGATGCATCCACCAAGAAATACTTTCTCAAATTTTATTACAATCCACAAGAGTACAAACCACTCTCAGATCAGTCTTCTCACAATTGCAATGCACAAATATTGTTTAGAGTTGTGCTCAACAAACCCTCCTAAATTCACACCCTCTATTCTTCCTTCTCAAACCCTTATTCTCCTAATGTATTACCTATGAAATTTCTATCTATACATAATGCATCAACAAAGAGGTATTACAAAATCATGGGTACCAAAACCATGGGCCAAATCAACCAAACACTAATTTTCCATTAAAGGGGGGTCCATTTTTTTTTAAATATAGCCTGCTAAGAATACATACAGAGTTTACAATACATTTTAAATGTACAATATTTGAAATACAATATAATTTAAAAATAGGCTCCACAACACAACAAAAGTTAACATGATTAAACCTCAATTAAATCATTCAATAGTAATGCCTAATGTGATAACCATATATATAATGGACACTCTACCAATAAATGTTTCAAGATCAAACACCATGTTAAATATATTATGAATAAAAATTTCATTGAGCTAAGCACTTGTATAGAGGAAACTAAGTCACATTAGAATGACAATGCTAACTTAAATATTTTTAGTGAGTCATTTCCCAATAATGATATAAACAAGGATTTTTAGTGAGTCATTTCCTAATAATGCTAACTTAAATATTTTTAGTGCATCATACATAAATTTCACAACCACATCCTAAGACATGTTATCATCCATTAGATAGAATTATTAGTATAATTATTCAAACCTCCCAACCACATCCTATGATCACCTTTGATGATAGTGAGATAGTGGATGGTGATTATGATTTCCATGCCTTATGTATATGAGCATACATTGTTCAATAACCCATACATAGTGTATTAGTTGATAATGGATCATGTGATAATGACTTTATAATGACAATACTCAATTCATTGGGTTACACACAACATGACACATAAGAAACATATAAAAATGTCAAAACATTTAATGAGAAACACTAAACTATATTAAGATAAATTATGTTAACCCTTCAGGTGGGTCTTATAATATTATCCACTCATTTTCTAGTTTTAACATAATATGGGTTCATTGACATGATATTAGGACATCATTGGTTACATAATATTTATGATATACCTTCCATGGTACATATATAACTAAAGTACATTCGTTACAACCAAGTGGTCACAGTTTTAGGAATTAAACATGAACAACCTCTATTATATATGGTACCTCTTCCTCTCTATCCACCACATTAGTGAATTGATACATTTGTTCAATAAAAAATCACATATGTAATTTTTGGACCTATGAAAAAAAATTATATATAACCAATTAAAAAAAAAGTGCAAATGTCTCAGAAGTAACTAATGCTAAAAAATCATCATATCATAAATATGTGTTAAATTCACACATAACACCATCACATGAAACATATTCTAAATTTTTGATACACGTAAACTAAAATGTTCCACAAAATTCATTAGATTTCAAATCATCCTAGGTCCTACAAAGCCACTCCTCCCACACGAGATTGCACAAGTAGTGATCTAGCTGGTTACACTATAACACCTATCACATTTTTTTATTCAATTCATATACATCTATCACTTTTGATCCACAAAAGGTGACAATTGCATAGTTTATTAAAAATCCTTATGGTAACTCTCCTCTTGAGGGGATCATTGGGTAACACATTTTAATTTCAAAAATTCTAAAAAAAAACTAAAAAAATCCATATAATTAAAAAAATAAAATTTCTATTGTACATTAGCTTCTTGACTGCTTCATCTTGCTATTCTTCCATTTTTTACACATGTTATTGGTTTGATAAAAATTATAACCCTTGGCTTTGTGTATTTTTTACCTCTTGGCTTTTCATTTTCCCAAATTGAACAGTCCAAAATAGTGATATTATACTAACACTTTTTACCATTTAATATGCTATATTCATAATCTAAACATAGCAGACTTTATTTTCTATCACATATAATATCAACCAAAAATATTCAATAAAAATTGTAATTATTATCTTGAACCAGATGATACTGATATGTATATTTTCACACAATCAAATAAAATCCTAAGAAAATAGAGCCTTAATACATCAATTTTTTTATTATACATCTATCTTACATCATTTTTGTATGTTATTTATCTCATGATTCGTATATATCATCATATTTTTCTATCACACATGCATTTCACTAGTATTTTTGAGTCTTATTCAAGACATACAAATTTTACATGGACTTAGATGTTGGACTTTCCTCTTCCTAGTGGCCATGCCATGTTAGAAGCATCTTATCCAAAGGTTAAAATATTTACAGGTGTTATTATTCTATAACCCCTATAATGTATTAAGCTATATGTTATTTAATTTTTTTTGATAACATCTTTATCTTACATTATGTATATGGACATGTTATTTTCTAAGATATGATCACATTATATATACATGGTGTAGACTATATTTTTAGTTATATGATCCATTTATACTATTAATTGTACATGTAGATCAGACTTTTCTTATCTATTATGTGTTAAGAATATAGAACATAGAGAAATATTAATGAATTAAAAATAGAAATAAAATACAAAAAACATAACACAATAGAGACATATTTAATGTGCTTCATCCAATATGGGCTACAACCACACAGAAATATCTAATCCTTCTTATTATTCAATCCAACAAATGAAGGAAAAAGCTTGCAATACATCCACTGTAATATCCTCTTCACTCACACACAATATGTCATCATAATTACAATGCCCTAATATCAAAGGAGGGTTACATATTAGAGGGAAAATACACAAACATAATTTATACCATTATATCTATGACCTAATAGTGAACGGTCCAAATTTACTATGAAATTACAATATTTTACAATGCATTTTTAACAAAATTTTGCTTTGAGGGCACTGCCCCCGAAGCCTCGCCAGGGGAGCTCCAAGTATGGTTTCCCCCCCTAAACCCCCATGATAACTCTAGTGAGGGGGGCATTGGCCTCCAACACCCCCTGTTGAGAATTGGGTATTATAATAAGATCAGGATCCACCATTCAACATTATGTTTATCCACTAACCCTTGTGTGTGATTGTAACATATTCATGTCCATTGAGTGAATGCCCCTTAGCCTTCCTTGAGTGTGTGACATTCTTATGTCATTTTTATGTTGTCCCTTGTCACTTTGAGTTACATTACGCTTGTTGTGTTTGTTTGATTTTTTAGCTTATAAACTTAAATTATGAGTGCCATGATTTATATCATAAACTAGCTATTGTGTAGGCTAATTCTATTACAACTACTAGTATAAGCTTCATTGATTCATTTATATAGATTCAACACTTTAGGCCTTTATTTATACATTACATATATGATTTTAATGATACATATCTTATAATTATGACATAAATTCTCATATAGCTATGAAATTCAATGAATTATATCTTGGTACCCATGATATAGTAAAATTTTATTTTGAGATGAGTCACTTTTAGGACACATACCTCACCTTAAAGAGGAAATTTTAATTGGAATATTATAAAAAATAGGGCTAAATAAATATAAACTAATTTTGGTTACATAATATAATTTCAAAGAATTAGGAATGGCTCAAAATTTAGTTATTGATACATATAATGGGGCCATATGCCTTGCATATCTATTAGCATTATAGGAATAAATTACATATTTGATAGGACCTGGGCTCACAAAGCTCTGACACCAATTGTCAAGATTAAGAGCACACTTGATTACCTTTGTATAAGCAACTAAACACGAAATTTAATCAGAAGTAAAATGTAACTAGAATTCAGAAACAACACAGAATATGAGAGACAATACATACTTGTATTAATACTCATCTAGAAGGAAATACAATGAAGATATCACACTCTTCCCACACCTCTTGGGCATACCAGTAATTCTCCCTCAAGATTTCTCTCTCTCAATTACAAACAAAATCAACTCAATAACCGAGTTGGTGTTTCAACCAGTCAGTAACAATACTGCCAGTACCACCGAGTATACACACATACTCCAAGTTTAAGTACACCTCGTACTCCAAGTAGATCTCCCTGATGTGTTGTAAATCTCCTTTGACCTTGCTATCCCACATATCTCCTTTGACCTTGAACACACACACACCTACAAATCAATTGGCTTACTTACCATGTAGATCTCACCTGATCTTGCTATACCGCAGATCAACCTGGTCTTGCACACCTGCAAACCTAGATCTTACACTCGAGAAGAACCCTTGTCCTTGCCTTACCAAGCCCTTATGATTCTCCAAATTACAATACAACCCCATGAGTCTATTATATATATCCCATGCAAACAATAATTAGACTTTCTAATTACAATAATTAGAAATGCATCCTCAAGACTAAAATTAGTGTTTACATGCATACTGGTCATTCAACAAACTAACTATTTGTGTAACTAATAGTTCTAGAACACACAGGCAACCGACATCAGTCTCTATCTATCTAGAGATGATCGACGTCGACTGATCCATGACAGATGCCGATAGCTTCCTGTCTACTCCTGACCGACATCGATTGGCCTGATCGACACCGATTACTATGACACTCAGCACTTCCTCTATGTTTGCATCCCTGTGAAGCTTTTAGCTCCACAACCTAACAATCTCCCACTTAGAGATAAATAGTTGCACCTGTACCTGTACTTATACATCATCTAATTTTGTTTCCTGGCTTGTATCCCTCTTCAAGTTCAATCTTGAAGACCAACCACCACACATTTTGTGGTGCTTCTCTTGTTATCCAAGTAACTTGCCATATCCAAATCTACATACCTATGTAGAGAAGTGCTTGACCCTGCATAACATGTATACCTACTACTGGTCCCTCTCAGATACCTGAGAATCCATTGAACTGCTTTTCAGTGCTCCTTTCTCGAATTAGCCATAAACTTGCTGACAACTCCCCGACACCACCGACTCTGGTCTGCACATGATCGACGTCAGTACCTGCCTGATCGACGTTAGTTCTCCCCTGACCGATGTTGGTAACTATGTTTTCCTGTGAGTGATAAATTTTTACCCGCGAGCTCACTTTGGATCAAAACCCTGTCTAAACTACCCTGCTCAGAAATATTCAGCCCCTTTAGCTGATCTCTATCCATCATCTCCTCCAAGAAAACCAAGGCTTTCCAGTTCTTAAGTTTGTCAAAGACATCTGACTTCCTCTTAAGAACATGCATTCCCTTCTCACTCATATGACCAAGCCTACAAAGCGACATCTTTGCAATAGAAGGAGAATTAGTAATACAAGTAGATAGATAAAGAGTACCTACTTTCTTACCACATGCTAATTCAAGTGCATCCGCTATGAGAGTTATTGTGCATCCCTCATCACCCAACTTTTCTATAGAAATTAGACTCCTTTTCAGGACTGGGACCTACATGACATCCTTCAACACCCATGTGTTGCTTGTCTGCAATTTCAGTCGCACTTCCCCTTTGCCAACAATTTGACAAGGCTCACCAACCCATAAATAAATATTTCCAAAGTCTCCATAGACATAATCATGGAAAAATACTCTATTTGGGGCTACATGGAAAGAGGCAACATAATCTATAATCTAAGATTCTACTTTATCCAAGGAACATACAAGAGCATCCTGTGCAACAATACCTGCAACATCTGCTTCTTTATTTCTTTCATGTTGATCTTCTACCAACCAACAATCTTTCTTTACCTGCTCTTTCTTTCCATAATTCCATAATTGAGAATTTTTGATGTTGAATTCCTCCATTCTTAGTGTACTTTCTTTTGCCATTGCTATACTCCCACTCAATCAAAAACCCCTGAGAGTGACCTGTAATTAAACAAACACTTAACACGCTTTACCGCTTGTTAGTTGAAACTCGCTCTGATAAACCAGTAACCTGGCTCTGATAACACTTGATAGTGGTATCACTTGGTGAACCAACAACCTAGCTTTGATACCACTTGATAGACCTGGGCTCACAAAGCTCTGACACCAATTGTCAGGATTAAGAGCACACTTGATTACCTTTGTAGAAGCAACTAAACATGGAATTTAACTAGAAGTAAAATGTAACTAGAATTTAGAAACAACACAGAATATGAGAGACAATACACACTTGTATTAATACTCATCCAAAAAGAAATACAATGAAGAGATCACACTCTTCTCACACCTCTTGGGCATACCAGTAATTCTCCCTCAAGAGTTATCTCTCTCAATTACAAACAAAATCAACTCAATAACCGAGTTGGTGTTTCAAGAAGTTAGTAACAATACTGCCAGTACCACCGAGTATACATAGATACTCCAAGTCTGAGTATACCACGTACTCCAAGTAGATCTCCCTGATCTTGCTCCCTGATGTGTTGCAGATCTCCTTTGACCTTGCTATCCCATAGATCTCTTTTGACCTTGCACACACACACACACCTGTAGACCAACCGACCTTACTTACCATGTAGATCTCACTTGATCTTGCTATATCACATATCAACCTGGTCTTGCACACCTATAAACCTAGATCTTACACTCAAGAAGAACCCTTGTCCTTGCCTTACCAAGTCCTTATGATTCTCCAAATTACAATACAGTCCCATGAGTCTATTATATAGATCCCATGTAAACAATAATTAGAATTTCTAATTACAATAATTAGAAATGCAGCCTCAAGACTAAAATTAGTCTTTACATGCAAACTGGCCATTCAACAAACTAACTGTTCATGTAACTAATAGTTCTGGAATGCACAGGTGATTGACATCGGTCTCTATCTATCTGGAGATGATCGACATCAACCGATCCATGACTGATGTTGGTAGCTTCCTGTCTACTCTTGACCGATGTCAGTTGGCCTGACCGACGCCGATTACTGTGACACTTAGCATCTCCTCCATGTTTGCATACCTGTGAAGCTTTTAACTCCACAACCTAACAATATTCATATATTTTGGGTAGATATACATGTGCATGTGAGCACAAGATTCAAATAGAAACTAAAAACTTTGCATCTAAATATAGTTATAGATATTACATTTATCATATGGGGGCATGAGACCAATTTATGCACACATGGTTTGCTAAGTATAAAGTCATGATAAGGGATACAAATACCTTCTCTTTTTTTGTGTAATTTTTCAATGTCAAACTTCTATTAAAAGTATCACATGAACTAAACAACAAAGTGAAAAATAATCTATAGGCCATCTTTACTGATGGACTCATTTAAGTGCATAATACATATTGGATATTCAATGCCCTCTAACATTATACCCTGTAAATCCATTATGGATTATAACTTGTTTCCATATTAGGGTTATAAAGACCAACAACATAATTTGAGGTTTATGCATCCCTCAATGGGTTATTTTTTATATAAAATTTCACTTAAAATGGGGCTAGATCCCTCTCATTTCTCCATAGTTCAACAAAGGAAGCAATCCTTTCAAGTGATTCATGCGAAGTGCCAATTATCTAGTGCTTTAAGGAAGAATCATCTTCAATAAATGTTACAAGAGAAACATTAGTTTCACACACATAAGTTGACCCTTTCCTTTAAATTTTTAAAAAAAAAATTCAAGTAACACTTCAATTTTTAATTTCACATATATTCATTTGCTACTTTTACACCATTGCATGATTTACTATGAAACAACTTGCATGATTGAAGCTTCCTCCAAAAAACAAATGTGTTTCACACACTCAGGTATATCTTTCCTTTTGATCTAGTAATTTTATTTCTATATTAAATTGGAGGAAAATATATATACTTAAATTTGGTCATGAATACTTGATAATGTCAAGTTTGACCCACATTTATCTTAATTGACTTGAGCATTTAAATTGGTCCTATTTAATCACTTCAATCTATTTTAAGTACTTGTCTGGGTCCATCCCTTATATTTTTTTAATTTTCACCTACATATGTAATATTATTTACTAAAAAATCACTTTAAGCATATGTATACACACCTTGAATTCTTAATATCAAACTTGAACTTATTCAAGTTAGAATTGGCTCACATGGTTTGATCTTGACCTTTTCCTAGTAACGACTATTTTTCTAATTTAAACCCTCCTTTACAGGTTGGTTCATATTTTAGGATAGATACCATGAGGTTTTACACTTTAAATTTATATGAATTAACAACTAAGCCATTTATTCTACTTATTAACTTTGACAATTTCACTATTTGGACAAATTTATACTATTGCACATTGAGAAAAACTTTCCTATTTTTTTAAAATTAAATTTTATTCAATTGAATTATCCCTTATCCAAGACACAAGCCTATCCCATCTGAGTCAACCTGTAGTAAAGGAGCACTATCACACTAATCAAACTAGGTAAGAGAACTATGTGGTCTTGATTCCATCTTCATCTAGTGCCCTATATATGTACTAAGTATTTAATAATTGTGGCGTGATTGGGGTCAACTCAACACATTACACTCCCCCCTTCTTTTTGCAGGCTTTTATCTTTTACAATCCCTAATGGGGTTTCAAACCTTGAATAAGCCATATTTTTGCATAACCAAAGGTATAAATTCTTATTTAAGGGAGGAACATGTGAATTTACAATCAATTTTCTATTTTCTATAGCATTTAAAGATAGACATATAGGGGTCAAGACCGACATTCGATATTGACTATTTTTACTCAATTCTATCCTAGAATAGTGACAATGTCATTATAGTTACACATGCATAATTAAGTCTAAGTTGATCATTTCTAACCATATTTCAATCACACATATTCAACCTCACAAGCCGTAATTAGCTAAGTCTTCTTTCCCTCCTTTTAATTTTTATAGTTAGTTTATTTCATTAGTTTGAGCTTTATCCATTTTAATACATTTAATTTCATTTTATTAGTTACAAGTCATTTATTACATTTTATACCATTCAATTCATTTTAAATTAATTAGAGTTAATATCCAAATTAATTCCAAAATTTGATAAAACAAAGGGAAACTATTGGGGTAAAATTTACTTTTCCTTACCTTTTATCAAGGTTACCTTCATTATCATAATAATCATAATCAATATATTTTACATTATTATGAAAAGACATAACATTCAACAAAGAATTTATTGACTATAAAATAGACCAATAAACTAATGTAAGATAAGTAATGCTAGCAAAATATAAATCTATAATAGAAATAAAAATGGAACACATACATGATGTACATAATAATATATTTAGCTCATAAAAACCTTTATAGAAACAAACTCAACATACTATCCTTAATCATTATTGCATTAACTAAATCATTTACAAAAAAGTAACATACTTTAAATTTATTCTTTACCCTAATACTATCCAAGCAGTATTACAATATTCTATTCACCTAAACCATGGGCTTGTATACTATGCTTTATAAACCAAGTGCCAAAACCACCCATATCAACTCGAAAAACTATATATATAACTCACTTGTCATGCCTAGATATACAATACCTAAGGGTTGTAAATCATGCAAATTATACAACAAATATTTGATATTTAAAATAGATTATATTACAAATTTCTCTAATTCCCCTTACTATTTTCATCATTTTCTAAAAGTTCTTCATATTTCCCCAGTTTCTCCATTTTTTTAAAATTTCCCCAAATGACCCTAATTCCCTTACTCAATTTTCCAATTTCCCCAAATTTCTTCCAATTTTTCTAATTTTCCTTTTTTTTTAATTTTCCAATTTCCCCAAATGACATATGTACTATCTTTAAATTTCCCCAAATTTCCCTTAATAATATTCTTAATTTCATCAAATTTCCCTAACTACCTTACTAATTTTCCTAATTTCCATCATTTCCCCAAATTTATTTACTCATTTCCAAAAATTCCCTAAATTTACCTAATTCCCTAACATTTTTTTTCAATTCCCTAACTTTCTCAAATTTTCAAAAAATTTTTAGAATTTCTCTCAAATTTTCCAATTCCCAAAATTTTCAAAATTTATTGAATTCTCCTAAATTTACTCATTTTTTTGAATAATTCCACCAAACTGACCTTGCTAGTTCCATGATTTCCATAAATTACCCTAATTCTATTATTATTTTTCCTAATACCCTTACATGTTTCTCTAATTTCCCCAAATTTCACAAATTTAACCAATTTCCCCAAATTTCTCTAGATTATTCTATTTTTAATAATTTATTTATATTTAATTTACTAATTTCTAAAATTACCCAAATTTTCATGATTCCATAAATTACCCTGATTTCCCTTAGTAGAATTTCAATTTTTTTAAAAATTTGCCAATTTCCCCAATTTTCCAAAAATAATCCAAATTTCCATAATTTCTCAGAAAAAATTCAAATCACCCTAATTTCCTACCTAATTTGATCAATTTCTCTAATAACTCCAAATTTCTTGAATTTCTCCAAAATTTCTCATAATTTCCCAAATAAAACTATTTTCTTTAAATAATACTCAAAATTTCCTTTATTAGTTTCCCCAAATTCTCCAAATCACCTTAAATCCCATACTTTTTAAATCTAATTTCATCAATTTCACCAATTTTTTATAGTTCCTCCAAATTTATTAAATTCTCCCTTTTTCCCAATTTCTTTATTTTTCTCAAATTATCTCAATTTCCAAAAATTCCCTCACTTTCCACCAATTCCCCGTATTTTTCCAATTTCCTCCAAATCTCTCGAATTCCCATAAATTCCCCTAATTTCCCCCACTTCTCCACAATTTCCCAAAATTTCTCAAAATTTTTCCCAAATTATGTTTTTTTCCAATAATTTACCCTAATTAATAGAGTTTTTTAAATTAAAAAAGTAGTGCATCATAAATCCAGCAGAACTTACATTATGTTTATGCAAAAAAAGTCACTAAATTTTTAAATAAAAAGGGGAAGACCCATTAGACATTGTCACTATTATTATTTTTCTATTTTGAGGACTATGTTGAGAAAATGACAGTGTGGCAAACAAACGGATAAGAAAATAGGAAAAAAGAGAGAGAAAAGAAGAGTGCCCATTAAATAATTAAAATGTATGAAAATTTTAGAGGGGGAAACACTTCTTCTATAGGAAAAAGGAGAAGGTTAGTTTGAGAAGAGCATGGATTTGAGATTTCAATAAGATACTTTAGACACAATAGTTAAATATATCCTAGCAGATGAATGTGTCAAAAGTGAAAAAGAGTAGGAATATACATCGAAACCCACAAAAATCAAAAGACTAATATATAGATTATTTTATAATTATTTTTTGCATTTTTATTGATTCAAATTTTAAAAACAAGTCACATATTGAAACTTACACCATAAAATAAATATTTGTAAAATCATTAAGAAAACACCCAAAACTAATACCCTAGTACAAACTGGAGAAAAAAACTTACTAGAAACCATAGAAAAAACATAGCAAAATAACTTACTAAAAACCCTAAATATAGTACAAGCATTATGAAAAACTTAATTAAAACCCTAATAGAGACCTTAGTATAAATAATAAACAAATACCCTAGTACAAATTCAAGTAAAAAAGCCTAAAAAAATATTACTTATTAGAAGTAAATAATTTTAAAATTGATTTTTTCCTCTAATATGAGGGAATTCAAACACTGGAATCATGTGACCCATATCATTTTTTATTAAAGGGAATTGTAAATTATTGTTTTTGGTGGATCCAATGTTCATGCTACTACAAAATGAGATATGGAGGAGGATTTATACACCCCTTCACAATATCTTTGGTCATTTACATGTCAAGATATATAGGAGTTTTACACCCACTCATAGCCTTATTAGTGATGCACATGTCGAGGAGAAAAGGAGCACCTTAGCCATAAGGGGTATTGACATTCTACAAGTGAAATGATATCAGTCGCTAGGTATAATTTTAAAACTATATTTATTTATTACCTTACAAGATAATATTTGTTAATAAAATATTTTTAGTTCTCATGATTGGTCTACTACATATGATGAGCTATAGTGACTAGATGAAGAAACATGATGTGACCTATCAACTGTCAACTACTTCAAAAGAGTGATGCAGTAATTTTTCCCTCATATTTATAGTCAATTTTATTTTTTAAATTTTTTAATGATTTCTAAATTTATTGGGTTTTATCCTTATCAGTGAATTACATATCATTTATTTTTCCCTTTGTTCTAATGTCATCCTCATTCTCATTCGTATAAATCAACTTGATTAGATCCTCTTAGTATACGTAACAAGTATATCCCTTTAGGTTTGATAAAAGATTATGGTGATGATGCACCTCCACTTGAGTATGAGGACGATTGACCATATCGTCTCATAGTAGACAAGTACAAACATTGAGTTTCTAACACCTTTTAAAGTTAAGATATATGTAGATGATTAGATTAAAACTTTACAAGATTCTTGAGGAAAGTAATGAAACCATCAAAAATATTTTATAATTATTTTAATTACTGATTTTCATTTATATTTCATGTATCTTTTAATTTTTTTAGAATTATTTTAATTTTTTATATAGGTAGCTTAAAAAAAAGAATAGTTTTCTAAGAGAATGTATTATTTTAATAAATGTTCCACTAAGAATTCATTAAAATATGGGTTAAGAATAAAACATGGTTGATTAACACAATTTGAAGATACGTTTATAGAACCTATTACAATGTAAACATGATTGAAAATTTTGTGGCAATTACACTTAGGGAGATAAGGAGGCATAAGTGTATAAGGCAACATCACTACTTGGTATAGTTTCTTAAATATTTATATGTGTCTAATAATTTATTAAAAGATTAATATTCACATGAAAAATACAGATGTGGAGAGGCAAAGGCTTTAAATTTCAAGAGTAAAAGCAATTTCTTGGGATAAGTGATGTGATGATTGGATAAATTATACTAAAAAATGGGATCCATGTCAAATTTTAAAGTGTGTGTGTGTGTGTGTGTGTTGATTAGTGGTATTGTTTTTAAATTTCCAAAATGATGTAGTGATCAAGAGTATTCAAGGTAAGGCCCAAAAAGCTAGATTAAGTCAAGAAAAGTTAGTGGCACTTTGTTTGGGCTAAATGAGTGTACATCATGGTGTGTGTAAATTTGTAAGTTTATTTAAATTTAATAACTAATCTATAATATTTACTTAAGATCTTAACATTTTCATTTTATTTTAGGGGAAGTATTTTTATGACTTAAGGGCCACTAAGGAGTTTGAGAACATCAGAAAGCCATTGGATGGAATAATAATGGGTTAAATGACTGGATTCATTTTGGGGAGTTAATGTCTATAATACATTAGTCACCACTAACTTATGATAAAATTAACATCCAATTAATTATTTTTAAAATATTTTAATTAGATATTTAAAAAAATAATATCAAGTATTTTAATAACTATTTTAATTAGGTCTTCATAGGTTAATAACCAATCTATGATAGATGATGGTCCTCTCTTTGATTAAGATGGTGATGATGATCTTCAATTTGAACATTAGTAATTATTTGAACATGACATAGATGATGAGATGATAAATAATGATTCTCATGATATCATAATAGATGATGACTATGATGATATGATGATAGATGATGATCATGATGACCGTTAGGGTCTAGTTGATAGCCATATATCTTTACATGATACATAATTTATACTCCATTTGATGTTATTGTAATATATGACAAATTTTTATTTATTTAACTACAGCATTACATTTTCATGTATGATAGTCATTTATATATCAATTTCCCAAGTAATTTTTTTTGTAAATTTAAATATTTCATTTTAGAATGTTTATATATTATTATTTTTATAATATTTGATATATATTTAAAAATATTAATAGTCAATATATAACTAATTAGTTTATATTTAATAAAAATAATAATAATCATGTGTGAGAGAGAGAGAAAAAGAAAGAGAAAGAGAGAGAGATTTTTATCAAATTACATCAATTTATTTTACTAGGGATGCGCCTAAAATGATCGACCAAGCTACTATCACAAAATGGGTGTTGTAATTTAATTTGTAGTGAAAAATTTATGTAAATAGAAATTTATAATTACTTCAATTTTAGACCACCAAATTTGGTGGGATATTTTGAAATTTTTGGTACAAATAACATAAAAAAATAATCAATTTATAGCATGATTTCCACCCAAATTGAGATGTGGATTATATTAAATGTAGTAGTGATACATTCCATATATGAATCACATATACTCACAAGGAAAACAAATAATAACAAGAATATACATAATCTAAAAAATAAGTAGAACTAAATATTATAAAGGCCAACATGGTCTATGCAAGGAAAAGGTTGATGATAAGGTACAACAAGAAAAGGGTTGATAGAAACCCTAGAGAAGTTAAAACTAAAATGATCACATTAAATTAGGTCCTAGAGGGATTAAGTACATGAAAATATAAGGTTGGATGGTCAAAGGGATTAGGTTCATCAAAATGCTCTGAGAAAACAATGCAAGTAAAGGTCCACTAATCCATAATAAATAATTCTACAAGGAGGATCTAAAATAAATACAATAAATTAATAAATAAATACTTTCTATAGTGATAAAGGAGGTATAAAATAAAATTTGTAAAGTAATTGATAATTAAAAAGGGGTTATATGTCCACTACCTCATTTTAGACTCATGTGAATATTGAAATTCAATGCAAATGATTAGAAATAGGCCTTGAAAAAATGTAAAAGATGAATTAGACTGAAGATTGAGCTTTACTAAAGTAACTATAATTGGAATACTATGATAGTGACCAAACAATATAAGAACCCTTTGATAGTGACATACAGTTTTGGAAACGCTTGAGTTATTTTAATAACTATTTCACATGTTTATGCACTCTAAAACTTCGTGAACATCTTTATTAGTTGATTCCTATCAAAAATCTCTTCCATGTTTATATATTGATGTGTGATAAATTTTAAATTCTATATCCTTTTATCAAGTGTAAATCCATACCAATAAGACCTTGATAGGACATTAAAATTTCATTTTTATTTTTGGGGCCTCCCTTAGTTAGCCCCTACTTTTTGATAGGCTAGAAATCAACACTCATGTATGTCAGCAATGAAATATATACATAGGATAATCAAACATCCCTTCTTTCTATGATATGAGTTTCAAGATACCATTATGGAAAAATTTATGCACTCCTTTACTAATGCACTATCCTTCTTTTGGTACAAGTGTGCAATGAAAAGGAAATCAATAGATGCAATATCTATATGTATTCCTTGTAATTGTGATATGAATCAAATTTTTATGATGTGTTATATCAATTTTTTATAATGTATTAGGGTGTTTTTACACACACACACACACACACACACACACACACACACACACACACCCACACACACACACACACACACACACACACACACACACACACACACACACACACACACACACACTTATTTAATTCAAATTGGGACCTTATTAGCACATAAGTATGTTAGAAGGAATCATAAGAATTTGTAATTGGCCATAATAAAACATATTGGACATGGGGAAGATGGGTGAAAAGACTCAAAATTGGCATGATCACTATCAAAATGTTCTGATAGTGGTCAAACTAGTATCATAATTTTATGATAATGTCCAACATGAATAAAATCCTAAAAAATAGAGGCCTAATGAGCTATTGGAATATTTGGGAGGATCTCTAAGTAGCCAAATATAGATAATCAAGAGATTTTAGGGGTGAGTATTGAGAAGAGAAGCTATATGGGGTGCAAAACTAAGGGAAATGTGAAAATAAGAGCTTAATTTGAACCATTGTTCCATATGCACAAAAACAAGATAATAACATTATAATTAAAATTATTTTACCACAATTAGTTATCTACACAAACAAAATGCATATATATGTCATTGATATGGATTTGTGTAATAAATATATCTATGAGAAACATATTACATAAAAATTAAAAGTTCATTCCATTTCATTTTGAGTTTTGTATTTCTATTTTTAAATGGTGGATTATAACATGTTATGTGTATACCTAAATTATAATTTATTTCAATTAAATTGTTACAACTATGAGGTTTATTCCATTAAATATATCTAAGTATTGACCTTGACTCACACTATATCATATTTCTTCAAGAATTTGTACCTTAGTAAATAGTGTGAGGTACCAAGGTAAGATCTAGACATATAGTAATAAAATAAATTAGATGATATGTAGAATATAATGAAGATAAAAATAAAAAGTGATATAATTGGGCGAGGATTCCTTAATATGAAATATATTTATAAATAGAAAATTACCCTTAATTTAGAGCAACACCAAAGAATACTCCTAAAGGAAGGAATAACTCAACAATATCTCCTAATATGGGAATGCCTCTTCGAGGGCAAAACCTCAAATATCCTTATACATAATGGAAGACTCTCCACCTACATTATATCCTTAATAATGATATTCATATCATTTATATATATACCCCTATTACCAATAATGTCCAAGTACATCCCTAATCCTGATGCCGATTGACTCATTACTTAATTAACTAATTTCATAAGTCACTCATTTGACCCATACAACTAACTTGGGGGAATGTGTGCCACATGTTAGTATCTCCTTCAACACACATACATTATAATATTATATCCATAAGTGCATAACATGTCATCCCTCATTGACATGTTCAGTTCTCAAAACATGAGAAAAAATCAAATAATTAGTGTTCTTCAAATCATTGCACACTTTATGATATGCTTAATCATCTAACCACACATATCTGACCTTGATAGGAAATAGTTCACCAACCTTGGTTAAAAATTCCACAACATTACTATGATTCCATTCATAATCATAGTTGTTCCTCCTTTATGTACATGCATGATGATTTCTCCTTTGATTCCATGATCCATATTCCACTATGCTACTTTGATCGCATGCATGCCCATATTAGTTATGATATAGATTCTTTGAATATCCATATTTATTGCTCCATTGATTCCCTATTCCATACTCCACTACACTACTCTTATTCTATGTCTAGCCATAGTTTATGCTCATTTGATTCCATGATTATCCATAACGATTATTCGTTTAATTACATGTATAGCCAAAGTGATTTTTGTTATAATGATCTATATCATGCCTCCATGATTTTTTCCTCTCATGATGATTTATGTGTTTATAGGTCTCTATCTTAGTATAATTTCTAATACTTTGATCTCATAAACCTTTTCTTCTAGCTCTTCCACCTTTTCATTTACTAGTGCTTTTGTCTCTTGATTAGATGAAATGTTATTTTTTCCTTGTACTTTTTATTCATATTCTTATTGTTCTTTTTTTGAATCTTCCTAATACCCTTCTTCACCATCTTTTGATTTATCCTCATGCTCTACATTTTCCTTTCTTTATTCCTTGCCAAATGTGATATCTTGTAAAGTGAATTTCTTTATCTCGTATTAAACCTTCACGAATGTCTTTTGCACATTAATATTGATTTTTCATAAATTATATAACAAAAAATATGCAAGAATAATATACATACCATCCATATCCAAAGCATACAAATCCAAATTTAAAACTTATTTTCCATGGTAATCTTCAAATGTTAAAAAAAAGAATCTTCTTACCATCTAATTGATCTTTTATGATATTATTTTATTGAACCCATAGATGTTGTGACTAGGGTTTATGCAAACAATGAACTTCTTCCTTTGAAATCATTTATGAAACTATAATATTGAAACGATTTCATTTGTAGCTAATACTATTTGAACACTTATCATCCATTTCTTCTTCTTCATCATCAATATCATCTACCTCTCATTCAACATCGTTCATATCCTCCCCACATCATCATAACATCATCTCATTTCCCATTTTAAAATCGGTCTCATTATTTTATTCTATTCCATTTCATCTTAAAAATATTTTTCTTCTAGTTCCCATCATTTCACGAATAATTATTTAATTTATGCCCACAAAAAATTAGTTACTTCTTTGTTAAGCCAGAAAACCCAACTCCATACAAAATTATTAAAATGAAGTGACTGACATAGTTGCCACAACACTTCTTGAAAATGGATCTAATTTTAAGTGGAGCCACCATTATTTAGTATAAATATTTTCCTCTCCAAATATGTTTTTTAACATCATGATCCACAATTCATAAAAACTATGGTTTTAAAAATACTAGTATTCATTGTATCTCATTTCCTATTCTAGATAATGTATTTTTCTCCTTTGATTAAAAATTGATGAAATTGTTTTAGACTTAGGTTGGCCTTAAATCCAAAATTTCAAATAACAAATTCATTCAATATTTTTTTGGGCTTTTTGAAAACGTAAAGAAAGAAGATAAATTATTAAAATTGTGGCTTATAGAGTGCATTTATGAAAAAACATAAATTTGTAATAAATCTCTAAAAATGATGATATAACTCCAATTTTTTACTTGTAGCTTCCTTGAATGATTATACAACATTAGTAGAACATAAAAAAATCTTGAAATTACAAAATATAGAACGAATTTTGGAAAAAACACTAAAATCATAATAACTCACTCAAAAATGATCACATAGGTTATGAGAATTTTTTTCTTTAACTTCCTCAAATGATTCACTAACTCTAGTAAAAAAATTGTATGAAAAATTGTAATAGTTTGCAAGATATAATTGATTCTTAAAAATTAGAGTTTTGACCATACTCTTCCCAAATCCAATCTTTGATATCTCTTGGTAAGATCCATGTATATAATAATGGTATCAATTTAACAATATGCAAAATATGAGAAAATAAACACAACACAAGTTATATTTATGGGCCAAGATGATTTAATATAAAATATATTCAAAAATAGATAATTACTTAAATTAGGGGAACACCACACAATACTATTTAAAGAATGAATAAGTCCACCAAATAAAAGACTCTTAACTTACATGATATCATTCATAATAATATTCATCTCCTTTACATAGATCTCAATTATTTATAACTTTCATAATAATATTTATTTTCTTTATATATACCTCTATTATTAATAATGGATGGGTATATCTTATTCCCAACTAATTTTATAAGTTATTCATTTTACAACTAAGATGGATGGATGTGTGTCATATGTAAACTTTACATTATAATATCATATTTCTAGTTACATAACATACTATCATCTCCACCAATTAGATTATAACCTTCTCAATAAATTTTAATTTATAAAAAAACATATAATAGTTTCCTTCAACGTCTTACAATTTTTTTTAAACGTACTACAATTTTGTACAGTAAATCCTTTTAAGATTTCTTGTGAGATGATTTACATTGTAGATTTCCACAATCAAAATCTCCGAAATGCTTGAGATATGACATAGAAAACAAAGGGAATAAAATCCTGTCACGAATAAATTGAATAATTTTTGAAGATCCTTCATTCACGATTCCTATAATAAATCCTGCATTGATAAGGGTAAACACCCTCCATCTCCTCTCTTGCAAGTATTTTTTAAAACAGTACTCTATCTCTTTTTCCTCTCTTTCTCCCCATTCAGCGATGTTTATGTTTTTCATGGCTTCTCCAATACATCTTCCCAAAACCACGGCATCCTCTAAAGCCGAATTTGCACCTATAATGATATTAGATGAAATTACAGGGTCTTAAAATATAAAATAGATTGAAATTATTTATATATATATAAAACTTTACAAATAATTAATCTTACCTTGACCAAGATCAGGGGTCATTGGATGTAATGCATCTCCAACTAGTGTCACACATCCCTTTCCCTTGCCATGAAGGAGCTTTTCCCACGGCCACATTAACCTTACCTTCAGATCAGCCAAATTAATGGTCTCAATCGGACTCATTTTTATCAATTCTGCAATGGGCTCCGGAAATTCACGAACTATATCCAAAGTTGTATGCCGAACTCTCTCAGCATCGTCACAGATCGTTGCATCTTTTTAAAAATAAAACAAAAAGATTAACGTTGGACTCGAAGAAAGGAAGAAATTATATTAATATGAACAAATATAATTAGTAAATAGATTTAAGAAATGGTACCCAAATCATATTAGAGGAGGGAAAGGGGAAGATGCTAACACGTCAATTTAAGATTGACAATCATAAACAAACTTTGTACCTTGTGGTTGTGATCTTCTGGTTAGAAACCAGTAAACTTGTTTGTCTGTGCAAGTAATGAATCCTGCTCTTGATCCTTCATCCCAAACTTGTGAATGGAGTTTCTCCAAATGGTGGCTCTCTGAATACGCCACCATACCCCGAATAGCAACGCGTCCTGAGGATTTGGCTGGCGGTATACCCATCCATCTTGCAACTATAGAGTAAACTCCGTCACAGCCTATTAAAATCTGTAAAGCATATATATAATATTAGTATTCAAAAGAGTGATTGTTCAATTAATACATATAATGATAAAATGAGGTTTATGATAAGATATAAATTTATGAAAATAAATCAAAAGAAAAATTGAATATATATACTTAATTCATGTGAACCCTTAAAAAAATAAAAAGTTGGAATATATGTACGTAATCATGTGAACCCTGAAAAAATAAAAACTATAGTAAATAAAACAGCTCGCATAGATAACCAGTGCATTTGTCGTTGACTGACCTGACTATCAGGTAAATGTAGTAGAGGTGCTAATTTCAGTCAGTCAAAAAGAATGCACTAGCTCTATAATCTGTTCTGACTAAACAACACATTTTATTGTATTAAAAAAATTAAACTACAAAAGAATTATTTAAAATAAATATAAAAATCAAGTTTTACTTCAACTACCCAAACACTAGAAAGATAAACATAAACATTTCCAAAATATATTATAAGAGAGAAAAAGAAGAAGAAGATATGGATACCTTCTCATGACAAAATCTTACTATAGAAA
Organism: Torreya grandis; assembly: GCA_037957365.1. NCBI lineage: Eukaryota > Viridiplantae > Streptophyta > Pinopsida > Cupressales > Taxaceae > Torreya > Torreya grandis. Next base: position 2,534,940 of record JARHVA010001475.1, on the reverse strand, counting down.
TCTAAAATAATATATACTTTGTACTTTACAGTGAAGCTTGTATTCCTAAGTACATCCTTATGCATATAAATCAGATTCTGACTAGTTTTCTCAGGGAAGAGCCAAACTATTTTGTAAGATCTACACCATTAATTTTTAATTATTTTATAGAAGAGATTAAGTATCACTGATCTATTCTGTACTTATACTTGATATAGACAATTTACAAGTAGACAAAATTTACCTTAGCTGTGATGGATGTTCCATCTGCCAACTCAAGGGTGGTGAAAGGAGACATGGTGTTCTTGTTTAGGGAAACAATTTTGGAGTTGAATCTGATTGTCCCCTTAGGCAATTCCGCAGCAAGTGCTTCAAGAAGTTTCATTCTTTCTATACACCTAGATTCCATCTTCATACTTGATCCCCTGAATTACAAATTATAATACACAATATCAGTTATACTTTTAAAGATTTCAGATTTAAAAATTCTATGACTAATTCTGTACTGTCACTCATTAAGCCTCAATATAAAAGAAACGATATTGATGTTTACATTTTATCAAAATAGATCAATAGGACTGTACAAAATAAAAGTAGAATAAAATAAATAGTAAAAATGGCCAATGCCTTGCTATGGAAGAAACATAATGAAATAACTTTATCATCTTGTTTTAAAGCTAATGGCAATTTCATTACCCTTTATCCTTCTTTATGAGTTGGACATCCTTTTTCATTCCAGTACAATTTGACCAGCCTCTGATCCTGCACATCAAAGAATTGAAGGTGAATTTTTCTTTGCTCGTTTATAATTAGTAAAATGATCCCAATTCAATTATTTCCAGTAGCTTTATTTACATTTAATAAGATTAAAATATTTTCTTGAAAGAAAGGTTATGATAAATGAATAGAATCTTAAATGTCTTACTAAAGACCTTAGTTTTATCAGAAATTCGTATTTAACAAATAAAATGATCCAATATTTTTCTAATTTCATGTTGAGATCCAAAAGTGAAATCAAAAGCTTTGGCACATTTATATTTAAAAATATAATCTATAATATTATGAATCATGAATCGTGGAAGCTTCAAATCTTAAAAAAATTCAAGAATATCGAATGAGGTTGAATGGTTCACTTGACATATTATGAATTGTAAAAGCCTTAAAACTATAAAATGATTTAAGATTGTGAATTCTGTAATATCATTTATGATAAAATGGCTGTATGTTAATATTTAGTGAGGTTGAATGGTTCACTTGGCATATTATGGATGTGGAAGCCTCAAATATATAAAATTATTCAAGGTTTCAAATTATATGATATCATTTATGGGAAATTCGCTGTATGCTAATATTGAGTAAGATTGAATAATTTACTTGGCAGTCTTTATATTAAATGATCTCACACTTAAATATCATAACATTTTTAGAGGTGTCCATTCCAATACTAATTCAGCTCAATTACACTTATTTATAAAATTTCACCTACAATTGAATTCTCTTACCTTATTACTTCATACGTTACTAATTCAGTAATCAAACCTTCAACAATTATTATGTTTCCATATTAACAAACATATTATTTTTATGAACAAAAAATCATGACATATAAAATGATCCCAAATACCCATCAAGTTGGCAGTAATTTGGGCGAAGGGTATCTGCAACACCCAGAGCATCAAGAGCTTTCCAACCATTAGCCCAGATAATAAAAGCAGCACCAGTAGTTCTCAGGGTATTGGCCTGCTCAAGTACTAGGCTCTTCAAACCTAATCTGTGCATATGCAAATCCTCCTGTCAGTATATATATGAACATAATTACTAGATCCTAAAAATGAGAAGGTAAGAAAGTTTTTAAAAATGGCTTTTGGATTAGAACTGTGTTCCATGTTTTCAGTGTAATGAAAACCCAAGATATGTACAGGTGGAGGGCAAGGGCAGTGGCTAGGCCTGAAACTCCTCCTCCTACAATCACAATATCTTCGACTTGTTCATGGGGATGCTCTTGTCTATCACGACTACTATTGCAGGGTTCGGTTACCCTCATTTCTTGATCTTGTAAATTCTTCATCGAAAAGATCTTCAAACTCGAACTCATCGATGTTCACAAATCTTCACAGAAGGATATGCCACTGTATTTTATTGAAGCCTGTAGAAAACAGATATGTAGATGGGGACGTGCACCCAATCAACCACTTTCCAATCGACCTTGGGTGAAGCTATATATATATATATATATATATAATTTATGCATTGAATGCGATGAGTGTGAACAAACTAACATGAATAATCCTCCTCCTCCATGCAACTATGAAAGCGACTTATACTTTTTTTGTTATGATTTAAAATATAACAATTGACTTCAAGATATGTGGTGTGTCGCAAATTTAAAAATAAAATAAAAACATGTCTATGACATTTTAAAATTTTATTTGTAATCAGTATTGTCATCAAATTTGAATGAGTTGTGTTCAGCGCTTTGACCGTTAAGCTTGCTTTGATTGTCAACGAAGAAATCCATTTATCACAGAACTCCATAGAATCATAAGACTGTCGAAGAAGACTGATTTAGTCTAACTCGACAGCATATTTGTAAACGATCAATAACGTGTAACCAAGTAAACGATAAGAGTTACAATGGTACTCTTTTCACTTTGGTTTAAAGATTATTTGTGGGTATCACTATCTGTTATTCTATTATTAAAGGTCAATGAGGACTAACAGGATCACTTCGTTCCTCAACAACGGCTATAGGATTGCTCAACACCAAATTAGAGTAGGGTTTAAAAAGTTACTGCACATAATGAATTTGAATACAATCAAGATAAATAAAAATTTAATAGGTTAAGATTCGGAGCATTAACCAGTATTGATTCGTATTGAGTGCTTTAAATAATTACAACCATGTATAAATAAGTTTTAACTCAGATATGGAATTGACATGCAAAATTCAAAACTCTAAAAATAAATAAACATTGCCCTGTTATTTTTAACAGTGGTTAATTTTAGTAAGTTTCGCATGCAAGTACGTGCAACTCTAAATATCTTAAAAAATAAACTAAACACTAAAATTAACTAATCAAATAAATTTTCATTGAAGTTCAAGTTCGGTTACAAAAATAGATAATTTCTAAAATTAGAAAAATACAAAAAAATAATATTAAATTTCAATTTTGCACCCTCAGACCATCATGTAAAGCATCTGAATATATCAAAAACATCTATAATTGAATAAGCCAAATTATGGTTGTCTTGAACTTTTCAAGACGATCATTTTGGCAAGAAGATGGGTTCAAATAGAGCTACATATCAAAAATTATGGCCATCATAAGTTGGCCTCTTTTCTGCATCATTCTCATCTAGTTGAAAACAAATCAACTCATCTGAGTTCCTCTAATTATACCACTACTATTTATTCTTACCATTTTTTTTAGCTCCCATTCTGTAATCTAAGTGTTGTCTGCCTGCTCTAATCCTTCCTATTGTACCAAATACCTGTCATAACTTCTTTGTCTTGTGTTTACAGTCTTTTTATCCAGAACTTGTACTATCTTTTCTTTCTTCTCATTTGACACCTATTGATTCCAATATTATTATTCATCTTTTTCACTTTCACCATCTTCTCCATGGAAATTATATAAATTTAAAACATTAAATACTGGAGTGATATCAAAATTTTGTGGTAAACTCACATCTTAAGCATTGTAATTGATTTTATTCACAATTATGCATGGTCTAATTTTTTTGTACCTCAACTTGTTATATGTGCCTTTTGAAAATATCTCTTTCCTCAAATAAACCATCATTAAATCTCTTTCAAGTATTTTTGACTTTATTCTGATATCTATAATTGCTTTCTACTTTTCATTACTTTCTTGTAACTTTTTATTACTTGTAACTATTGTACATGTTTCGCAAATGCTTCTACATCATCACTAACTCATTCCATAATTAGTAACTGTACTGAATCTAAAACACTCATAAGATTTCCCTCATAAATAATCTAAAATATTGATTTTTCTATTGATTTATTCACTGAACTATTACATGTAAACTTAGCTTGTGATAAAGCAAATTGTCACTGCTTGGGCTTCTCTCCAACTATGCATCTCAATAAAAATTTTAAGTTATTTTTTACAACTTTTGTTTATCTATCTATTTGGGGCTGGTATCCACTACTAAATTGTAGCTTAGTCTCCATCTTTCTCCATAAAGTCCTTTAAAAATGACTTAGAAATTTCATGTCCCTATCTAATGTAATGGTTTTTAAAACACCATTCAATCTCATAATACCTTTAAAAATAGTTCTGCAACTCTATTGGCATCATTGGTTTTCTTACATGAAATAAAATGAACCATCTTAGAAAACCTGTCTACAACAACAAAAATTGAACCATTACCTCACTATGTGTCTAGTAATCCCAACACAAAATGCATATTCAAATTTTTCCATGGTCATCTTAGAATTGGTAATGGCATGTACAACCCTATATTTTATGCATGTCATTTTACCACCTAACATATTTTTCACCTTGAAATATATTTTGTGACATCTATCTTCATCTTTGACCAAAAATACTTATCTTCTACCAAATATATTGTCTTTGTCTTACCAAAATATCTAGCCAAACCAACATTATGCAATTCTCTTATAATATTGTCTCTTAGAGACCCAATTGCAATACATAATTATTTTCCCTTGAAAAGATAACCATCCTGCATAATCTACTCATCATAAAAATTACTTGTATCACCTATCAATAGATTTTTACATTGCTCAACTATCTTGCCAAAATCTAGATCAGTATCATATACTTCTTTCATAAATTTAAATTTAACTACTTCACTCACCATAGTAGTTATCAACCCTTCTTACCTGCTTAAAGCATCAACTACCTGATTTTATTTTCTTAATTTATGCTTCAACATAAAAATATAACCCTACAAGAAAGACACTCAATATGCATGCATACTATTTAAATTCTTTTGAGTGTTCACATACTTCAAATCTTCATGTTTAGTAAATAAGATAAAACTCCTTAGGTACCAGGTAATGCCTCCAATGTCTTAATGCTTCTACAATGACATAAAATTCAATATCATATGTAAAATAATTTAATTTCATCTCATTCAATTTGTCATTGAAATATGTTATTGGCTTCTCTTCTTGATTCAACATAACACCAATTCCCACAAACAAAGCATCACAATCAATCTCAAATACTTTGCTAAAATTTGGTAATGCTAAGATACATTTTTCTATAATTTTATTCTTCAACAACTCAAAGCATTCTATTTTTGCCCTTGTCCATGTAAATTGTTTCCTCCCATACAATTTATTATTAATAAAACAAGACGATTAAAATTATTAATAAACTTTTTGTAAAAATTTGATAAACCATGAAAATATTTTACATCTGTGATGCTCTTTGGGACATGATACTCAATAATTGTCTTTACTTTTTTTTCATCCATTCTTACACTATCTATTGAAACTACAAATCTCAAAAGTATCAAACTGTTCTGCATAAACTTACACTTCTTTAAATTCACATAGATCTTCTCTTTTCTTAACAATTGTAATACCATTCTCAAATGCTATAAATTCTTTACTTTAGTCTCACTAAATATTAAAATGTCATCAAAATAAATCCCCATAAACTTACCACTATGTTCTCTTAGTACTATGTTTATCACCTTTATAAATATGTTGGGTGCATTAGATAACCCTAATTGCATCACCATCTACTCATATAAGCTATCTCTAGACTTGAAAGTTATTTTTCATTCATCTCCTTCATGAATCCAAATCTAATAGTATCTACTCTTTAGATAAATCTTGGTAAAATATTTTGCTCATTCAAGAACATCCATCATATCATCTAAATGAAGTATAGAAAACTTGTACTTGATTGTAATTTTATTGATTTTCCTACTATCCACACACATCTTCCACCCTCTATCTTTTTTAGAGTTAGCAATGTTGGTGTTGCACATGGACTCATACTCTCTCTTGATACACCCTTCCTCACCAATTCAATAACTTGTTTATTTAATTCTACATGTTGTGTTGAAATCATCCTATAAAATGTATGATTGGGTAGATATAATCTTGGAATCAAATCAATATGATATTAAATATCTCTCTTTGGTGGTAAACCATCTGGTACTTCATCAAGTATAGTATATGCATATTTTTTCATCACTATTTCTATTTCTATTGGAATTTACATCACTTTTGTGTCTTCTTTCTTCACTTCTAATGTATAACAACCTATCATCTTCATGTATTTGATAAATTATTTTACAGTCAACATGATTTCAGTGTACCCTTCTTATTTAATAGGTAACAAAACTACCTTTATACCATATTTCTAGAAACTATGTGTTCTTTGCTCAGTCATTAACTATTTTTCTATCAAACTATCATGGCCTTCTCAATAACACATGACATGCACCCATTGGTATAACATCACACAATATTTCATCCTTATAATTTTCATCTATAGAAATCTTGGTTAAGCACCTTTTATTTATTGTAACTTCATTTTCTTTCTTAAAACATGAAATATTGTAAGGAATATCATGATTTTTACATTAAAAACCTAGTTTTTCAAATATATCTTTAAAAATCATATTTTTAAAACTACACCATCTATAATTAATTTTCATATCTTACCTCCTCAAGTACACCTTATTCAAAATATATTTGTTCACAACCATGCATCACCACCTTATTTAACATGCACATGTTTTTTCCTTGGAGCAATCATTGTTCTTCTCATCATGAGATTTTTTCTAATATCTACTATTACCACTTCATTATTTTGCTCTTCTATTTCAGCTTCTACTAAATTCACTCGTGGGTGATCCTTTTGCCTCTTTTTTTGATCTTGGTTGTATGGAAACTCAAATTCTCTATAGTAAATTCTTATCTACATATGTAACAAACATAAGATGTACGTTGATTAAGATATCTACCACCACCATAGTTTCATTCTCTCTGAAATCCTCTTCCTTTGTGTTGGTATTAAAACCCTAGTCTATTATTTTCTTGTCTTTCTGCACCATGTGATGATTCTCTTCTAGTGGTATTAAACCCACCTCTATTTGTATTAAATCCAATTCATCCCCTTATAGGAGGGGATTGTCCTCTTCTTATCCCAATAGATGTTCTTTTAAAATTCTATCTATTTTATTTTTCTTCTACCTTCAAAGCTAATTGATAAGCTTCCTCTATGCAAAGTATTCTATGTATGCTTAATTCATCTTAAATAGAAAAATTGAAACCATTTACATACCTTGCAACCAGTTTTTTTCTATCTCATCATGATCCATTCATATGGAAATATTGTAAAACTCATATGTATACTATTGTATACTATTATCCTTCTGACTCAAATTTTTAAATCTTATGTATAAGTTTTATGCATAATCTCCAGGAAGCAATTTCTCCTCCAACTTTTTCTCCATCTTTTTCTACAAATTGATTTCTATTTACCTTTACTCTATCTTTTTTTGGCTAGTGATCCTAACAAATCATTGCATGACCCTTCAATTTTATGCATGTAAAATTTACTTTCTTATCTTTTTTCATAGTTTTTACATTAATTTTTTTTCCATGTTGTTTATCTGATCTATCAACTCTTTTGGTTTTAAACTTCCTCCATAATCTGAAACATCAACCTTGATTCCTTTGTTCTTTTTTTTATAAATCTCTAACCATCATTTCTTTCATTGATGGTAGTTGTTCTTATTTATCATCTTGAAAAATTTATTATTCAAGATCTATGTCATCTTCTACTCTCAATTGTCTTTGATTTACAACAATATCAATTAATTGTTTTACTTTCATCTGCATCTCTTTTATAGTACACTTACTATGAGTAATTCCTACTCATCCTCTCACCATCTCTTACACATCCAAAATTTGAACTTGCTCTAATACCAAATAATAGACTTGAATACTGTCAACATAAAAAAAATTTAATAGGCCATGATTCTGAATAATAACTAGTATTGATTCATATTAAATGATTTAAATAATGATAAGTCATGTATAAATAAGCCTCAACTCAGAATTAGATTTGACATGAAAAATTTAGAACTCTAAAAATAATTAAAACTTGACCTACTATTTTTAATAAGTTTTGCATGCAAGTGTATAAAGTTTTAAAAATATTTAAAAATAAATTAAACACTAAAATTAACTTATTGGATGAATTTCAACTAAAGTTCAAGTTTGGTTACAAAAATAGATAATTTATAAAATTAAAATAATACCAAAAATAATATTAAATTACAATTTTAGACCCTCAAATGGTCATGTATGGCCTCCAAAAAATATAAAAATTGTCCATAACTAGACAAGCCAAATTATGGTTGCATTGAAATTTTCTAGATAGTCATTTTAGTGTGAATATGGGCTCAAATAGAGCTATGAATCAAAAGTTATGGGCTCTAAAAGTTCAACCTCTTTTTTTGCATCAATACATTTCTTAAATAATTACTTAATTAAAGGTTAATAAATGGGGGAAGTGTCAATTTATTCCAAATAATTTAGAAAAAACATGCATCTCTCCATATCTCAAAAAATTCACCCTTTTAGTATCAACCCTTTTCTCTCCACATTTATTGGAAGTGTACTTAGATGGTATAAAGGTAAGATTTAAATCAAGTTAATTATGGTAGAAGTAATAATTTCACATTCTATTATAACTATTTTAAGATGTTAGTGTCCCTTGATTGGTGTAATTTCTCACTTTCAAGGGACCCCAAACATCCTTAAAACATTCTCCACTTGTCATCTTGCTTCCCTTCAGATTTGGACCTATTTTCACCCCTTATGTCAAAATAGTGCTCTTAATTTTTTTGGTATGATGGAAATGTTAAGTGTGCATTTGAATTAGAAATCTTATTTTGGGCCCTCCTTATTATCCTAGGCAAATCTTATTCTATCTCTTTCATTTTTTACCATTTGATATTTTTTTATGCATCAATAACATTTTGAGATCAATTCAAATGAGCAATAAATACAAAATGATCATAGTGCATTAGGGTATCTAAAAAATGATTTTAAAAAGCATCTAGCATTTATTGCTCATAGGAATCAATTGGGCACATACAATTTTTTTAGATAATTCAAATAATAATTAATCGAGGAGAACCTATAGAGAAGTGTTGATCTAGGATCGATAGATAGTCCACAGATCAAATAAAGTGAAACTAGGGAGAAAAATCATGAATTGATAGACACGATAGATAGTCCACAGATCAAATAAAGTGAAACTAGGGAGAAAAATCATGAATTGATAGACATACTTTTAGTTGTCCTCGATTAATCAGGGTATCAAAAATGGAGACCTCGCTTAGATTAGAGTCATGTAAGTCATCTAGCCATATGTTGTTGGATGATAACTAACTTATCTTGGTCTAAGGGTGGGAATAGTGTTTGATTTGCCCTGCATGCCATGTTTTTTCATTCATAATCCTAATATATACATCATTTCCATCATGGGTTATGTCAAGGATAGGTTGATTAGACTAGGCATGAGATGAGAAGGACAAAAAAAATTATTTGTATTAACTCTATCAATTAGGTGGATCATGGAGTATACTTTATGATTGGTTTAGTTTTATTTAAATCCCTAAATAAATAAGAGTAGATCACAAATTGTAACATGATAGTTCATGTTAGAAAAAAATCCATTGCACTGGTTTTCCTGGTTGATGAATTACAAAAACCATTGAAGTGTTGTTTCTCAATATTCTAGATTGTTGAGGGCCCCAATAAATATCAAGCTATATTAACTATTTCATTTTGTAACATAAACCCCAAAACATATTTTTTCTTAACTCTATTCATACATAGTTTCTTGAATCCATACATAGAAAAGTTTCATAAACCCGATTAAGGCTTTGGTGGAAATGGATCTAATGAAAATATTCATCATTTTTTTGTACCTCTACAATATTTACTAGAAATATGTAGTTTATAGTTTTGACACCCATAAAAATTTAGTTGAAAGGTTGGAAAAGGTCCTTCATCCACCACATGCTTTTAGGGTTCTCTTTTTCTTTCCACAAAACCTTGATTGCCAACCAAACTTTGACAAAAATCTAAAAATCTCCTAATATTCAAGATGTTGGTATTTGGGAAAAGAGAATAAGTGCATTTTTCCAATGGTTAAAGTAAAGTTTTATAAAAATGATAGAGGTTTCTAGAGCCCCATATATGATTATTTCAATTGTGAAAAAAATTATGCCTCCTTAAAGTTTATGGAGTTCAAAATGAAGAAATCATAACCAATAGGATCACTCTTGCATGCCATTATCACAGATAATTCATCTTGGACATTATGCACACATAAAATAAATTATGCACAATCCAATCTCTACATTATTTCCTCAACTTCAAAATACAAACATATGTATATCTCTCTCTCCACCAGTTTAGGAGAAGCATAAGGAGTTCCTAATAAATAGGCAAGTAAGGTTTGTTATGTGTAACAAATAATTTTTTACACAAGTTGAAAATATGTGTAAATAAATATTTTACACAACCAAAACTAGTTCGTGCAAATATTTATCACAACAAACCAAAATAACAAACTCCCAAAACAAGTTTAACTCCTAAGTGAGTGCAAACATCATCCTACTCTTACATCATCTCTCTAATTCTTTGCTTGGCCATGCCCATTTATTATATGTTTTTCCTTCTCCTACATCATCCTTGCCATCCCATGTTTTCTTTGTCTTGATTTTATACCCTCTTCATCACTTTAACCTTAGTCCACATTTACCATAATGCCATTCTCCTAAATAATAATTGAAATTTTCTTGCATCCACTTTGAATTCCTCGTTCTTCCTATATTTTCATTGTCATACTATTAACCTCATATTTTTCTTTTTCTTTCATTCATATTCTCTATTTCATTTCATTAGCATCTCTTCCATAATTGATCCTTTATTATTATTTGGGTAATTAATCTTACTCATTCCTAGGTCAATTATTCTTCCCACCAGCAGCTCCTATAAGGAAATTTATCCTTTGATAAGATTTACATAATTGACCTTTTCTTATTTTTATGGTAAGTATTCTTACTCAGTCCTAGGTCAATAATTTTGCCCATTAGCAGTTCCTATAAAAAAATTTATCCTTTGAAAAGCTTTTCATAATCTACCTTTTCTTCTTATTTGAGTAAACACTCATACTAAAAATACCTCTTTATTCTTATTTGTGTAAGCACCACTTACACACCAACACCAACCTGATTCTCATCCCCATATGCATCTTTTAACCCTTCATCATATTTATCTGAGACCATGTTATCCCCTTCATCTTATTTCATCAACATCAACATCAACATCAACATCAACATCAACATCAACATCAACATCAACATCAACATCAACATCAACATCAACATCAACATCAACCCAATGCATTCTCTATCAATTGTTGGCTACGTATAACCTTTATCTAATGGAAAATCAATCTCATCAACCATAAGGATATGGTTATTTACTTATAATGTTCCTACATGCATATCCATTCATGCTTACATTTTATGCCTTCTTATTTCAATGCATGAAATTTGATCTGATTTCACAATTTGTTATACACACCTCTTACCTTTTAATGTCTCTGCATGTTGTGCAAAGGAATATTTTATTTTCTTCACTAGCTTTATCCATTTTAGTCACTTGACATCCATTTTAGTCACTTGACATCTAGACTAATTTTCTTTTCCTACCATGCTATAGGCTATGTTCTTATCACCGACTTGGTACTTTTCTATACTAAAATCTTTGGCCATTATATGGATTCAATATGTATTCATTGTGTGAATTTTAATTCTCGTAGGTCAAGGTGGTGAGTCCATAATCACAACCTAAAACAAAGGTGGAAAAACTGGCTATTCTCTATTGAACCCTCCCCACCTTCATTGATATCCCTTAATACACCATCAAACCACTCTTCAATCACTTTGGGGCATCTTTGCGTGCTATTTTTTTGAAATCTTCTTCATTTTGTAGAAAGTTGTTTTACCCTATGTACACACATTTGCCTCAACCTATCACACCTTTTCTATCCATCACACTAATTGTAATCACTTAACTCCTTAGTCAAAGCATGTTAATATATCACTTCATCTATTCTATTTGAGGCAAATGACTTTATCCACATCAATAATCATAACAAGCTAGTATTAGCTCCAATAAGTTAATTTCATCTATCATCCATCCATAATCATACCTCCATAAAGGGATAACTACATCATCTTGAGTTCTAAAGGACTATGTAGGTGGTGTTCAATTACTTGGGGTTTATGAAGTCAGCTCAACCATTATTTCTTCCCATTCCCTCCTCTCCCTCAACCCCCAATAATCATTTCATCCTTAACATGTACAATAATTTAAATCCTTGATCTATGCTTACAAATCAATCGATCAATTATTCACTCAACTCACCCTACTTTGTGAAATTCACTCATTCAATCCTTCATCCAATCTCACAACTTTCACCTTATTTGATGAAATTCAAAACATGAAGTTCATTATCTTAGCATGCATCCTTCCCAAGTTTGCCCTACTTTGGGCACATTAAATTCTATTCTTATTATCAATCCATATGTGCAAGCAATAGCTCAAGTGGGTTAAATCTATCCATAGGTTAATTTTATCCATTTTCATCATATTCTGAATTACCTTATTTTTCAAAGCCCATCTATGGCCTTTATCCTTGCATGTCCTCCTAAGGGGGCATCATCATCATCATCATCATCATCATCATCATCATCATCATCATCATCATCATCTATTTTTTATGTTTCTATTTTTTCTCATGACTTTTTTTTCCTATAAAAAGTCACTACTCCACTCATCGTGTCTCACAATGCCTTCTTAAAGAGGGGAAAAATGTAGATACCTAAAATTAGATATCTTGTGTCTATTTTAACTTTCTACTAATCATCATCTAACAACATACCTAAATCCCTAATTAGTCATCTATCCACATTAACAAACCATAATCCTAATCCTTTTCCATTATTCATCATCACTATTTACATCTTATTCCATTAGTTAATTAATCTAAATTAAATAACTAATCCTTCCCTAATTATAAATTTCATAAATTTTGAATATCCATAATTTCTAAAAATATAAAAAATAAGTAATACTCACATCATGACATCATCGTCTACCTTTTTACCCTTTCTAAATTTCAATGATGCCACATGATCTACCTATCCCCTTTAGTCCAATTTAATAATCCACCTCCAATCCCACTAATTTCCACTATCCAATTTTATAATCCTAGATTCCCACATGCATCATACTTTGATCTATTCTTGAATATACAGGCCTCTATTATCCTCTATTATTTATTTTCCTCTAATTTTATAATCTTAGATTCCCACAAGCGTCTCCCATTAATCTATTCTTGGATCCATATGTTTCCATTATTCTTCATTATTTATTTCCCTCTAATTAGATAATCTCAAATTCTTCCATGTGTATTCTACCATCCAAGATTGTTTACTTCTTAATAAAATATCATTTTCATTACAACTCATCCTCAACCATAAATATTTCATCAAGATCAATGGTCTTCAGCCGTTCCAAAAATCTATAAATAGAGGTTTATTCTTCTATCTTTATCAAGTCTTAAATATCACAATAAAATTATATCAATTTGGAGGACAATCCAACATCAAGGCCATCGTAATCAAGGAGGAGTCTACAATAAATAAAGTTTAAACACTCATATGTTCACCAATTTACCTTTGTTTAGAAATATGAATTGAACACGCATATTCACAATGAAGAAGGCGATGAATATATTCTACATAGTTTTGTAAATATTTCATAATTTTATTTATATATTTATTTATTTTTGTGCTAGCTCTATTGAAATTTTTAGTTTGGATTTAAAATAGAATTTATATTCATTTCATTTTCCCAATTTTCTTTAGATTATAAATTTTATCTACCACAAAGATTTACATTTACAAATTCATTAACTTGAGACATAAATAATAATTATCATAATTGCTTTAAGTATTATTTTGTTTTTATTTTTTACTCTTGAAAGAATGTTTTTCTTGCTAAATGTATGATGGTTTATGTAAGGAATAATAAATATTATATAATTTATTTTGAATTTTTAAATATTTTTTAATTTTAAATATTTTAATTCTTATATTATTGTTTTAACAATAATGAATAATTTTTTTATAATGAAAATATGAAATTATGTTTTTTGATTTACAGTTAAGTTGTGATTGCCAATTTGGTACGTAGTGATATATTTTTTAAAGACACAATATAATTTACAATAGTTCAATTATGCATAATGAAGTTTAGACAAATGGTTATATCAAACATATTGCATATTTTAATTAATTAATGGGTTTGGTATATTATTAAACATTTATATTTTCCATTAAATATGATAATATATAATATAGTTAACAAGATAGTATTTATATAGTCTATGAAGTATGGGAATAAGTTTTTTGGAAAAAATTATGTTAATTTTTTTTAATCTTGATGTTTTAGATTACAGTTTGTGAACCATCATCAAGATGTGAGAATGAAATAGTGGTTCACAAAGCGTGATCTCAAACATTGATAGAAAAAAATTAACACAATTTTTCCAAACATCATATTTATATAATATAGTTATTGTAATGATAAGTGTAAATAATCATAAAGTAAAAAATAGTGATTTTATTTGAAACTAAATTTATTTTTATTTTTATTTTTTTATTCACCATAGTTTGAAATGTAATATTTTAATAAACTAACAATTTATATGAAACCTAAAATATTTTAAAGTTAGTGTACTTGGTATTTACATATTTTTTGTTGCATTTCAAAAATATGAAAATGTGAAAATTTGGTAATTATGAATAATAAATTCATAGATGGGATAATAATAAGAACACTATATTTTATGAGAGAAGAAAAATTTAACAAGTCATAATTTTTTATAAACATTTTATGTTGTAGAAAACCAAGGCCTCCATTGTCAAAGATAAAAGTGATGGTAAAAGCCGATTAATTTTTTTGAAAGTACCTGTTCTAATTTATTTTCTAATATTTTGTAGGCCCTCTATTTAGAAGTTTTAATATTATTTATGATAGGGTCCACCATGTTGTAAATTATAAAGTTGAATGTAAATTAAAAAAATGGGTATAACAGTTTCAAATCCTAAGGCAACAAATGATTGTCTTGATCATAAACATAAAATTCTTAGAAGAAAAAACAAATATTAAATGGAAAAAATATATATTGGTTGTATTTTTTTTTAATATATATTGCATATTTTTAATATACAGTTTTTTAATATTTCAAAAATAAAAATGCAACATTCTAAAGTGTACATATTTAGGTAGTATGCATAGTGGTAATTATGCATCGACGTAAATATACACTTGTTTCAGACTTATGATGATCTTAAATACAAAAATTTGAACAAAAAACTTGATTTTTTTGAAAATGTAAAGAAAACAAAACAAATATTAAAATTGTGACTTGTAGAGTGCATTTATGAAACTCCATAAAATCTTAATAAATTGTTGAAAATTATTGCATAAATTTAAATTATTTTATTGTAGCTTATGTGAATGATTATACAACTTATTATTAGTATATCTTTTTAATTTAAACATTCATAAAACTATAGCCTATAGAGTGAATTTAGGATTAAAAAAAACTAAAATCACAATAACTTACTCAAAAATGATCATATAGCCCCAAAATTTTTACTTAACTTCCTTAAATTATTCTTCAAATTTAATAAAACATGTATAAAAATTTGGAATGGTTTATAAGCTATAATTAATTTTTCAAAATTAAGAATTTAATCATACTTTTGCCCAGATCAAAGTTTTAATATCACTTGGCAAGATCCACACTTGTAATAATAGAATAAATTGAACAATATATCAAATATAATGAAGATCAATAAAATATAAGCTAAGATGTTTTAATATAAAATACATTTTGAAATAAATAATTACCCTCAAGATATGGCTATATAAAACAATATCCTTTAAGGAAGAATAATTTAACAATATCTTTCAATATGGGAAAACCACTTCAAAGGGACAACCTCTAACATCCTTTTACATTTTTAATTATAATATAGTGCAACTCATAACTTAGTCTAACTAATTTCATAAATTATCCATTTAATCTAATATATTTAACTCATACAATTAAATAAAAAAGATATATGTTATATGTCAACATCTTAATTAACTTTTTAACATTATAATATTTTATATACATAATATACCATCATCTCTACTAATTAAATTATAATACTTTCAATAAATATAAATTAATAACAAAAAATTTCCTTCAACCTCTTAAAAACTGTGAAACTTTTAAAAAAATAAAAAATAAATTTTGAATTAAAACTGTGTTACAAATTTTATGTGAAATAAGAACTCAAAAATATATACTTGCAACTCCTCCTAAGATGTGGATGTGCACCCAACCAACCACTCTCCATGCATCCAACTGACTTTTGGTGAACAAAGTAACCAAGAACCCCCATATATATATATATATATATATATATATATATATATATAATTTATTCATTGAATGATGAGTTTGAACAAAATAACATGAATAATCCTCCTCCACGCAGCTATGAATGCAACTTATGCTTTAATATTTTTTATTTAAAATACAACAATTGACTTCTAAGATTTGTGTTGTGTAGCAGTTTAAAAGGGGAAGAAAAACGCGAAAAAAAAAAAAAAATGGTTCTATGACATTTTCAAAATTTATTTGTAATCAGTATGGTCAGCAGTTTTGAATGAGTTGTGTCCAGCGCTTTGCTTGTTTGTATTGTCAACTATACATTTTACGTTTCCAATATTAACTGTGACGCTGCGCTTGTGACGTATAAATAATTTATGATTGTGGAGAGGAATGAACACAATTGGAAGGAACATATATCTATCACAGAACTCTAGAGTCATAGAATTGTGAAAGTAAATTGATTCTATAATTGAACAACATTTTTAAACGATTAATAATATATACCTATACGATAATATTAAAATGATATTATTTTTTATTTTAATTTAATAATAATATATTTTTAAAATTTACTCTCAGATTATATTTTGATTATGATCTACAAAATAACTTACAGTATAGTATAGTATATTTTGATTATAGAATAGCACAACATTAGAATAGAATAGAATAAAAAGGTTACTGCACACTTAAACAATTATTTAATGAAAGGTTAAAAAATATGGCAAAGGTATCGGAGTTTTCCAGATTACTTGGAAAAGATCTGCATTGTTCCATATCTCAAAAATTTCACCCTTTTAGTATCACATTTATTGTAAGCACACTTAGATGTTCTAAATTTAAGATTTAAATCAATTTAATTATAACGAAAGTAATAATTTCATATTCTATTATAATATTAATGTATTTGTTGATTATTAATATAAATCAAATATTATTGATGTAATTATTTATTTTGACTGGTCCCCATACATCCTCTGAAAACTTTTTAATTATAATTTTTTTTCCCTTTAGATTTAAATTTATTCTGATCCCTTCTGCAAAAAAAGGTGCATTAGATAATTTTGGCATGCTAGAAACTTTAAGAGTGTATTTTCGGAAAACTTTTGAGTGCTTTCTTTTGTTATTTCAGACGACTCCAGTTTCATGTTTTTCATTTTTTTGATTTTTTGTTGTCGGTTTATGCATTAATAAGGTTTTTATTTAAATTCAAATCATTTTTAAATATACAAACATCTTAGTGCGTTAAGTTTTTTTGAAATTATTTAAAAAAACATCTGACTTCTATTGCTCATAAGAATCAATTGAGCATCTACAAACATTCTAGACAAATCAAGCAAAGATTAGATTAATCATTATAACATTGAAGTTCATGCTAAAGACAATTTTCATTGTATTAGTTTTCTTGCTTGATGAATTACAACAATTATTGGACTGTCGTTTCTCAATATTTTACACCATTAAAAGTCCTAAAAAAAATCAAGATAGCTTAACTATTTCCTAATGTAATACATGCCCCAAAACATATTACTTGCCTAATTTTTTTTCTTATATAATTTCCTAAATCCATACATATCAAAGATTCAAAAATTTGATGAAGGGCTTTACAGTAACAAATCTAATGAAAATAGCCATCAAATATTATGCACCTTTATGAGGTTTACTAGAAACATATAATACATAGTTCGAGCACCCAAAAACATTTAGTTGATGGTTTGAACAAGGTCCTTATTTCACCACATGCTTTTAAGGTTATCTTTATCTTTCGACAAAACCTTGGTTTCTAGTCAAACTTGGATGAAAGTCTTTAGATCTTATAATATTTAAGATTTTGGAGATTTTGGCAATTAGGGAAAGGAGAAGAAATAGATTTTACCAATGGTTGGATCAATTTTTTATAAAAATGAGTAAGGTTTATAGATTTCCATACTTGATAAACACAATCGTGACAAAATTTATGTTTCCCTATAGTTTATTCTAGCCATGCATTCTATAGTTATGGCACCTAGAAATATCTAGTTGATGGTTTGTATAAGGTCATTTATTCATCTTCACTTTCTAGGGTTATCCTCCCTTGCCACAAAACCTTGACTCCCCCTGTCATACTTCGATGATTGTCACCCGATCTCTCAGTATTCAAAATATATTCCTAAAATCATATTTATTTAAATTTATTTAGTCTTAAAAAAATAATTAAGTTTAATTTGTACCATTTTAAATTTATTTAAGATTATTTAAATATGTATAGATATTCTTATTACATTTTGACTAGAATTTATTTAAATTCATAATATATTTTTTTGAACATGTGCTCTCTTATACATTTCTAGGGTTAGATCTTTCTCCATATCATAATAAATATAACAGTCTCAAAGATTTTATTTAAGGTTTTACAAATGTCTAATTTGTTATGTCTTTTCTTTTAAGATTATCTTATATTTTATAGAGAGTTAAATTTGAATTTATGTAATATATTAAGGTTAACTCAATTGCATTCTTTTAAATCTGATACACCTAAATTCTTATGTTTGATTCACTTGATCTGAAAAAACTAATAATTTTAATTTATAATAAAAATTTATTAAACCCTAGTGCATTTGTAAAGATTCAGCCTTTACATATTGTCAGTATTTAGACAAAAGAAAAATAGCCAATTAATTGGAAAAGCAAGTGTTATATAAGTAAAATAAAATTTTAGTAAATGGTTTTAAGCACCACATGGATTTAACTTTGATTGATTATTGAGTGTTCTGGGTTACTTAAATAATGATTGTTTTTATAAAAAAAAAAATCAAATAATGATGATTAGTTGATGAAAAATTATTGTTTTTATTTATGAAATTGGGTTATGATTAAATTTCATTAAAGATTTTAGATTGATTGATGTTAGATATTGATTTATGTAGATTTATTTTATAATTAAATTATTTATAAGTAATCATAGAATTTATTGTTTATTTTTATGTAATATGAATTGATAATATTTAATAAATTTAATTTTAATTTTACTTATGTTTATTTTATAGTTTTGATAACTCGATTAAGTCTAATCACTCTTTTGGTTGTAGTGAGTGTGATTAAAATATAAAATATGCCCCTAAAAAAGGGGAGGCCATCATCAGAGATAGTTGGGTGTATGCGCAATTAATGGCATGCATTGAAAAGAGATGTATATAAGTCAAAGATAAATCATGTTGACATTGAAAGTAGAACTAATAACATAGGTCACCTTAGGAGGTAAATAGAAAGTTGTGGAAACATGTTTTGATGTTCACATTTATAGTGAATATTATAGTATATCATGTCACGGGAGATGAGTACATAAATCAAGTGTCTAGTATTTTTAATGTCAAATTGTATATAAATGATCATATTCAAAATTTACAAAATGCTCTGAAAAAGTATATTATTAGAAATTTTGTATAATTATTTAAATTGATTATTTTAATTTATATTATCAAGTATTTTTTAAATTGTAAGATTATATTAATTTTTTATAAGTCTTTTAAAAAAATAATAGTTTTCTAGAGTAAAGGTATTGTTTCAATAAAATTACAACAAGGAATTCATTAAGATACAGGTTAAACATAAAATAGTCAATTAACACAATTAAAATAGGGTTTGGTCGATCCTATTACAATATAAAGATAATTGAATAATTTATGACAACTACACTTAAGAGGATGAGGAAGCATGTGGGTGAGGAAGGATCATTATTTTTCTTTCATGCATCTTCTATGTTTCATTTCATTTTTATCATCCCTTCCATAATATACCCTTTATTATTTGGGTAAGTACTCTTACTCATTCTTGGGTCAATTATTCTTCCCACCAACAGCTCCTATAAGGAAATTTATCCTTTGATAAGATTTACATAATTGACCTTTTCTTATTTTTATGGTAAGTATTGTTACTTAGTCCTAGGTCAATTCTTTTTCCCATTAGCAACTCCTATAAGAATTTTCATCCTTTGAAAAGCTTTTCATAATCTACCTTTTGTTCTTTTTTGAGTAAACAATCATATTCAAAAATACCTCTTTATTCTTATTTGTGTAAGAACCACTTACACACCAACACCAACACGATTCTTCATCCCCATATAAATCTTTTGACCCTTCATCATATTTATCTAAGACCACCTTATCCCCTTCATCTTATTTCATCCATATCAACATCATCATTAACATCATCATCAACCCAATGCATTCTCTATCAATTATTGGCTATGTATAACCTTTATCTAATGGAAAATCAATCTCATCAACCATAAGGGTATGGTTATTTAATTATAATGTTCCTACATGCATATCCATGCATGCTCACATTTTATGCCTTCTTGCTTCAATGCATGAAATTTGATCTGATTTCACTACTTGTTATACACACCTCTTACCTTTCAATGTCTTTGCATGTTGTGCAGGGGAATATTTTATTTTCTTCACTAGGCTTATCCATTTTAGTCACTTGACATCCAGACTGGTTTTCTTTTCTTAACATGCTATAGGCTATGCTCTTCTCACCAACTTGGTACTTTTCTACACTAAAACCTTTGTCCCTTATGATGGATTCAATATATATGCATTGTGTGAACTTTAATTCTCATAGGTCAAGGTGGTGAATCCATAATCATAACCTAAAACAAAGGTGGAAAAACTGGCTATTCTCCTTTGAACCCTCCCCATCTTCCTTGATATCCATTAATACATCATCAAACCACTCTTCAATCACTTTGGGGCATCCTTGTGTGCTATTTTTTTTTAAAGCTTCTTCATTTTGTAGAAATTTGTTTTACCCTATGTACATACATTTGCCTCAACCTATCACACCTTTTCTATCCATCACATTACTTGTAATCACTTAACTCCTTAGTCAATGCTTGTTAATATATCACTTCATTTATTTTGTTTGGGGCAAATGAGTTTATCCACATCAAAAATCATATCAAGCTAGTATTAGCTCCAATGAGTTAATTTCATCCTAGGATTACTATCATCCATCCATAATCATACCTCCATAAAGGGATAACTACATCATCCTAAGTTCTAAAAGACTCTCTAGGTGGTTTTCAATTGCTTGGGGTTTATGAAGTCAACTCAACCGTTATTCCTTCCCATTCCCTCCTCCCCCTCGACCCCCAATAATCATTTCATCCTTAACATTTACAATAATTTAAATACTTGATCTATGCTTACAAATAGGTCGATCAATTATTCACTCAATTCAACCTACTTTGTGAAATTCACTCATTCAATCCTTCATCCAACCTCACAACTTTCACCCTGTTTGATGAAAGTCAAAGCATGAAGCTCATTATGTTGGCATGCATCCTTCCAAAGTCTGCCCTGCTTTGGGCACATTGAATTATATCCTTATTATCAATCCATATGTGCAAGCACTAGCTTAAGTGGGTTAAATCTATCCATAGGTTAATTTTATCGATTTTCATCATATCCTAAATTACCTTCTTTTTCAAAGCCTATTTGTGGCCTTTATCCCTACATGTCCTCCCAAAGGGGCATTATCCTTCATATTATTTATTTCATCATCATCTATTTTTCATCTTCCCATTTCCCCCCTAACTTCTTCCTTTTAAAAGTCACTACTCCACTCATCATGTCTCATAATGCCTTCTCAAAGGGGGGGGGAAATGTAGATACCTAAAATTAGATATCTTTTGTCTATTTTAACATTCTATTAATCATCATGTAAAATCATACCTAAATACCTAATTAGTTATCTATCCACATTAACAAACCATAATCTTAATTCTTTTCCATTATTCATCACCATAATTCACATCTTATTCCACTAGTTAATTAATCTAAATTAAATAACTAATCCTTCTCTAATCATAAATTTTGAATATCCATAATTTCTAAAAATATAAAAAATAAGTAATACTCACATCATTACATCATCCTCCACCTTTTTACCTTTTCTAAATTTCAATGATGCCACATGTTCTACCTATCCCTTTTAGTCTAATTTAATAATCTGCCTCCAATCCCACTAATTTCCACTATCCAATTTTATAATCCTAAATTTCCACATACATCATACACTAATCTATTCTTGGATTCACATGTTTCTATTATTCTCCATTATCTATTTTCCTTTAATTTTATAATCCTAGATTCCCACAAGTGTCTCCCATTAATCTATTCTTAAATCCACATGTTTCCATTATTATTCATTATTTATTTCCCTCTAATTTGATAATCTCAGATTATCCCATGTGTTTTCTACCATCCAAAATCGTTTACTTCTTTATAAAATATCATTTTCATGACAACTCATCCTCAACCATAAATCTTTCATCAAAATTAATGGTCTTCATCCATTCAAAAAATCTATAAATAGAGGTTTATTCTTCTATCTTTATTAAGTCTTGAATATCACAATAAAATTATACCAAGGTGGAGGACAATCCAACATCAAGGCCATCATAATCAAGGAGGAGTCTACAATAAATAAAGTTTAAACACCCATATGTTGGCCAATTTACCTTTGTTTAGAAATATGAATTGAACACACATATTCACAATGAAGAAGGTGATGAATGTATTCTACATGGTTTTGTAAATATTTTATAATTTTATTTATTTAATTTATTTGAGATTGTAGTTTGGATTTAAAATAGGATTTATATTCATTTCATTTTCCCAATTTTATTTAGATTTTAAATTTTATCTACTACAGAAGCTTACATTTGCAAGTTCATTAACTGAGACATGAATAATAATTATCATAATTGCTTTAAATATTGTTTTGTTTTTATTTTTAACTCTTGAAAAAACTTTTTTTTGCTAAATGTGTGATTATTTATGTAAGGAATAAAAAATATTGTATAATTTATTTTGAATCCTTAAATATTTTTTAATTTTAATTATTTTAATTATTAAATTATTTTTTAAATAATAATGAATGATTTTTTTATAATAAAAATATGAAATTATGTTTTTTGATTTACAGTTAAGTTGTGATGGCCAATTCGATACATAGTGATGTATTTTTTTTTAGATATAATATAATTTATAATAGTTCAATTATGCACAATAAAGTTTAGACAAATAGTTATATCAAACATATTTCATATTTTAATTAATTAATGGGTTCATTATATTATTAAACATCTATGTTTTCCATTAAATATGATAATATATAATATAGTTAACGAGATAGTATTTATATAGTCTATGAAGTATGGGAATAAGGTTTTAGGAAAAACTATGTTAATTTTTTTTAATCTTGATGTTTTGGATCACAGTCTATGAACCATCATCAAGATGTGAGAATTAAATAGTGGTTCACAAAGTGTGATTTGAAATATTGATGAAAAAACTAGCACAATGTTTTCCAAACATCATATTTATATAATATAGTTATTGTAATGATAAGTGTAAATAATTATAAAGTAAAAAATAGTGATTTTATTTGAAACTAAATCTATTTTTATTTTTATTTCTTTATTCACCATAGTTTGAAATGTAATA
This sequence comes from Torreya grandis, assembly GCA_037957365.1. NCBI lineage: Eukaryota > Viridiplantae > Streptophyta > Pinopsida > Cupressales > Taxaceae > Torreya > Torreya grandis. The sequence goes on along the minus strand of JARHVA010001475.1, from coordinate 2,510,903 downwards.
TTTTAATAAACTAACAATTTATATGAGATCTAAAGTATTTTAAAGTTAGTGTACTTGGTACTTACAATTTTTTTGTTGCATTTCAAAAATATGAAAATACATGAAATTAATAATAAATTCATAGATGGGGTAATAATAATAACACTACATTTTATGAGAGAAGAAAAATTTAATGAGTCATAATTTTTCATAAACATTTTACATTGTAGAAAACCAAGGCCTCCATTGTCAAAGATAAAAGTGATGGTAAAAGCTGATTAAACTTTTTGAAAGTACGTGTTATAATTTATTTTCTAATATTTTTTTATTGTAGACCCTATTTAGAGTTTTTAATATTATTTATGATAGGGTCCTTCATGTTGTAAATTATAAAGTTGAATTTAAATTAGAAATAGGGGTATAATAGTTTCAAATCCTAAGGCAACAAACGATTGTCTTGATCATAAACATAAAATTCTTAAAGGAAAAAACAAATATTAAATGAAAATAATATATATTAGTTGTAATTTTTTTGAATATATATTTCATTATTTAAATATACAGTTTTTAAATATTCCAAAAATAAAAATGCAACATTCTAAAGTATATATACTTAAGTAGTATGCATAGTGGTAATTATACATGAATGTAAATATACACTTGTTTTAGACTTATGATGACCTTAAATACAAAAAATTAAACAACAAACCCCTATTATAACTTTGTGATTTTTTTTGAAAATGTAAAGAAAACAAAAAAAATATTAAAATTGTGGCTTGTAGAGTGCATTTTTGAAACTCCATAAAATCTTAATAAATTGTTGAAAAATATTGCATAAATTTAAATTATTTTATTGTATCTTTTCTGATTGATTATACAACTTATTATTAATATATATTTTTAATTTAAACATTCATAAAACTATAGCCTATAGAGTGAATTTATGGAAAAAAAACTAAAATCACAATAACTTACTCAAAAGTGATCATATAGCTCCAAAATTTTCACTTATCTTCCTTAAATTAATCTTCAAATTTAATAAACCATGTGTAAAATTTTGGAATAGTTTGTAAGTTATAATTAATTTTTTAAAATTAAAAATTAAATTATACTTTTGCCCAAATCAAAGTTCTAATATCACTTGGTAAGATTCACACATATAATAATAGAATAAATTGAACAATATATCAAATATAATGAAAATCAATACAATATAAGCTAAGATGTTTTAATATAAAATACATTTTGAAATAGATAATTACCCTTAAGATATGGTTATATGAAACAATATCCTTTAAGGAAGAATAATTTAACGATATTTTTCAATATCAAAAAACCACATCAAAGAGACAACCTCCAACACCCTTTTACATTCTTAATTATAATATAGTCCAACTCATAACTTAGTCTAACTAATTTCATAAATTATCCATTTGATCTAATATATTTAACTCATACAATTAAATAAAAAAGATATATGTTATATGTCAACATCTCGATCAACTTTTTAACATTATAATATTCTATATACATAACATACCATCATCTCTACTAATTAAATTATAATAAGTTCAATAATTATAAATTAATTAAAAAAAAATTCCTTCAACATCTTAAAAACTGTGAGATTTAAAAATTAAAAATAAAATAAAGTTTTGAATTAAAACTGTGTTGACAAATTTTGTGTAAAATGAGCACTCAAGATATATACTTGCAACTCCTCCTAAGATGTGGATGTGCACCTAACCAACCACTCTCCATGCATCCAACTGACTTTTGGTGAACAAAGTAACCAAGAAACCATACATATATATATATATATATAATTTATTCATTGAATGATGAGTTTGAACAAAATAACATGGATAATCCTCCTCCACGCAGCTATGAAAGGAAATTATGCTTTAATAATTTTTATTTAAAATACAACGATTGACTTCTAAGATTTGTGTTGTGTAGCAGTTTAAAAGGTGAATAAAAAAGGCAAAAAAAAAAAAAAATGGTTCTATGACATTTTCAAAATTTATTTGTAATCAGTATGGTCAGCATTTTTGAATGAGTTGTGTCCAGTGCTTTGACTGTTAAGCTTGTTTGTATTGTCAACTATAAGCAACTGTACATTTTACGTATTCAATTTTAACTGTGATGCTGAGCTTGTGACGTATAAATAATTTATGATTATGATGCTGAGCTTGTGACGTATGAATAATTTATGATTATGGAGGGGAATGAAGCCAGCTCTACTTATAAACACATTTGGAAGGAATATATATCTATCACAGAACTCTAGAATCATAGAATTGTGAAAGAAAATTGATTCTGTAATTGAATAGCATTTTTCTAAGCGATTAATAATATATAATTATACGATAATATTAAAATGATATTTTTTTAAATTTTAATTTAATAATAATATATTTTTAAAATTTACTCTCAGATTATATTTTGATTATGATCTACAAAATAAATTAACTTACAATATATTATAAGATCTCTTTGTTCTTCAATAACGACTATATAATAGCACAACAACATCAGAATAGAATAGAATAAAAAGGTTACTGCACACTTAAACAATTATTTAATGAAAGGTTAAAAAATATGGCAAAGGTATCGGATTTTTCCAGATTACTTGGAAAAAATCTGCATTGTTCCATATCTCAAAAATTTCACCCTTTCAGTATCACATTTATTTTAAGCGCACTTAGATGTTCTAAAGGTAAGATTTAAATCAATTTAATTATAACGAAAATAATAATTTCACATTCTATTATAATATTAGTGTATTTGTTGATTATTAATATAAATCAAATATTATTGATGTAATTATTTATTTTGACCGGTTCCCATACATCCTCTCAACACTTTTTAATTATAATTTTTTTCCCGTTTAAATTTAAATTTATTCTGATTCCTTCTGCAAAAAAAGGTGCATTAGATAATTTTGGCATGCTAGAAACTTTAAGAGTGTATTTTTGGAAAACTTTTGAGTGCTTTCTTTTGTTATTCCATACGACTCTAGTTTCATGTTTTTCATTTTTTTGATTTTTTGTTGTCGGATTATGCATTAATAAGGTTTTTATTTAAATTCAAATCATTTATAAATATACAAGCATTTTAGTGCATTAAGGTTTTTTGAAATTATTTGAAAAAACATCTGACTTTTATTGCTCATAAAAATCAATTGAGCATCTACAAACATTCTAAACAAATCAAGCAAAGATTAGATCAATCATTATAACATTGAAGTTCATGCTAAGACAATTTTCATTGTATTAGTTTTCTTGCTTGATGAATTACAACAATTATTGGACTATTGTTTCTCAATATTTTACACCATTAAAAGTTCTAAAAAAAATCAAGATAACTTAAATATTTCCTAATGTAATACATGCCACAAAACATACTACTTGCCTAATTTTTTTTCTTATATAATTTCCTAAATCCATACATATCAAAGATTCAAAAATTTGATGAAGGGCTTTATAGTAACAAATCTATTGAAAATAGCCATAAAATATTATGCACCTTTATGAGGTTTACTAGAAACATATAATACATAGTTCGAGCACCCAAAAACATTTAGTTGATGGTTTGAACAAAGTCCTTGTTTCACCACATGCTTTTAAGGTTGTCTTTATCTTTCAACAAAACCTTGATTTCCAGTCAAACTTGGATGAAAGTCTTTAGATCTTATAATATTTAAGATTTTGGTAAAGGAGAAGAAATAGATTTTACCAATGGTTAGATCAACTTTTTTATAAAAATGAGTAAGGTTAATAGATTTCCGAATTTGATAAACACAATCGTGACAAAATTTATGTTTCCCTATAGTTTACTCTAGCCATGCATTTTATAGTTATGGCATCTAGAAACATCTAGTTGATGGTTTGTATAAGGTCATTTATTCATCTTCACTTTTTAGGGTTATCCTCCCTTGCCACAAAACCCTGACTGCCCCTGTCATATTTCGATGATTGTTACCCGATCTCTCAATATTCAAAATATATTCCTAAAACCATATTTATTTAAATTTATTTAGTCCTAAAAAATTAATTAAGTTTAATTTGTACCATTTTAAATTTATTTAAGATTATTTAAATGTGTATAGATATTCTTATTACATTTTAACTGGAATCTATTTAAATTCATAATATATTTTGGTGAACATGTGCTCTCTTATAAATTTTTAGGGTTAGATCTTTCTCCATATCATAATAAATATAACATTCTTAAATATTTTATTTAGAGTTTCACAAATGCCTAATTTTTTATGTGTTCTTTTTTAAAATTATCTTTTATTTTATACAAAGTTAAATTTGAATTTATCTAATATATTAAGATTAATTCAATTGCATGATTTAAATCTAATAGACCTAAATTCTTATGTTTGATTCACTTGATCTTAAAAACTTAATAATTTTGATTTAAAATAAAAAATTATTAAACCTTAGTGCATTTGTAAAGATTCACCCTTTACATCTTGTCAGTTTTTAGACAAAAGAAAAATAGCCAATTAATTGGAAAAGCAAGTGTTATATAAGTAAAATAAATATATTAATACATGTCAGATCACATTTTTCCAATTTTAGTAAATGGATTTAATCACCACATGGATTTAACTTTGATTGATTATTGAGTGTTGTGGATTAACTAAATAATGATTGTTTTTATCTAAAAAATAATCAAATAATGATGATTAGTTGATGAAAAATTATTATTTTTAATTATCAAATTGGGTTGTGATTAAATTTTATTAAAGATTTTAGATTGATTGATGTCAGATATTGATTTATGTAGATTTAATTAAATTATTTATAAGTAATGATAGAATTTATTGTTTATTTTTGTGTAATTTGAATTGATAATATTAAATAAATTTAATTTTTATTTTACTTATGTTTATTTTATAGTTTTGATAATTCGATTAAGTCTAATCACTTTTTCGGTTGTAGTGAGTGTGATTAAAATATAAAATATGCCCCTAAAAAAAGAGAGGCCATCATCAGAGATAGTTGGGTGTATGCACAATTAATGGCATGCAATGAAAAGGGATGTATATAAGTCAAAGATAAATCATGTTGACAACTAATAACTTAGGTCACCTTAGGAGGTAAATAGAATGTTGTGGAAACATGTTTTGATGTTCACATTTATAGTGAATATTATAGTATATCATGTCACGGGAGATGAGTACATAAATCAAGTGTCTAGTATTTTTAATGTCAAATTGTATATAAATGATCATATTCAAAATTTACAAAATGATCTGAACAAGTATATTATCATAAATCTTGTATAATTATTTAAATTTATATTATCAAGTATTTTTAAAAATGTAAGATTATATTAATTTTTTATAAGTCTTTTAAAAAAATAATAGTTTTATAGAGTAAAGGTATTGTTTCAATAAAATTACAACAAGGAATTCATTAAGATATAGGTTAAACATAAAATAGTCAATTACCACAATTCAAATAGAGTTGGGTAGATCCTATTACAATATAAAGATAATTGAATAATTTATGACAACTACACTTAAGAGGATGAGGAAGCATGTGGGTGAGGAGGGATCATTATTTTTCTTCCATGCATATTCTATGTTTCATTTCATTTTTATCATCTCTTCCATAATTGACCCTTTATTATTTGGGTAAGTACTCTTACTCATTCCTGGGTCAATTATTCTTCCCACCAGCAGCTCCTATAAGGAAATTTATCCTTTGATAAGATTTACATAATTGACCTTTTCTTATTTTTATGGTAAGTATTGTTACTTAGTCTTAGGTCAATTCTTTTTCCCATTAGAAACTCCTATAAGAATTTAAATTCTTGATCTATGCTTACAAATAAGTTGATCAATTATTCACTCAATTCACCCTACTTTGTGAAATTCACTCATTCAATCCTTCATCCAATCTCACAACTTTCACGCTGTTTGAAAAAAGTCAAAGCATGAAGCTCATTATCTTGGCATGCATCCTTCTATAGTTTGCCCTGCTTTGGGCACATTGAATTCTATCCTTATTATCAATCCATATGTGCAAGCACTAGCTCAAGTGGGTTAAATCTAACCATAGGTTAATTTTATCGATTTTCATCATATCTTAAATTACCTTCTTTTTCAAAGCCTATTTGTGGCCTTTATCCCTGCATGTCCTCCCAAAGGGGCATCATCCATCATATTATTTATTTCATCATCATCTATTTTTCATCTTCCCATTTTCCCCCTAACTTCTTCCTTTAAAAAGTCACTACTCTACTCATCATGTCTCATAATGCCTTCTCAAAGAGGGGGAAAATGTACCTAAAATTAGATATCTTTTGTTTATTTTAACTTGCTATTAATCATCATGTAACATCATACCTAAATCCCTAATTAGTCATCTATCCACATTAACAAACCATAATCCTAATTCTTTTCCATTATTCATCACCATAATTCACATCTTATTCCATTAGTTAATTAATCTAAATTAAATAACTAATCCTTCCCTAATCATAAATTTTGAATATCCATAATTTTTAAAAATATAAAAAATAAGTAATACTCACATCATTACATCATCCTCCACCTTTTTACCTTTTCTAAATTTCAATGATGCCACATGTTCTACCTATCCCCATTAATCTAATTTAATAATCTGCCTCCAATCCCACTAATTTCCACTATCTAATTTTATAATCCTAAATTTCCACACACATCATACACTAATGTATTCTTGGATTCACATCTCTATTATCCTCCATTATCTATTTTCCTCTAATTTTATAATCCTAGATTCCCACAAGTCTCTCCCATTAATCTATTCTTAGATCCACATGTTTCCATTATTCTTCATTATTTATTTCCCTCTAATTTGATAATCTCAAATTCTCCCACATGTATTCTACCATCCAAAATTGTTTACTTCTTAATAAAATATCATTTTCATGACAACTCATCCTCAACCATAAATCTTTCATCAAGATCAATGGTCTTCATCCATTCAAAAAATCTATAAATAGAGGTTTATTCTTCTATCTTTATCAAGTCTTAAATATCACAATAAAATTATACCAATTTGGAGGACAATCCAACATCAAGGCCATCATAATCAAGGAGGAGTCTACAATAAATAATGTTCAAACACTCATATGTTGGCCAATTTACCTTTGTTTAGAAATATGAATTGAACACACATATTCACAATGAAGAAGGTGATGAATGTATTCTACATGGTTTTGTAAATATTTTATAATTTTATTTATTTATTTTATTAACTTTATTGAAATTTGTAGTTTGGATTTAAAATAGAATTTATATTCATTTCATTTTCCCAATTTTATTTAGATTCTAAATTTTATCTACCACAAAAACTTACATTTACAAGTTCATTAACTGAGACATGAATAGTAATTATCATAATTGCTTTAAGTATTGTTTTGTTTTTATTTTTTACTTTTGAAAAAACTTTTTTTTTCTAAATGTATGATGGTTTATGTAAGGAATAATAAATATTGTATAATTTATTTTGAATCCTTAAATATTTTTTAATTTTAAATATTTTAATTATTATATTATTTTTTTAACAATAATGAATGATCTTTTTATAATGAAAATATAAAATTATGTTTTTTGATTTACAGTTAAGTTGTGATGGCCAATTCAATACATAGTGATGTATTTTTTTTAGACATAATATAATGTATAATAGTTCAATTGTGCACAATAAAGTTTAGACAAATGGTTCTATCAAACATATTGCATATTTTAATTAATTAATGGGTTAATTATATTATTAAACATCTATATTTTCCATTAAATATGATAATATATAATATAGTTAACGATATAGTATTTATATAGTCCATGAAGTATGGGAATAAGGTTTTAGGAAAAATTATATTTATTTTTTTTAATCTTGATGTTTAAGATCATGGTCTATGAACCATCATCAAGATGTGAAAATGAAATAGCGGTTCACAAAGTGTGATATGAAATATTGATGAAAAAACTAACACAATGTTTTCCAAACATCATATTTATATAATATAGTTATTGTAATGATAAGTGTAAATAATTATAAAGTAAAAAATAATGATTTTATTTGAAACTAAATCTATTTTTATTTTTATTTCTTTATTCACCATAGGTTGAAATGTAATATTTTAATAAACTAACAATTTATATAGGATCTAAAGTATTTTAAAGTTAGTGTACTTGGTACTTACATTTTTTTTTTTGCATTTCAAAAATATGAAAATACGTGCAATGAATAATAAATTCATAGATAGGGTAATAATAACAACACTACATTTTATGAGAGAAGAAAAATTTAACTAGTCATAATTTTTCATAAACATTTTACATTGTAGAAAACCAAGGCTTCCATTGTCAAAGATAAAAGTGATGGTAAAAGCTGATTAAACTTTTTGAAAGTACGTGTTATAATTTATTTTCTAATATTTTTTATTGTAGGCCCTATCTAGAGTTTTTAATATTATTTATGATAGGGTCCATCATGTTGTAAATTATAAAGTTGAATGTAAATTAAAAAAATGGGTATAACAGTTTCAAATCCTAAGGCAACAAACGATTGTCTTGATCATAAATATAAAATTCTTAGAGGAAAAAAACAAATATTAAGTGAAAAAAATATATTGGTTGTAATTTTTTTGAATATATATTGCATACTTTAAATATATAGTTTTTAAATATTTCAAAAATAAAAATACAACATTCTAAAGTATATATACTTAAGTAGTATGCATAGTGGTAATTATACATCGATGTAAATATACACTTGTTTCAGACTTATGATGACCTTAAATACAAAAATTTAAACAAAAAACCTGATTTTTTTGAAAATGTAAAGAAAACAAAACAAATATTAAAATTGTGGCTTGTAGAATGCATTTATGAAACTCCATAAAATCTTAATAAAATGTTGAAAAATATTGCATAAATTTAAATTATTTTATTTTAGCTTCTGTGAATGATTATACAACTTATTATTAATATATCTTTTAATTTAAACATTCATAAAACTATAGCCTATAGTGAATTTAGGAAAAAGAAAAAATTAAAATCACAATAACTTACTCAAAAGTGATCATATAGCCCCAAAATTTTTACTTAACTTCCTTAAATTATTTTTCAAATTTAATAAAATATGGGTAAAAGTTTGGAATGATTTATAAGCTATAATTAATTTTTCAAAATTAAGAATTTAATCATACTTTTGCCCAAATCAAAGTTCTAATATCACTTGGCAAGATCCACACTTGTAATAATAGAATAAATTGAACAATATATCAAATATAATGAAGATCAATACAATATAAGCTAAGATGTTTTAATATAAAATACATTTTGAAATAGATAATTATCCTCAAGATATGACTATATAAAACAATATTTTTTAAGGAAGAATAATTTAATGATATCTTTCAGTATTGGAAAACCATTTCAAAGAGACAACCTCCAACATCCTTTTACATTCTTAATTATAATATAGTCCAACTCATAACTTAGTCTAACTAAATTCATAAATTTTCCATTTGATCTAATATATTTAACTCATACAATTAAATAAGAGAGATATATGTTATATGTCAACATCTAAATCAACTTTTTAACATTATAATATTTTATATACATAACATACCATCATCTCTACTAATTAAATTATAATAAATTCAATAAATATAAATTAATAAAAAAAAATTTCCTTCAACATCTTAAAAACTGTGAGATTTAAAAAAAAAATGTTGAATTAAAACTGTGTTAACAAATTTTGTGCAAAATGAGAACTCAAGATATATACTTCCAACTCCTCCTAAGATGTGGATGTGCACCCAACCAACCACTCTCCATGCATCCAACTGACTTTTGGTGAACAAAGTAACCAAGAACCCATACATATATATATATATATAATTTATTCATTGAATGATGAGTTTGAACAAAATAACATGGATAATCCTCCTCCACGCAGCTATGAAAGCAACTTATGCTTTAATATTTTTAATTTAAAATACAACAATTGACTTCTAAGATTTGTGTTGTGTAGCAGTTTAAAAGGTGAAGAAAAAAGCCAAAAAAAAAAATTGGTTCTATGACATTTTCAAAATTTATTTGTAATCAGTATGGTCAGCATTTTTGAATGAGTTGTGTCCAGTGCTTTGACTGTTAAGCTTGTTTGTATTGTCAACTATAAGCAACTGTACATTTTACGTATCCAATTTTAACTGTGATGCTGAGCTTGTGACGTATAAATAATTTGTGATTATGGAAAGGAATGAAGCCAGCTCTTCTTATAAACACAATTGGAAGGAATATATATCTATCACAGAACTCTAGAATAGCATAATATTAAAATGTTACTATTTTTAATTTTAATTTAATAATAATATATTTTTAAAATTTAATCTCAGATTATATTTTTATTATGATCTACAAAATAACTAACAGTATATTATAGGATCTCTTTGTTCTTCAATAATAGCACAACAACATCAGAATAGAATAGAAAGGTTACTGCACACTTAAACAATTATTTAATGAAAGGTTAAAAATATGGCAAAGGTATCGGATTTTTCCAGATTACTTGGAAAAAATCTGCATTGTTCCATATCTCAAAAATTTCACCCTTTTAGTATCACATTTATTGTAAGCGCATTTAAATGTTCTAAAGGTAAGATTTAAATCAATTTAATTATAACGAAAGTAATAATTTCACATTTTATTATAATATTAATGTATTTATTAATTATTAATATAAATCAAATATTATTGATGTAATTATTTATTTTGACTGGTCCCCATACATCCTCTCAACACTTTCTAATTATAATTTTTTTTTTTCTTTTTAGATTTAAATTTATTCTAATCCCTTCTGCAAAAAAAGGTGCATTAGACAATTGTGGCATGCTAGAAACTTTAAGAGTGTATTTTTGGAAAAAAATTTAGTGCTTCCTTTTTGTTGCCCTATATGACTCCAGTTTTATGTTTTTCATTTTTTTAATTGTTTGTTATTAGTTTATGCATTAATAAGGTTTTTATTTCAATTCAAATTATCTATAAATATATAAGCATTTTAGTGCGTAATTTTTTTTCGAAATTATTTGAAAAAACATCTGATTTTTAATGTTCATAAGAATTAATTGAACATCTACAAACATTTTAGACAAATCAAGCAAAGATTAGATTAATCATTATAACATTGAAATTCATGCTAAAGACATTTTATTGTATCAGTTTTCCTGCTTGATGAATTACAACAATTATTGGACTGTCATTTCTCGATATTTTACACCATTAAAGACCCTAAAAAATATCAAGGTAGCTTAACTATTTCCTAGTGTAACACATGCCCCAAAGCATATTACTTTCCTAAATTTTTTTCTTATATAGTTTCCTAAGTCCATACATATCAAAGATTCAAAAATCTGACTGAGGGTTTTATAGTAACAAATCTAATGAAAATACCCATCAAAGATTATGCACCTTTATGAGGTTTACTAGAAACATACAATACATAGTTCTAACACCCAAAAAAAATTAGTTGATGGTTTGGACAAGGCCCTTACTTCACCACATGCTTTTAAGGTTATTTTTATCTTTCAACAAAACCTTGATTTTCAGTCAAACTTGGATGAAAGTTTTTAGATCTTATAATATTCAAGATTTTGCTAATTAGGGAAGGGAGAAGAAATAGATTTTACCAATGGTTAGATCAATTTTTTATAAAAGTGAGTAAGGTGTATAAATTCCCGTATTTGATAAACACAATCGTGACAAAATATGTGTTTCCCTATAGTTTACTTTAGCCATGCATTCTATAGTTATAGCACCTAGAAACATCTAGTTGATGGTTTGTATAAGGTCATCTATTCATCTTCATTTTTTAAGGTTATTCTCTCTTGCCATAAAACCTTGACTCCCCCTATCATACTTCAATGATTGTCACCCAATCTCTCAATATTCAAAATATATTCCTAAAACCATATTTATTTAAATTTATTTAATCTCAAAAAATAATTAAGTTTAATTTCTACCATTTTAAATTTATTTAAATGTGTATAAATATTCTGATTATATTTTGATTGAAATCTATTTAAATCCATAATATATTTTAGTAAACATATGCTCTTTTATACGTTTTTAAGGTTATATCTTTTTCCATGACATAATAAATATAACATTCTTAAAGATTTCATTTAAGGTTTCATAAATGCCTAATTTATTGCCTTCTCCTTTAAAATTATCTTTTATTTTATACAAAGTTAAATTTAATAATATGTTTAGGTTAATTCAATTGCATGCTTTTAAATCTAATAAACCTAAATTCTTATGTTTAATTCACTTGATCTTAAAATCTTAATAATTTTGATTTATAATACAAACTTATTAAACCTTAGAGGTTCACCCTTTACATCTTGTCAATTTTTAGACAAGGGAAAAATAGCCAATTAATTGGAAAAGCAAGTGTTATATAAGTAAAATAAATATATTAATACATGTCAGATCACATTTTTCCAATTTTAGTAAATGGATTTAAGCGCCACATGGATTTAACTTTGATTGATTATTGAGTGTTGTGGATTACTTAAATAATGATTATTTTTATCTAAAAAATAATGAAATAATGATGATTAGTTGATGAAAAATTCTTTTTTCTTAATTATGAAATTGGGTTATGATTAAAATTTATTGAAGATCTTAGATTGATTGATGTCAGATATTGATTTATGTAGATTTGTTTTATAACTAAACTATTTATAAGTAATGATATAATTTATTGTTTATTTTTATGTAATTTGAATTGATAATATTAAATAGATTTAATTTTTATTTTACTTATAATTATTTTATGGTTTTGATAACTCAATTAAGTTTAATCGCTCTTTCGATTATAGTGAGTGTGATTACAATATAAAATATGCCCTAAAAAAAAGGGAGGCCATCATTAGAGATAGTTGAGTGTATGCACAATTAATGGCATACAATGAAAAGAGATGTATACAAGTCAAAGATAAATCATGTTGACATTGAAATCAGAACTAATAACTTAGGTCACCTTAGGAGGTAGATAGAATGTTGTGAGAACATGTTTTAATGTTCACATTTATAGTGAATATTATAGTATATCATGTCACAGGAGATGAGTATGTTGTGAGAACATGTTTTAATGTTCACATTTATAGTGAATATTATAGTATATCATGTCACAGGAGATGAGTATATAAATCAAGTGTCTAGTACTTTTAATGTCAAATTGCTTTTAATGTCAAATTGTATATAAATGATCATATTCAAAATTTATAAAATGCTCTCAACAAGTATATTATTAAAAATATTGTATTATTATTTTAATTAATTATTTAATTTATATTATCAAGTATTTTTAAAAATGTAAGATTATATTAATTTTTATAAGTCTTCTAAAAAATAATAGTTTTCTAGAGTGAAGGTATTGTTTCAATAAAATTACAACAAGGTATTCATTAAGATGCAGGTTAAGCATAAAATAATTAATTAACACAATTCAAATAGAGTTTGGTAGATCCTATTATAATATAAAGATAATTGAATAATTTATGACAACTACACTTAAGAGGACGAGGAGGCATGTGTGGGTGAGGAAGGATCATTACTTGATATAATTTTTAAAATATTTATAAGCATACAATCATTTTTGATAAATTTAATTTGATTATTGATGTAGAGAGGCAAAGGGTTTGAATTATATGAGTACATGCAACTACTTCGGATAAATTATGTTATGATTAGATAAAATAGACTATAAAATAAGATGCAATTATATTTTTAAAACAAAAACATGGCTTGTCAATATTTTTTGTTTGTTCATATTAATTAATGTTTTTTTTTGTAAATTTCTAAAATTAATGTAGGAATCAAGAGCATCCAAGACAAAGATCAAAAATTCAAATTTTGTCAGAGATAACATGTGGTTAGTTGTTTGGGTCGAATGAGCAAGATACATGCAAATTATTTATTTTATTTTAGTATATTAACAACTTTGTAATCTTTAATTAATATTTTAATTTAATTTTTTCATTTTACTACAAGATATGTACTAGTATGGCTTAAGGGCCACTAATAAATTTTGAGAGCACCTAAAAGCCCTTGGATGGAACACCAATGCATTCAATAAGTGGACTCATTATAGGGGGTTGTGTTGGTAAGTCATTAGTCATTGTTTACTTGTGATTAAAATAGTGACTAATGATTTATTTTAAAATGTTATAATTAGCTATTTATAGAAAATAACTTCAAGTATTTTAATAATTATTTTAATAATGTCTAGATAGTTCAAAAACCAATCTATGATAGATGATCGTCCTTTATTTGTATAAAATTGATGAATATGATCTCGCCTATGAAGATCAATTATTGTATGAATGTGACATAGAGAATGAGATGATAGATGATGATTTTCATGATATCATAATAGATGATTATTGTGATGATATGATGATGATCACAATGACCACTAAGGTATAGAACTTGATAGTTGTATATTTTTACATTATACATTAATTTTAATTGAAATATTTTATTTGAAAATGATTGTATGTATGTATGTATGTTAGAGTATGTATTTCTCATGCTTGTTAGTGTATTGACTAGTTATTTTGTCCTTTTATGAGTTTTTTCTATGCAAGGATTTATCCCACATTGATTAGTTAGGATAGTTATTTGTTATGCCTTGCCTACTTATGCAAGGGCTTTCCTTTGTACTAGCATCTCATTTTTTGAATAACACTTGACTTGCTTTGCTTTACAATCATTTGTTTGCAGTTTTTTTATGTGATGTTTTTGTTGTTAACATTTTTGAACCTTGGGATAGAATGTTTTTTCACCATTATTAACATGGTACTAGAGCTTTGAGGTATTGCATCATCCACACTATTACAATTTTTTTTTATAAATTTCTCTTGCCATTGTTGCTTCTTCCCTTGTCATATATCCTCAGGATTTTTTCTTATGGATCTGACACTTTTATTCAAGTTTTGATGAAAGTGTATGATTTTCCTTTTTTTTTGGTCTTGGAGAGCAAGTGGAGGTAAAGGATTAGAGAAAGGAGTTGAAACATGGTAGCATCTAGCATTGTTTGGATATTCTTCATTTTATTCTATCTTGGCATAAGAATTATGAGGATTATAATATATCCATTGATTGTGGTGCTTTGAGACTCTTATATTTGTCATTTCATGGGTAGTGTGGAGCATTGAGAGGATGGCATCTTACCTTACTGAGAAAAGGTGTGCAGTGTACAGAGTGGTGCTTACAGATTGGAGAGAAATTTTGAGGTAGGCACTCCTTTTGATTTTTTTAGATTTGTAGAATGGGGTTTTTCCGATCATCATTGAGGCTTTGAAAAGATAAAGAATTGGATTCCTTTTTTTGATAAAGAATTTTTCATTGGATGTGAGCTACGTTAGAGGGTTTGAAGGCATTGAAGAGGCATTGGAAGGAAGGAGTTATTTCTTACATGAAGATTTGGAGTGTTGGAAGTCCTTCTAGAGACTACACCCTTCTTTCTACCCACCACTTGAAATCAGTGCAATGTGATATTTCCACCTATACCCGACCTATGTCATACCAAGAAGGAGATCATAAGACTAGTGTTTTCAGTGATATTGGTCTTTTCTTATGCTAATCTAGAGCATTAGAGGTTTCTCATGAGACCACTTGCAAGGGATGCATTCCATTTTTCAAATCTTGCATTCCATCTATAATACTGCATTCCATTTTTTTCCAGATCTGCTACATTGATTTTTTGCTATTAAGATCATTTTTCTTAGATAAGTGCCTCTTTGGACTATGTTTTATATAAAAAATTCATACTATCTATTGGCTTAGATTTGGATAATAAGGAAACATCTTCCTACAATGAGGAAGGAATGCACCAAATTTACATTGGAATTTTTTGTCCAAGTGTTTCAGGTTGGTGAGCCAGCATGGGAGTGGAGTTGGTCTACATGGGAGAGAGGCATCCTTGTTCATTTTGGATCATACCTGGTTATTTTTGTTTGCTCAGCCTCTTGCTAGCTAAACATAACAATATTCATTTTTCCTCACACAAATAGTTGTTTTTATTCATTATTTTTTTCCTAGCTGTAATGTTTGGCTTCAAGAGAAAGCCAAATTCACTTGCACGCATATTGAGCTAACCAAACATATAATTTTTCACTTTGGTTAAATTTAATAATTCCATGGTTAAATTTTAATTCCAAAAAGTGGTTGGATGCCTACATTATTTTATAATTTGGCAATATAAATCCATTTGTAGTGTCTTTTTAATTTTTTGACCCATTTTATGGGAACTTGTAAAGCCTCTAACTTTTGAACTGTAACTCAGATTTTAGTTCTATTTTTTTTCAAAAGTGTCTAGTTTTAGATTCTCTATCCATTGATGTCATTAATATGTAAAAATTCACTACTTTTATAAAGTTTCAAATTGGGGGGTCCTTAATATAATCTTTTGGGGAGTTGTCTTGATGTTGATTTTGTGTACCCTTTTGTATTATTTATTCTCTTTGATGATTCATTAGCATAGATTCTAATTCTGGTATTGACCATTGTGAGCATTTGAATACACACAATTATTAGACATGGATACTTTGAATGCAAAAAATCATAAAGCATAAAGTATTATGGTCCCTAATGAATGAAACTCAATAGCAGTTTACACGTAAAGTTGAAAATTTTCAGCACCAATGTAAGTTTGAAGAGTGTATAGGTTTAATTTGGACTTATGTGAGTGATAATTTTTATTTCATTTGTATGGGTGTGATACTCCATTCAAAATATAGGCTAAGCTAAAGGGGTTATTTGGGAAAATAGATCACTTACGATCCATGAAACTTGAAGTGGAGCTTACTTCATTTGATCCAGATGACTTTGCCTCTATTGTAGAATAACTCACTAAATTTAAGAATTTGTTGACATATTTAAAGGGGAGTGAATGAGATAATAAATATGAAGAGTGTGTGTACTTGATGTTTTCTAAGTTGAGTGGTCCATTATAAATCTTTGCTTCTACCTTTTTCTCTAGTATGGATGCCTTAGGTGATGCATTCCAAATGCCAGATCCAGAGTTATTTTGTGAGAGACTTACTAGGGATGATTCCAAATTATCTCACTTTGATTCTTCCACCTATCAAAAAGCATTAGTTGTATCACATCCTAAAAACAAGGAAAAAACTCAAAGTAAGAAGAAAAACACCCCTCCTCCATCTCAAAATGTACCTAAGCCCAAAACCAATACATCTAAACCCAAATCATCTTAAAAATCTAAGAATAAGTCTAACATATCTTGCTCCTATTGTGGGGGAACTGGTCATGAAGAGTATAGGTGTTTCAAGAGAATGCAAGCCCTAAAAGATGTAGTTAGGAAACACAAGATTTCTATCTCCACTCCTTCTCCATCTCATGAGCATGGGAAAGTACTCAATATTATTTGGAGATCATAGTTACATGTTTCAGATAGTTGGGTTCTATATTTTAGTGCTTCACACCATATGACTTCTTCCAAGGAGTCCTTTGTATCTCTTGGTTTAAGTTCTACTTCCAACATTGAGGTTTAGAGATTCTTATTTTATTTTTGTTAAGGGAAAGGGTGACATAAATTTATATGGTGGTTACATTAATGATGCATTATATGTGCTAAACATCACCACTTATCTACTATCAGTTTATTAGATTTGCCATTTTGGTCAGGGTAAGATAGTGACTTTCACACCATAGGGTGCTAAATTTCAATCTTTTTAAGAGCCATATACACTTATTACATAAGGTATTATTGATCATAGTGATCAAATCTATTATTTTAAGGGTTTTAATGATACTCTTCCTTTAGGAATGTGTTTAGTTTCTCATGTAGATTTTGAGAGTAGGCTTTAGCATGAGAGATTTGGACACCTAAACTATAAATATTTGAAAAAGTTGAGTACTCATATTATGGTAGAAGGTCTTCCTACAGTTTCATGTCTTGATATATTTTGCCCTAGTTATGCATTGGGGAAACAACACCAAGATCCATTTCCTACGGGTATGTCCACGAGAGCTTCTTCACCACTTGAGATTGTGAACAATGATTTGATGGTCTTTCCTACTCCTTCTTTCAACAAATCTAAGTATGCACTTACTTTCATTGATAATTTTTGTAGGCATACTTGGGTTTATTTCCTCAAGTACAAGAGTGATGTTTTTTCTCACTTAAAAATATTTAAGTCTTTGGTTGAGAATTAGTCTTAAAGTTGCATTAAGAAGCCTCATACAAATAATGGGGAGGAGTACTTTAGTTGATATTTCTCTTATTTTTTGGCATCCCATAGTATTATTCACCAACATTCTATTACACATACTCAATAGTAGAATGGCTTAACAGAATGGAAGAACCGAACTCTAAATGAGATGGCTAATTGCATGATCTATTCATGAGATTGACCTCCTATCTATTGTACAAAGGTAGTTAATTATGTGAACTAAATTTAGAACTATACACCACATAGATCACTTGAGCATATGACTCTGGAGGAGGCTTGGTATGGAACCAAGCTTGATAACTAATTTTTATGAGTCTTTGAGAGCCTAATCTGGGTGTTTATACTAAAGAAGAAAATGAAAGCATTGGATAAGAAGAGAAAACCTTTGATTTTTGTAGGGTGTTGTGAGGTAATGAGATATTTTCACCTTTTACATCCTGATACTAGTGATGTTCATTTTTTAACACATGTATAGTTTGATAAGCATTTCACACCTTATTTTTCTTCATTTTCTTCCATGCCTATTCTTTTTATTTTGATGATTCACATCCTCTTGAGGATTCATTCTTTGAGGAGCTAGTTTAGGAGATTCTTGAGGAGTTTATAGAGGATGAAGATCCAATTCGCAATGATGTTACCACTATGCCTAGTTGGGATCATACCACAATTTCTAAGCCAATACCTTTCATACATGATCTTCCACCCACTTTACATTATCATGAACATTTTATGGGTACTAGACTTTTATGTCTGGCATTCTCTAAGGATCCACATTATTTTTCACAAGATCATGGGATACAGGAGTGGGATGATGTGATGATAGATGAGTACTCTTAATTGATGAAGAATCATACTTAGGATTTGGTCACTGTTCCTAAGGGAAGAAATTTGGCTAAGTGAAAGTGGATTTACTACACTAAATATGTAGTTAATAGGTCCATTAATAAGTACAAGGCACATCTTGTTGTAAATGGGTTCTCTCAATTTGAAGGTATTGACTACTCTGAGACTTTTGCACCCATTACTAAGATAGATTTTATTCATCTTTTACTTTCTCTTGTTGCATCATAGGGTTGGCTAGTGTATCAAATGGATGTTAAGAGTGCTTTCTTGCATGGAGACTTGTATGAATAAATCTATGTGGAGTATCCTTCTAGGTTTGTTCATGATTATTCTCTTGTTTGTTGACTTAGGAGGTCTCTTTACGGTCTCAATAGGCCCCTCAAGATTGGTATGAGAAGATGGATTCATTTATTCTCTCCACTATCTTTGTTCATTGCCACTCCAATCCCATAGTATATATTCAACATATTGGGGAGGAATTTGTTATACTAGTCTTATATGTTAATGATATGTTTCTCATAGGTAGTTCATCCTCTCATATTTAGACTATTTAGCAGACACTTTTAACACAGTTTGACATGACAAATCTTGGTCTTTTGTATTTATTCCTTGGTTTAAATATTTCACAGTAAAATACAGATATTTATTTGAGTTAGCATAAGTACTCCCTTGATCTTCTTCAACATTTTGGCATGGTTGATTACAAGCCAAGTCACTATCCTTTTCAGTCTAAATTAAATCTCACTACCACTTGTACTAATCCACTTTATGATCCTACATTGTATCAATAAATGGTTTGGAGTATTATTTATTTGACCCATACTCACCCTGACATATCATTTGTAGTTGGACTTATATCTAGGTTTGTGCATGCCCCTCATAATAGTCATTAGCAGGATATCAAGAGGATTTTACAGTATTTGTGAGACACTACTTATTTTGGATTACACTACACCAAGGTTTCTACTCAGTTAGTTGGGTACATTGATTCATATTAGTCAATTTTTATTTATGATAGGCATTCCCTTATGGCTACATATTTTGTCTTAGTTATTCACCTATTACTTGGTTATGAAAGAATCAATAGGCTGTTGCACTTTCATTAACATAGGTTGAGTATAGGGCAAAAGTTACAATGAGTTAACAAATTTTTTGGCTTCATCAGTTATTGACAGGGTTTGGATTCATGCAATATTCAGCCACTATACTTTGGTATGACAACCAAAGTGAAATTCACATATCTCATAACCTAGTTGAGAATCAATGGACCAGTAAAATTCAGGTACATATACACTTCATTTTTCAACAAATTTAGTATGGAGTTCTTAGCTTGAAGTACATTCTGACTCAGCAATAGGTTGTAGATATATTCATAAATCCTTTTACTTCACCTCATTTCCTTGAGTTGTGTGGCATATTTAGGGTTTCAAAAGTTATCATTGGGGTGTGTTCATGAGGACATCTTCTTTTTTCATTTCATGGATACATATTATACATGAGTACCTTATCAGGCTTAGTTATTGAGACTCATACTTTGGATATGCCACTATTTATTTTTTGGCTATTATTAGCCCCTAACTTCACTTGAGGGGGGTGTTAGAGTATGTATTTCTCATTTTTTCTAGTGTATTAGCTAGATATTTTGTCCTTTTTATAATTTTATCCTATGTGAGGATTTATCCCACATTGGTTAGTCAGGCTAGTTCTTTGTTTTGACTTGTCTACTTATGCAAAGGTTTTCGTTTGTACTATCATCTCATTTTTTGAATAACACTTGACTCACTTTGCTTTGCTATCATTTGTTTGTAGTTTCCTTGTGTGATATATTTTTTGTTAACACTTATGAATCTTGGGTTGGAATGTTTATTCACCATTCCTAACAATATGTGTGTGTGTCTGTGGTTATATATATATATATATATATATATATATATATATATATATATATATATATATATATATATATATATATATATATATATATATATATATATATATATATATATATATATATAGAGAGAGAGAGAGAGAGAGAGAGAGAGAGAGAGAGGCATTCACCTACTGGAATGTGCCATTCATTAAATATTTAAAATAATATTTAATATTGATCGATAAATTATATATATATATATATATATATATATATATATGGTTATTACTATGTATATGTATACACATATACATATATATACATATATGGTTATTACAATATATATATATATATATATATATATATATATATATATATATATATATATATATATATAATCATAACCAAATATATATATATATATATATATATATATATATAGAGAGAGAGAGAGAGAGAGAGAGAGAGAGAGAGAGAGAGGTATTCACCTACTGGAATGTGCCATTCGTTCTATATTTAAAATATTATACAATATATATCTATAAATAATAATAACCAAATATATATATATATATATATATATATATAGAGAGAGAGAGAGAGAGAGAGAGGCATTCACATATCGAAATGTGCCCTTCATGCTATATCTAATTGATGGTCTGAATTTTAAGTTGGAGGATGAATATGGTCATGTTTTGTTAATGATGATACATGGTGTGGGCTAGTTGACTTGCATTTAAGGGACAAAGCTTGGCCAATAGAAATGCATTGGTGCACTAGTGACCAAGTGGGATATATTAAATTGTGAGTGGTCAATAAATTGAAGCAATGTCATGAGTACATTTTTCTATGTTTGAAAGTATGTTTCACTAGATATTTATTATATGTGTTCAATTTAATTAACATTTTTTTATTTACTCTCATAGAAAAGAAGTGCATGCAATGGTAGTTAAAAATGTTTGATCAAAAATATAAAATGCATAAAAATACAGGATAGTAGATCTGATCATCAAAAGGATCTATGAGAATGAGCTAATTGTGGTGTCATTAGGGAAAAAAGGAGATAAGAAGGAGGCAATGTCAGGTTTGAAAGTTGATCGATAGGTGAAGATGAGAGAAAGAGAGATGGATTGTTGACCCTCCTTTGTTGAAGCCATGAAAAGGTAGAATGGGAAGCCATTTATGGTAGCCAAATCTATTATCTCAATCATTTTTGAAGGAGAAAAACTAAAGGTGTTCTAAATATGGAATAGTAATGTCAAAAAGGGGTTTGATTTTCCACTTTCCTAGTTTATGGCCTGCTCTCTCAAATCTGAAGAAATGGACTGAGGAAAAGTAAAACCCTCTAATAGAAGGTACCCTAAACATTTTACCATGTGTAAAGGGTTTCTTTGTTGTTTTTTAATTCATATAAAAGATATGAATGTAGTGTTTAAAAAATACTTTTTAGCTTGGGAAAAGAGCATTCTAGTGTTGAAGCCATGGCATCCATCCTTTGACCCACTTAGTGAGATATTCAATGTCCTACCAATTCAGATAGGTTGCCTTATATTCCTTTTTAGTTTTAGTCTGAGGGAAATTTAAAATCTATTGGTGATGCTTTGGGTGAATTTTTATTTTTAGATCAGAATACAAAATTTATGTTTCATGTTATGTTCACTTGTATTCTGGTCAATTTAAATGTTTATATATATATACTTGTATTTATTAATTTTAAAATCCTAGGCCGAACCTAGAAACAACCCCTTAATTATGAGGGATTGTTATTTTAGTGTCATAAGTTTTTTACTACATGACATTTATTCGTAGATTTTGGTATGGTCAATCAAAAGAAGGGCATATCCTAGTGGAAGGAATTTTAGTATGGTATGGAAGATAGATATAGTGAGTGTAGTGATAGTGAAATTGAAGTACCTGATAGTCATGAGGATGATTCAAACTCAATATTAGTACCTAAAATGTTAGTGGGAGTTATGGATTCAACCCAAGTTAAACCTTATGAAGCATCTTTGGGTCACACAGAGGAGAATAAATCTGAGTTAGTTGGAGCCTTGTTGAAGGAAAAATTTATTTCAAAAAATAATATTGAAACTTCTTATTTAAGTGAGGGTCTATTGACTCAAGTTTCATTCAATAACTACAAATTTGAATTATCCCTTCCCATATTTCTCTATTTAGGGTAAAGAGGATATTGAATTGTTATGAAAAATAGAAGGAAATATGATTGTAACATAATAACCATGGTTTCATATACCTTAAAACAAATTTTAAGCTCCAAAATCCATATACAACTCTAAAAAATGTCATTTTATGCTCTCTTTTGCTCTCTTGGACTCAAGAAACACCAATTTCCTTCATAAGCAGATCTATATTTTAAAATTTTCTCTCTTTTTAGGTATATTACAGATATTAAAATAATTTTAAACCTTAAAGGACATAAAAAATTACTTCCATGCCAAATTTAAATAGATTTCATTCAATAAAACTCAAAATATGCACTTTTTGGTGTTTCCTAGCTTGAACAATTTCATTTTTGAATGCCTGTAGGTTTGCATTTTGATATTTTATTGAATTTATTAGGAATAAATACCTAATTATTTTTTATTATGACCTTTAATAAACACTTTCATCATTAAAACCATTGGATGTGCTCAATCAATCTCTTAAACCTCTCAAAATTATATTTTATGATTGTCTCTCTTGCTTGCTTAAAACCTTGATACATGTACCTTTGCCTTTATTCATTTTTTTCTATAATATCTCACACAGCTTTTATTTTTCAATGAGAAATTCAAAAATATAATTATTTCTCTTAGAATTAAGCCATTAGGGTTTAAGAACACCCGTTCTTCTTAACGAATGTTCATAAATTTAATATCATTTAACCCATAAACAATGCATGGCATATTTATGGCATATGTGCCAAAAAATTCTCCTAATACTATTTAAACCAAATCTTCTT
Organism: Torreya grandis; assembly: GCA_037957365.1. Lineage (NCBI taxonomy): Eukaryota > Viridiplantae > Streptophyta > Pinopsida > Cupressales > Taxaceae > Torreya > Torreya grandis. Next base: position 2,486,967 of record JARHVA010001475.1, on the reverse strand, counting down.
CACCTTCATGTACCAAACATTTAAAAATTGCCTTCACTAGCTTGCAACTAGCTAGTTAGAGGAATAAAAGAAACCTTTGTCAAAACTTGGACTTGTGAGTTGTTACTAAGCATGGAATTATAATTATTAAGATTTTATTATGTTTTATAGACATCTTTGAATCATCAATCCATGAGTTGAGTCTTCTTGAAAAGTTGTACATAAGCAAATTTTACCAATGGTGGCAAAATTGTCAACAGTTATCTTCAACATTTTAATATCTAATCTCTCCTTATCCCATGTTTGATCCTTTTTACCTTGAAAATTGATTTTTTAATCTTTTTTGACCTTAGTGGTTTAATTTATTTACCGACAACAAAACTACCATTGTTGGTGTCAAAACCATTACTTTAGGGAATGAAACTTCCTTTTAGTATCATGATTTTTTGCAGGGGTTTTTTAAACCATCATGGTGATTTTATATTATAAATCAGTGGTTACATCTCTAAAACCTACAAACCATGGTTATTTTGTTCCAATTTTATCATATTCTAATTTTAGCATTTGAGAGTTGAGTTTCCACGTACTTCACATGATTTATTCACATTTATTCCTTGATTTTATTTGTGTCCACCCTTATGATAGCCCAAATCAATACCACACTTGTTTTTATCACTTCCCATCCTTCCTAAGTTTAACTTTCACTAAACTAGTATTCAAATTCACCCTTGCACCTTCTTTGCTTCTTCTACTAACATCTCAATTTTAGATCTAATTTTTATATCAAATATTGGATTTTTAAAGTTACACACAACCATAGCCTATTTTCCTTCACTTTTAAGTTCTATCTTTGGTCATTTTTATACTAAACTACACATTGTTTTAGAAGGAAAGCCACTAGATCAACAACTTGCTCTTTTCTATCAGTGGACCAGCCAACCATAATCAGCTGCTTCCTTGTTTTGGATTGTGTTCCCCTTTATTATATTATTCTTGGTTCCATTTATTTGCTGCTATCTTCTGTCAAAGAGATCTACTGGTCATATTTAGGAGAGGAACTAGCTTATTGAGGATGATCTATAACAATACTCTCTTTGCTTCTATATAGTCTTACCTTGATCAGGTTGGGGGTTTTCATTTTTTATATATTATTTATTAGGTTAGAATAGTTTATATTTCATTTATTAATTATATTAGTTTTAGTTTTTGTTTTTTTAAAAATAAATTTCCCTCTCTTTCCTCTCTTGCACCAAAAACATGGTCTAGATATCTTATTTTAGATCTGCATATTATTTTTATTAAAATAATGTAGTATTGAATATCACATAGGGTAAATAAATAAAACAAAATAATAGGTAAACATATCATACATTAGTTATTTTTGAGTTTTATAAAACCTCGTTCATAAACAACTTTAAATCAAACATTGATGGAAACCTATGCAAATTAGATGGTCAAAACCTATCAATTCATATCTAGAATGCATTGATTTTATTAGTGAAAAACCACTAATTTTATAAAATTAAAAAAAAAAGGTTTGCATACTTTCATCCACAAATCATTTCAATTTATAAGCATTCAATAACATAAAAAATAGTTTTATCTTGCATATAAAAGTTAATTTTTGAATTTATAGTAAGTATACTTGCTAGGGTTTAAGTTTTATTTTCATATTTACATGTTAGAAAAGATAATTTATATTATCATATCATAAAATTTTCATATAAAGATCAAAATTAAATTAAATTCATCTAGATTAAATTGAATAGATCATCTCTCTAATCAGGCAAAACATATAAAAATTAGTAAATACAACTTTCTTTGAAGCTTTTTTTACCATTGCATGAATCATAAGATATCATTGAAAAGAAAATAAAAAACAAGTATCTTAATTTATTCATTTCTTTGTTACTTTCATCATTTCAATCTCATCAAGTAGTTTAGTCTTCTTATTTCTAACAAAACAGTACAAAAACACCCAAAAAATCAGAAAGCCTTGTCTAGATGAGCACAAACACTTAAACCTTGATTCTAACACAAAAATTAGTACCACATTCCAAATCACCTACTATAAAATATATTATGCTTATTGACCACATCACATTGCCTCTTGGATGACACTCCCTAAACATCCACTCCTTCATAGAGTAATTCTTTGAACCCTAAAATTAGATCCCAAGTGCTTGGAAGTAACATTTAATTTGATATTAATTCTGATCTCAAGATAAGATAATTATTTCTAAACCAATCCCACATCTCATTTTCCACTCCCTTAATAATATTTTATATCCTGTTATAATAATTTTAACTCAAAATCAAGCTTACCAATATAAATTTATCCAAGCCTAGTCATCCACCTCCCATTTTCCTTTTCTCTTCGGGACTATCCTCATCGTATATCATTAAATTTGGGTATGACATTGACATGACATATCTAACATGATAGATTTAACCAAATTAATAGAGTCATCAAACCTGATCACACTCGCTTAGCTATTCCTAACATTAACAAGAGCTTTGCCTCTTTGTCATCACGAACACACATGGACCTTGGACTTTCCTCTCTTCCCAATTAGACACCCTCAATGAACATTGTAACGTGGAAAATTTATTTTTAATCTATCATAAGCATACCTTAATTTATATCATCCAAAGCCCCATTTTTTAAATTAGTCTACCCAATTAATATATTCCCCATCCATTTATCTATTATGTCAGCTATCTTGACTAGACTTCAATAATTTAAGTTCACATGTTAGCATGTTTTTTTTTTGCATGTACATAAATTGGTGAACTTGATGTGAAAGTCTTATGATTTTATGTTTCCCATTTTATTATTTATTTATCATTCTTCTCCATCTTTCTCCCTTCTTCCATTTATTATTCAGGTATTACTATACCCCCGAATATGTTTGGATAGGATATAGGAGGATGTCTTGGCCTAAAAGGCTAAAGGAGAAGTCATTAGGTCCCTAGTGAATCTTGTTTAGTTAGTTGGAATAATAACACTTCAAATAAAAACATAGAATACCAATTTCATGACTATCCAAACCTTAACTAATAAACTAGGAATGGGATACCAATCCATAAAGTGTGGGACATATCATAAATCTTTAATAAACATAATAATTATAACAACATGACTTTTACTATTGGGAGTGGAGCCACTATTCATGTGGTAAATAATCCTTAAGCTAGTTTTCAAAATCTAGATGCAAAAAGATCTGTTAGATATGATAATATATTGGAAGAATATGGAGAATGAGGTAAAAATAATGCAAACAATTTCACACCCCTCTAACAAAAACAAAAATAACTCTAACCCACCTTAATAAAATTAATCAATTCCCCTCAAATATTCTACCATAAATCAACCTCTCCATAATTACCAACCTCTCCCTATGACTCCTCCCAAAAGATGGTACCTAGAACCATTACCACTTTAATCTGAATGAACTCATCCTTTCCTTGGTGGGTTACATTCATGATTTAGAGAGAAACCATCTCTCTCTTTAAATCAAGGAATGAACTCCAAACTTTCTAATCATGTTCACTCCTCTTTGGTACCCATTAAAACAATGTCTAATCATTTGCCACAACAACAACCCTCCACACTTCCAACACAAAAACATGCCTACATACTTCCTCCCAACTATGTTTCTAACCAACCCCAAAGGATATTCTCTCTCATGGAGTCCCCAACACAAAATCTTATGACATCTATCCACCCTATCAACCTCTAAACTAAGTTCTACTTGGAAGTGTGTTTAAATACACTCATCCCAATGATGTAATGGCCAACAATCTTCCACCTTGCATTCATCTACATTACATTTCACCCACATATAGTCTTCTTTTATAATACCAAACCCTTTTTTATCTAACACTCTTCCTCCTTACTATCGCATTTTATCCAAGTCCACCCAATCAAATAATTATTTTTTGGCCTATTCTACACCACCTTATCAAGCACCCTTTTTCCTCCTAGTGGTCACATAAATAATCCTTATCTGAACCCACCTCTTCAATCTTATCCTACCATGCCTTTGATGGACCTAAATTTTATGGGGACTTATGTTAAATATCTAAAGTAACCCCTTAATCATAGTATATGATGGGCCCTTTTACTTCATCCCATATTAGACCTTCTAAAATTTAAAGGGGAAGGAGATCCCAATGCACTTGTCAAAGCATATGTTATGGATGTTAAGGAAATCTTTCCTTTGGATGTGGTTATTGTAAAAATATTTCTCAAAAAATTATAAGGAGTTGTCCTTGACTAGTAATACCACCTCCTAGAGGCCTCTATCCATTCCTTTAGATAGCTCATGGTAAAATTTGTTAATGCCTTTGACATCAACACGTTGTTTAAAAAAGGCATTTGAGTGTTCCTCCACGTTAAAAAATAAAATAATGAATCAGCTACCCATCTCATTATAATATGGTGGCAAGTCTAATATTCATTTTCAATTACACCAAACATTGATCAAACATAACTATGTTATATATTTATTCACTCCCTTAACAAAGAGATGATGGAAGATGTCCAAAAGTTCCCTTATCAATCCTATGAAAAATAATTTGAAAGAGCTTTATGAATTGACCAAGAGGCAATTGATAGTGGTCACCAAACCAATGGTACTTACTGGTGTATAGTCATTTTTGATCCTATGAAAAATAATTTGAAAGATCTTTATGAATTGATCAAAAGGCCATTGATAGTGGTCACCAAACCTATGGTACTTACTGGTGTATAGTCACCCTTAACTAAAATAATGGGGGTTTTAAAAATTTGAACCAAAGTAATTATAATAAAAACCAAGGCCCAAGGTTCTTAATAAAAATAAAAATGACACCACTAATGGCATGACTAACCAAACCAAGTCAAACCTTATAAACAATAATCAATTGTAACACATGAAAAAAATAATGAAAAACAATAATGGTATGAGGAACTATAATACTCCACCTATAGTTAATGCAAATTATTTTAATTGAACCCCACCACACAACATGAAATTCCAAACCAAAACTAAAACCAAATTCATAACTTTGACCATTTTCATAGTTCCAAAACCAACCATTTTACCAAAATAAAAATCAACATGGATTTAGTAAACATGGAAAAAATCAGAGGCCTAGGGAATATGATTCCAATTTATATTCCCACTTCCACAGAGGGTTGGACATGACACTCATTTTTATTGAGAGTACAAGTAGTTCATTTGAAGACTCCCTGAAGAACAAAGGCAAATTTTTTTGGACATATTATTAGAGAATAAAAATGCAAACCCTCAAGCTCAATTCAATGGTCCCAAAACACCTCAAAACTAAAACCTCCAAATCTATCAAAACCCTTTCTTGAACCATCAATCATGAGTTACCCAAAACCAACCACAAGGTAACCCAAAAAATTAATCAATTCAACACAACCAACCTATGTAGACATGCACTAATGATACTAAGTATTATATTTATAGGAAAATCAACCTTGATGTATCTCCTCAATTAGAGTTTTAAGGGAAAACTAGAATGATAGGTATGGTGGAGTTATAAAATGACGTAAATATCATCACTTGCATATGAGAATATCATCCCACAACTCCTTGCTCTTCTAAAATCTTAGATGATGATGTCATACCAAAACCTATGAGAAACTAAGACTTAATTATAGACCTTATAAAGAAAAATTTCCACATATTATTTTTTAACTTTCTCAAAAATTGTCCTACCCACTATTTATCATTGTTTGGAACTTATCTAGTGTGACTCCTTCAACTCAAGCCCAGATCAACCATATTGATGTTGATATGTTTCCTTCAAGTCAAAGTTTGAGTGATGTTGGCTATTTATTTGACCTCAGTAGTCTCCCTCCCAAGTTTGAGATGACCAAGAGGGGTAATCCAACCTTGTTTTTACAAGTATGTATTTATAACAAGTATGTAAAATTATCAATGGTTGATGATTGAGTACCCTTTAACATATTCCTCTTTTCATTTTTACAAAATCTTAGTTATGGATAAACCGATTGCTCGACTACATGTAACACCCTTCGAGGCTATGATAGCATCAAAACTACTTCAATTAGAAACTTCATGCCTCAAGTTACCCTTGGTCCCAAAAACCATGTTGACAAAATTATATGTAATTGATAAAGAATTAATTACAACATGAACTTAGGCAGACCTTGTATTCATAGGATGAAGGTAATCCCTTCTACCCTTTTCCAATAAACAAATTTCCTCCATATTGGAAAGGTTTTCGTTACCCAAGGAGACCCCAAACCCTTTTATGTTCTTCAAGTAGCCATGCACAATAAATTGGGGTTACACATTGATTATCATCTACCCACCAATGGTGTGGTGAAACCCCCACATTTGGTCAAGCTCAAACATACCTCGAAGCCCAAAGTAGATGTTTTGAAAAATGGGGTGAGCTTTCTAAATCTCTTTTAAAAGACAAGCCTAAATAAAAGGAAGTTGTAACCAAAAAAAGTAAGTGGTAACGATCTTATAACAATACTAGTCATCTTGACCATGTTTATGGCTGAAATCATAAATATAGTAGAAAATGATACACATATTACTCCTCTATTTGACCCATGATGGGTAGGAACTTAATATATTTCTACATTTGAAGACGAGGAAACCCAATATGGGTTAGATAGTATATGAGATATAGACATGGTTGAGATTTTAGAAGATTAAGAGATTACACCTAACCATGATGAAGATTCACACTATACATGTGATCAATGGGCCCATTGATCACATCATAATGATTTACTGATTTAGGGGCTCCAAGAACTTGAATAATTAGCAAGTTTTATGGGATAATCTTTCATACACATGAAAATCATAAAAATACTAGGATGTAATGTATTAGCTCTATTAGTCAATAAAATCATAAAGTCAACTTTGGGAGAATTTATCAAAATCCAAGGTTATAATAAATTATAATGAATACTCAAGCTTTGATTTTCATAACTTTGGAATTATTTAACTTTAGAATTTAAGGGCTACCTTAGACTCCCAAGGTTTCTCCATGTGGCTTAATCATGTTAACTCGATTCTTGTGAAGTATATAAAGAAAGATGATAAGTATAAATACCCCAGGTAAATGAGATGAAGATAAGTGTCATGATCAATGAGATGTATGGCCAAATTATAAATTTAATTTTGAGATTGACATGTCTTAAATATATGACTAGGCATATAAAGTTGACGAAAATTTTCCATATGGAAAACAATAACCTACCAAAGTTGATTGGCAAATTTAAACCCAAATAGGAACAAAATAAAAATTAGTTATTCACATTGATGTTGCATTAAATTTGCATTCAATACTCAGGCTTAGACAATATATTTAAAATACAAGCAAAGACAAGTCACTTCGCCATTAATCCACAAGTTAAACATTGTAATTTTGAGCTCTCAAGCAACTAAAAGCCCTAGTTTTTTCTATAAAATATATAAGACTATTTGGATAGTTTTAAAAGGAGATACATAGTCTTAGATTGATAAAATGGATTCTCAAAAACCATATTGCAACTAGGCCCATTATACATAATCTATTTCTAATAGCATTGAGTACACAGACATAGTATTTGATAAAAGTGCCCTAGATTTCAAGTTCCCCCATTGATTTATCTATCTATAATGTAGTAGAGTCCATAGTGCCATTCTCCTCACATGATTTTATATCTCAGGAGGATAATCAATGATATATTACCAATTAATAACATGGGACTACACAACATGGGTATAAATCTCGAGGTAATGCACTGCATATATTTACTTTATGATTTGTTCTTTAATAGAACTTGTACTGGGGATTGTTTGCATCTTAAGAAATGAAATAATATATTTGCATATTTTTTGATATGGGTGTTTAATGGGTACATTAGGATTACAAGGCCTAGTTTCCTATAATCATGTCTTGGCTATTGTATGGTTAGACAATAAAATAGTGGATTAGAAATTGAAACAATGGTTATTAAAAGGAGAGAGCTTAAATCCAAAGGGATGTATTTACTTTAGTAGCATAATCAAGTTTAATCCTAGTATTAGGTTAAATATGGCCCTTTTGAATAGGTTATATGTCTTCACTAGTATCACTTGCATACAATTAGAATGGGTCCCATTGTTAGACATTTTCTTGACTTTAGACAAAATTATGGCCCTAGGATAAATTATCAGTGTCAGATTAAAGGTACAAATGTTCAAACATGAACAAAGGTTGGTTGACAATTTTTTTTACATGATGTCCTATCTATTAGATTTAGTCATTGGGATGGTCCATAGAGCTCATGGGGAACTATGGAAGCCATCTCTTAAGTAATTGAATTACAAAAATTGTGAAGACTATTCTTTATTATTATTTTATATATTTATAAATGAGATTACTAAAATTTATGAGGATGTTTATCATTAAGTTTACAAGGCTATTTATGGAACTTAAATGCCCAGGATATCTAAGAATTTGGGAAGGAATATCTCCAAAATGGGAAATTATTGGTACTACCTAGATTGTACCATCATTTGAATTGAGGGAATAAGAATACCCCATTTATTTTTTCCATGCCACATCCCAAACAAGGTAGTAGAACAAGAAATTACACATCAATTGTATAAATGTATAAATGAGGAGCTTAGCCTCATATACCAATATTATTACCACAATTCCCTATAAGCATTGATAAATTTCGGTTTGTAGTGAGGGCACACCTCAATCAAGTGGGGAAGGTTATAACCCATTACAATTTGAAGGTGGGATAATTTAGAGAATGGGACCCTAGGGGAAATGCTAGGAAATATCTTAAGTTATTAATGGAGATAAAAGGGGTGACCATTAGATATGGTCACAAAAAATATGAACATGATGTTATCTTTTTGAATCTTTAGATGATTTTAAAGCTTGTACTTGTACGAGGGATAATCAGATGTCAATGATCATTTACCAAGCCATCCAATATGACCCAAAAATCACCAAAGAGTAAGAAAATGAAATGTTAAAGAAATAAAAAAAGGATTGGATTCATTGGTGGCCTTAGCTTTATCCTCAAGACCTAGTATAATAGGACCAACCTCCTTCTCCCATAGAAGATGACACTAATATACCAATGGAAGAGCTTAGAAGCTAAAGGATAGAGAATCTCTAGATTAGTAAATAGATTATTAAAGGCCTCCCTAGTCCTGATCCAACCTCAATCCATATAGTTTCCACCACTTTGGGCATAGCCACAATAGTATGAAAAAATAAGCACATTTTCTCAAGAACCTCTGGCTCCACTTACTTTGGTAACACAAGTAAACATCCCTAAGTTTTTACAAAGTTATTTCTAATCTCTTCCATATAATCCTCCATCCCCTCAATCATATCAAGTGAATCCATCTCCAACCATCACCATAAGTGAGGTGACATATCTTTAAGCATTTCCTACTATACCAATCTCATTTACATCCACTCTTACCTCCACCATTATTGTTCCACATCCCATACCTTCACCATCACCTATGTTAGTAGTTCATACTATTGTGAATCCTTCATTATTTTCATCTTCCACTTCACCTCTTATTCTCCCATAGTTACTTACCAAAGGAAATATATAATTATTTTAGCCTCCTTCAAAATTCAACAAGTAGAGGAAAGACCATCATTAGGTCATGTTACCCTAGGAGGATCCCGAGATCAGGAAGTAGAGGAGGAAGAACATGAACATTTAATATCAATAGTGGATTATCCCATGGATGATGAAGAATAAAATTCAAAAATAATGAAGATAACAGAGTAAGTATTAAGTGAGGAAAGAGTCCAAGATGAAGTAGAGAAAGAGGCATAGATAGAAAAATCTAAATCCATAAGCCTTGAATCCTGAATGAAGAAGTAACTCTAGTTGGATCACTAGACCAACATATTCTTACTTAGGAAGAAATATAATATCAATAAGGTAATTTAATATATTGATTCATCCATTATTATTATTATTATTATTATATATACTCAAGATATAAATTTACCACCTATTATTCTTAGGCCACCATTTTCTAGTTTTATTGAATCTTCCATTCTTTCCACACCAACGCAAATAATGGCTCCTAAAAAGAGAGTCTATTTTGAGAATTTAGTTTTAGTTTATATTTTAAATCCTCAAGGTCCACGAGTTACCCAAAATATTTATCTCAATTGGATCTATTATTACCATAATCTTCACTCATTCAATCTACCATAGTGACAATTTTGAAAACCCTAGGCCTAAAAAAGTATCTAGCATATATCATCCCCTATAAGGAAGTATTAAGATGGAAAAATATTATTAATCCAATATCCAATTTACCATCAAAATAAATGATTCAATGCCACTTATAATAATAACTCCACCTCTAATAATTACTCCATCTTCTACCTCTGAAGACACTAGCCAACCTAAAGAATAAGGGAACTCATTGTACCCCAATGGGTTAAAGAGATATAAGGCCATAGAGATGACAAAAAAAAATTGTCTTTATAAAACTACTCGTTGTCTCGACCTATTTTGATAATTAAAGTGGAACAATTTAGACATTTATAAAAAATAAATGAGTGAACAAAAGCACATGGGAGGAGATAGTGTTGGAACAAATGGAAAAAGTTTTTCCCTTGATTAATAATCCCAAAATAAATCCAAGTGATCCTATAAAATATGTAGATGATTCTTTCTATTTTGTGGATTCAAATTGGGAGTCCATGAAATAAATGTATAAGATCTAAGAACAAGCACAACATAAGTTTCTATAGAGACAAATCAGCCATGCTCATCGAGATATTGTGGACATAGTCCAGAGTACAACCAAAAGGTTGTATAACATTTTGAATACTATTCAAGTATTTATGGGTGAGTCTCAACCTAATAGGGTGAGGGTGATAAAACTATGGAACCAATTAAAATATTTAAAAAAGAAACTCAACTTCCTATTTAAGTGTGTAAGAAATAAAGTATATAATCACCTAAACCTAATATCTACCTAGTAATCTACATGGGCTTTGAAATATGTAATTTCAAAGTGGGATAGTGCCTTTAATTTGAACACACAAATGAAATTTTTTATGGTAATTTTTTAATCTAAAAGAGTGAGGCATTAGATATCCTAAAAGATGTTAGGGTTACAGATGTGATAACCTCCACTAGGAAAATAGTAAATAGATCTGATTTTGAAAAACTTATTCAGTAAGCTTCAGATATATTTAATAAGGAATTTGAAGGAACCATTATAAAAATAATGATGAAATTCTATAGATAATTATTTTTTTCCAAGGGTAAAATGACTAAGGCTAAAGTTATCGAATGAGATTTAAAGCATCGAAAGTAGAGCATATAAGGTTGATGGTTGAAGCCATCAATAAAGAGTTTGAAGATGCGTATGCATTATTTCAAGAATTAAAATCCATATATGAAGCTTCCTTTGAACCTTGATTCATGGGGCACCTCAAAGCATATAACCTATCTTGAGAGATATCATTCTTAGTCCATTCCTTACATATATCATTACTTGGGAGCAAATCAATCCATCATCATAACTAATCATAATGTGAAATCATTAGCTTAAGTGCATTAATAACATCTATGGGTCAATCTTAACACTTCATCCATCAACTTATTTTCTAAACACTTGTCTATGTGTTGAATTACATGTGGCTTGAAGTCTATCCCCGTTATCATCAATGTTTACACCATTTTCACTAGTAAGAGCATTTAGACTATGCAAGAAACACTTGGGGGTATGGGGCTCCTGAGGTAAATTATCCCACTAATTCTATCACCATCATTCATCCAAAATGTGATTTCATTTGTTCTCATTTATATCCAAAATCGTATGGTTATCTCTGGGTGTCCTCATCTATCATTAAAAGCTCTCATAAATGTTGGATTCATAGTTGTTTTCACATATGTTTTGTTGTGGTTATGCTTAACTTGTCTTTGTTAAATTTTTTTACTCTTAATTATCTTGTCATGTGTCTTATCATTTACTTCTTTTATCTCACACTCGTCATTTTTATTTGTGTAAACTTTTTTTTAATTTTTTTTGTTTATGCTCATATTCTTTCCACTTTTTTGTTTTTATTTGTTTTTATCATTTTTTGAGTCAAGATTATTTTGTGTATTATATTATAGTGTGATTATGATTTTTCCATATCATGATACACTCTGTTTTGCATAAATTACAATCTTTTCAGTCCTTATGCATAAAACAAAGATATTCATCATGGTTATTTCATTTCATTGGTGATTATTTTTTTATGCTAAATTAAAACTTAGGTTGCTCAAATCTTACTCACATATTCATGTTGGAATTCCAAAGCAAGGAAAAAACAAGCACAAGGTAGTTGTCTAACCATCCATACAATATCCATCCATGCTATCAATTTACACTTTCTAATTCATCCTCTTTATATATCCTATCCCCTCCCATTCCAATATTTTCCCCTCCAACCCATCATTTTCATATTTTACAATAGTTTTTCTCCATAATTTTAGGCCCCATTTAATTAAAATGTTATCAATTTTTAAAAATTGCTTGCAACTATCAATTCTGTAAAATCTTCCTCTCAAATTAAAAAATCTATATTTTTTGTTTTCATGCCTGAAGATTACCAAGATATATCATTCCCACCTCTACTTATTTGAATCCTGAGTCTTGAGCACCATCAAGTATGCCACTTTCGAGCAATAAATATTTTTTTCCTATCTTTTCTCTAGTTTTAGGTAGGGGCAAATCATTTTACACCAACTTTAATATTGCATGTATGATATTGATTTCTCATGCTTAATTTCTTGACAAACTTCATTATCACCACTTCATCATTTTTACTCCTACATCATTTTGAGTGTTCATTCAATTTACCACACAAACACTTGAGGGGGCATTATCATGGGTCCCTCATTTTATTTCAATTATTATCTTATTCTTCTATCCAAACTCCTACATCTATCAGTTATAAATGAAAAAAATAATAACATCCATTATTTTTTTGTTTGATTTTTTGTTTTTTTCCACCTTTTCAGCGACTTTTTCATTCTTTAAAAAGTGATAACTTTAAAAATGTCTCGTAATGATTTTTTAAAGAGGGAAAAAATGTAGACACTTAAAACCAGACACTTTGTGTTGATTTTAGTCTTCTTTGTGCTAAATACCTAATTATCTCTAATCATCCTTAATTTTTCCTAATCATTATTCATCACCACTATTCACTATTTGTTATCCATAAATTAATTCAAATTTAAGTAACTATTCTCTATCTAATTAAAAATTCCATAGATTTTAGAAATACATAATTTTCATAAATCTAAAAAATCAAAATTATCCTCACATGCCCTAAGGCTCTGCCTATCCCCACCATTCTAATTTATTAATACTATTGTCCTTCATGATCCAATTTAATATTCTACCTTTATTCCCATTGTCCTCTATGATCTGATTTAATAATCCAACTTTATTCTCATTATCTTTCATGATCCAATTTAATAATCCACTTTTATTCCCATTATCTTCCATGATTTAATTTAATAATCCACTTTTATTCTCATTATCTTCCATAATGATCTACCTCATATCCACTTACTAATTTTATATCATATCTTCCTTCCAAATGAATTTTATATTCATTTGTGAGTCCCTCATGTTATCCACTCCAAATTTTAATTCAAAATTCCTAATATAAATTAAAAATTATCTTTTATTCTTAGCTCTTCATCTTCATCTCAAGATGGATGGTTGACATCCATTTCTAAATTTTATAAATTGAAAATTCTTCCTCCAATTTAACCAAGCTTCTTCATTACAAAGTTATTCTGCTAGCATATCTCATAAGCTTCTTCATTAAAGGTTTATCATACTGAGATTATAATAGTTGCATACCACAACGCTGCCCATTTTCCCTTGTATTGGAAGAGTGCGCAACCATAATTCAAAGAGAGAAAATAGAATTCACATCGCAATGGAGAAAGCTTTTTTTTTTGTGCTAAGGTAAAATTTTGTTTTGTTTCTTTCATTTGTATCTCTATCATAGGTTGAGTTAGTTTAAATTAAGATTTCATTTGATTTTTAATTATTTAAATTTATAGATTTCCTTAATACACTTACCTTGACTGAGATCAGAGGTCATTGGATGTAATGAATTTTACACAAGTTTCACACTTCCCTTTCACTTGCCATGGAGGAGCTTTTCCCATGGCCACATTAACCTTACCTTCAAATTAGCCAAACCAATGGTCTCAATTAGACTCATTTTTATCAATTCAGCAATAGGCTCTGGGAATTCACTAACTATATCCAAAGTTGTCTGTCTAACTCTCTCAATGTCCTTAGAGATCTTTGCATCTTTAAAAATAAAATAAAGATTAGATTCTAGGAAAAGAAGAAATTATGCTAATCTTAGCAAAAATGATTAAAAAATAAATATAATAAATTATGCTGAGAACATATTAGCATTCATATCTTATTATTATCGAGGCACTATTCTATAAATTCATATCTTTATTCTATATAGATTTATCTAAGATATAAATATTATTTATATAATTTTAATATTTCATAAAAAATTGTAATAAATTTATATTAATATTACGTTATAAACAAATAGGGTATGAAAATAAGTCATATCTATTTACTTTATGATCTATATTTTTTTTTTCAAAAAACCTTATAATATTACAAATGTAAAAACACATATCTATAAATTTTGTGTTGATAAATATTACAATTGTTTACCTCATATATAATTGTGCTATTCATTTCATATATTTTATTTTTATTTATATGATTTTTTTTAAAATATCATGTTAATTAAAAGTGTGTATAGTTTTTTTTTTGACTCTAAAATAATTAAAAGTTAACACACTCAAGTCATTACACCTCCCAGCGTCCTCGGATACTGCTGAAGAAACACCTATCGATGCAATTAGAAGAGGGAAAGAGATAGATTCTAACACATCTATTCAATACAATCTACAATGCCCAGAGCATCAAGAGATTTCCAATCATTAGCCTTCTCAATAAAAGTAGCAACAATAGTTCTAAGGGTATTGGCTTGATCAAGAGCTAGGATCTTCAAACCTAACCTATACATATGCCCATCCTTCTGTTAGTGTATATATATGTTGGAAAACATTAATTTGTCCACTATTCAATTTTCATGTCATACACCTCTCTCTACTCTAATGCCATGTACTCATTAATAATTAAAACTATCTGTTTGAGTCACATTCTCCATCTAGACTATTTTCCCACCTCACACATGCTTGTAATGGTCTTTGGTATAAAATGTTCAAGCACATCTATTTAAATAGATAAAGTTTCAATCTTTGTATCATAAATCAATAAAAGTCTATTTATGAATGTTGTATCATGTCTTAGCCTTTTAGTCTAATATCAAATCCGATGGTGAAGATCCTCGAAAGCTTCAGACAAGAGAAAGAGTGAAGCTTGAGAAGAGTAGCTAGGAGATTGGAAAAAATAATCAATTGCAACTAGACTATGGTAGAGTATCTATCTTTTGATCATTGTTTGTAGCCAAGGAGCAGTTTTGATGCCTGATTGCAGCAGGCTTATCATAATTGTAAACTATAACCACTACCAAAAGAGATGCCAACTTGTAAAGATGAAAAGGAGGCAATTTGGAGAAAGCTATTCTAGAAAGGGAAGTTGCCCCTAAATGTTTATCAGCTATTGTAGTGAAGGCATATCATTATATTTATAGAGGAATACACCAAAGTCAAAGGAAAGCAAGCTGTTATAGTTTTAAATGCCCTCTACAGAAGGAGTTTGCATCAAAATTTAAATATGTGAAGCTGTAGTCTTAGTTTTCTCTATATGTTTTAAATTTTTTCAAAGGTCTATCACACAAATCATTCAAGGGAGACTTACTATTTATTTAAGGGAGATTATAGTCATTCTAACCCACAATATATTTATTAAAGCCAATCTAAAAGGGGACCTTAGATAATATTGATGAGTCACTCCACAGGAGTTTACACTACCTAATCTATAAGGTGAGATTGTGGTATATTTGGTAAAACCATTTTAGATAGCTTGTTTGCAAATAACTTCTATTCTCATAGTTTGAAGTGTTTTCTTTTGATCCAAGTAAGGGAGTCAATAAAAAAGATATATTTTTTAAAGTGAGTTGTTTATTTTAAAATTTTATTAAAGAGTCACCAAATTAAGAGGAGATTATAACATTAAGGAGGAGATATAGAAATCATGGAATCTAGTAGTATAATAAGTGAACCTCAAATTTTGTTATTTACTAGTAAGAATTATGAGTTTTAGGAAGATAAGATGAAAACCTTATTCTATCCTCAAGATTTTTGGGATTTGGTAGAAAATGGTTTTATAGAACCTCAAGATCCAACCACTTTAACACAAGCAAAACAAGATGAACTTAAGGAAAAGAAAAAGAAATATGCTAAAGCCATGTTCTTTATTCAACAAGCTATGGATGATTCTAAGTTGCTTAGGATTACTATAGTAACTAGGTCTAAACAAGCTCGAAAAATCTTAGAAACTTCATATGAGGGGACAACTAAAGTAAAAGTAACAAAAATATAGACACCAAGAAGGAATTTTGAAAATATTCAAATGAATGCATCAGAATATATAAATCAATTCTTTAGTAATATAATGAATGTTATGAATAAAATTATGTTGTATGGAGAGAATATATCTAATCAAAAGGTGATAGAAAAAGTTCTTAAAAGATTTATTAATAAATTTGATGTAATGGTAGTTGTAATTAAAGAATTGAAAGACTTATCTTAATTATTAATAGATGAATTGATAGGATCTTTGTTATTCCACAAAAGCATGACGAATAAAAATAATAATTATTCCATTGCGAATACTTTTAGATCATAGGTATCATTTGGTAGAGGAAGAGGAAGATCAAACTTTCAAGGAAGAGGAAGAGATAGAAGTGGACACATGAGTCTAGATCAAGGAGAAAGGACCAAATAACACAACCAAAATTTTAACAATAGAGGATGTGGAAGAACTCAATCATCAAAGTTTGATAATTTCCACATTTAATATTATTATTATAAGAAATTTGGCCATCTTGCAAATGAATGCAAAAAGAAACACGTAGAGATAGATAAACATAAAGTAAATTAATCAGATGTATTTGATAATAACTCTAAAAGTTTACTTATAACTTGTAATGTTACTCAAAAAAGTTTTAATGATATATGGTTTTTTGATAGTGGATGCAACAATCACATGACAAAAAATAGAGATTTATTTACTAGCTTGGATGACTCTATAAAATATGAAGTGAAATCAGGAAATGATAGCAAAGTCTATCTGTAATTAAGAAAAGTGTTATAAACATTTTGACTAAGAATGGAGAAAAGAGATATATTCTTGATGTTTTCTTTGTACCTAGTTTAAAACACAATTTTTTGAGTGTTGATCAATTAGTGCAAAAAGGGCATAAAGTTCTCTTTAACAATGATGTATGCATAATTATGGATAGAAATCCTAGTGATAGGTTAATTGCAAGGGTCAAAATAATTATGAAGCGAATGTTCCCCCTCTAGATTCACTGTATCCAAGGAACAAAGGAAGTCAACTTCAAGACAATGTACTTAGACTAGACATGGCTCTGACATTTGAGGTATGGCCATCTTCATTTTAGAGGTTTGAGTTTATGAAATAAATAAATATGGTGAAAGGATTACTAGTCATAGAGCATCTAGCTAGTTCATGTGAAAATTGTTTATTGGTAACACAACATAGAGAAAGTTTTCCAATAAAAAAATCATATAGAGTAAGGACACAATTATAATTAATTCACACTAATATATGTGGGCCAATGCAGATCCCATATTTAGGTGAAAAAATATATTTATTAACATTTATTGATGATCTTAGAAGAAAGACTTGGGTATATTTTCTCAAGCAGAAGTCTAAAGCCTTCGATTAATTCAAGGAGTTTAAAGCTTTGGTGAAAATAAAAAGTGGCATATACATCAAGGTACTCACATCTGATATGGATGGTGAGTTTAGTTTTAATGAATTTTTATATTTGTGTAGATATCATGGAATCAAGAAATAATCTACAATAAGGTACACATCACAAAAGAATGGTTTAATAGAGAGGAAGAATAGAACCACAATAAATATGGCCAAGAGCATGCTAAAGGCCAAGAACTTATCCAATGATTTATGGGTAGAAGCAGTAGCATGTGTATTATACATTTTGAATAGGAGTCCTACAAAGAGTGTCAGGGACAAAATTCCACCAGAAGCATGGAATGGTAAGAAACATAATGTATCTCATTTTAGAATTTTTGGATGTGTTGCTTATTCACTAGTGCCATTTGAGTTGAGAAAAAAAAAGATGATAAAAATGAGAAATGTATTTTTATCAATTATAGTGAACAATCAAAAGTTTATCGACTATATAATCCCATCTCAAAGAAATTGATTACTAGTAGAGATGTTGAATTTAAGGAAGGAGAATCATGAGATGTAAATGTTGACAAAATAGTCACAAGTGGAGCATCAATATCTCATAGTGAATAAGAACCAGAAGAACAACATGGTCAAACAAATCAAACAATACCAACTACTCCACCAAGAAATGTTGTGCAGGACACACCATCAGGTCATCTAGTTCATCCTACTCTTAATTCAAATGTAAGTGATGATTTAAATCCCACACTTGCTTTATTAAGACAAAGGAATAAAGGTAAGAAAATAAAATTTTTAAAAGAGATATATGATCAAGGAGAAGAGAATGTAGATTTGTATTCAAATTTTTCTTTATTCTCTTACGATCTTGTATATTTTGAAGAAATAGTGAAAGAAGATAATTGGATCAAGGCAATGGATGAAGAAATGGACTCTATTGAATGAAATCAAACATGGGAGTTAGTGGATCTATCTAAAAGTAAAAATTGTATAGGAGTCAAATGGGTTTATAAGACTAAATTTAATGCTAATGGAAAAATTGTAAAACATAAAGTAAGATTAGTTGCAAAAGGATTTTCACAACAATATGTGATTGATTATGATAAAACATTTGCTCTAGTTGCTAGACTTGATATAGTTATAACTATTTTAGCAACAATTGTATAAAATAATTGAAAGGTCTATCAAATGGATGTGAAATCAACGTTTTTGAATGGCTTTCTTGATGAAGAAGTTTATGTTAAATAACCACTTTGTTATGAGGTATATGGTCATGAATATATAGTTTGTAAATTGAAAAAGGCACTTTATGGTTTGAAACATGCACCTAGGGCTTGGTATAACAAGATTGAATCATATTTGATAAGCAATGAATTCAATGCAAGTAGCAATGAACCCACATTATATATAGACCAATGAGCAAGGTAAAATTTTGATTGTGTGTATGTATGTTGATGATTTGATTTTCATTAAAAATTTGTAACTAGTAAACATGTTTAAGTTAGCCATGATGAAAGAAATTGAAATGATAGATTTAGGCTTGATGAGATACTTCTAAGGCATTGAAGTTATTCAACCTGATAAAGGTATATTCATTTTTCAATCCAAGTATGTCAAAGATGTGTTGAGAAGATTCAAAATGTTGAATTGTAATCCAGTACCAACCCCAATTGCAATAAGAAAAAAATTTAGCAAAGAGGATAAGTGCTCAAATGTTGATCCAACTATGTTTAAAAGACTTGTTAGAAGTCTAATGTATCTCATAACTACTAGGCCAGATTTTATGTGTGGTGTTACTCTGATTTCAAGGTTCATGGATTCACCTTGAGATCTTCACTAGCAAGTCGGAAAAAGAATATTGAGATATGTTGTAGGAATAATAGGATATGAAATTTTATATTCCAAAAATAATGATTTTAGTTTGATTGGTTATACTGACAATAATTTTGTAGGTAGTATAGATGACAGGGAGAACACTTTCAGACACGTCTTTCATTTTACATCAGGGGTTGTGTCATGGGCATCGAAGAAACAATTTATAGTGACAATCTCACCAAGTGGAGCAGAATATGTATATGGAACTATCACAACATGTCAAGCAATATGGGTGCATCACGTTTTGTCATATTTGTTGCTAAATCAAGAGAAAATAACACCAATCCTTTGTGATAACAAGTCAGCAATTGCATTATCAAATAATCACATCTTTCACAAGACGAGCAAGCACATTGATACGAGATACCACTTCATCAGAGAATTGGTTAACAATGGAGAAATCTATCTTGAGTTCTACAGATCTAAAGATCAATTGACAGGGGTTTTTTACTAAGCTATTACGAAAAAACAACTTTAAACATTTGCGACAAAATTTGAACATAGTTGATATTGAATTAGTTAGTGGTCGAAATTAAGGAGTGTCGGAAAACATTAATTTCTCCATTGTTCAATTGTCATGCCGCACACCTATCTCCACTCTAATGCATACTCATTAATAACTGAAACTGTCAGTTTGACTCACGTTCTCCATCCAGAATGTTCTCCCACCGCCCACGTGCTTTGTAAGCTTTGTATCATTAATCAATAAAAGTCTGTTTTTGAATGCTGTAGCATGTCTCAGCATATATATATATATATATATATATCGTTTGAAAGTGAGAATGTAAGAATTTGTTTTAAAAAAATGGGATTTGGATTACAACCATGTTACAAATTTTATGTGAAATGAGAAGTCAAGAATGTATAATTTATATTCTTTACAATTAACAATGAACCCCACTGTCCATATATAATTTATGCATTGAGTGAGATAGTATTAATTTTTTAATTGATGATACTACTTATGTATTGAATGTAATGATGAATGTGAACAAACAAACATGAATAATCCTCCTCCGCCATGCAGCTGTGAATGCAACTTATACCTTTATTTTTATGATTTAAAATACAACAATTGACTTGAACATTTGTGTTGTATATTTGTAACCAGTATGGCCATCAGTTTGAATGAGTTGTGTTCAGCGCTTTGACTGTTAAGCTTGTTTTTATTGTTAACAATAAGCAACTGTACATTTTACGTCTCCAATTTAAACTTTGATGCTGAGCTTGTGACGTACAAATAATTTATGATTGTGGAGGGGAATGAGGCCCAGAAGCGGCCAGCTGTACTTATAAACACAATTGGAAGGGATACTTTTATCACAGACCTCTAACTGAATAGCATTGATTTAGTCTCTAAATCAATAGCAATGATTTAGTCTGTAACTGAATCATAGAATTGTCGAAGAAGATTGATTCAGTCTGTAACTGAATAGCATTTTTCTAAACGATCAATAATGATAATATTAGAATGATGCTATTTTCATTTTGGTTTAAAGACTAGTCGTGGGTATGGATATTTCTTTTTGTTTTTTTCAGGTCAATGAGGGTTAATAGGATCTCTTTGTTCCTCAATAACGGCTATGGTATAGCTCAACACCAGAATAGAATAGGATTAAAAATAATTTCTGCACACTTCTTAAACAATTACTTAATGAAAGGTTAAAAAATGGAGCAAGCGTATCGATTTTTTCCAAATTATTTGGAAATAATCTGGATCGTTCCATATCTCAAAAATTTCACCCCTTTAGTATTAGCCCTGTTCTATCCACATTTATTGGAAGCGCATACATCCTCCTAATATCCTCTAGCTATCACCTCCTTTCCCTTTACATTTGGACCTATTTTGACCCTTTTTTTAAAAATGCACACTTGATAATTGTGGCATGCTAGAAAATTTAAGTGTGTTTTTGGAAAGGTTCTTTTGAATACTTCCTTTTATTGCCCATGCGATTCTAGTTTCATTTTTTTCATTTTTTGACTATTTGATGTTGTTTTGTGTACCAAAAAGGTTTTTATTTGAATTCAAATCAACTATAAATGCACAAGTATCTTAGTGTATAAATGTTTCTCAAAATTATTTGAAAGAACATCTAACATTTATTGCTCATAAGAATCAATTGAGCATCTAATTTTTTTTAGATAAGTCAAACAAAGATTAGATTATTCATTATAACATTGAAGTTCATGTTAGGGATAAATTCTATTAAACTAGTTTTCTTCATTGATGAATTACAACAATCATTGGAGTGTCATTTCTCGATATTGTACATCGTTGAGGGCCTAACAAATGTAAAAGAAGATTAACTATTCCCTTGTGTAATGCAGGCCCAAAAACATATTATTTTTCTATTTTTTTCATATCTAGTTCCCCAAATCCATATATAGCAAAAATCAAAAAGCCTATTGAGGCTTTTGCGGTAAAGGATCTAATAAAAATAGCCATCAAATATTTTATGCCTTTATGAGGTTTACTAGAAACATGCAATATATAGTTTTGGCACCCAAAAACATTTAGTTGATGGTTTAGATAAGGTCCTTTCACCACATGCTTTTAAGGTTATATTTGACTTTCAACAAAACCTTTATTTCTAGTCAAACTTGGACGAAAATTTCTAGATCTTCTAATATTCGAGATTTTGGTAATTAAGGAAAGGAGAAAAAACAGATTTTCCCAATGGTTAGATAATTTTTTATAAAAATGAGCAAGGTTTCTATAGCCCCTTATCTATTGAACAAAGTCGTGAAATAATTTATGCCTCACTAAAGTTTACTTTAGGCATGCATTCTATACTTGTGGCACCTAGAAACAACCAATTGATGGTTTGGATAAGGTATTCTACTCGTCTTTAGTTTTTAGGGTTATTCTCTTTTGACACAAAAGCTTGACTCCCCCTGTCATACTTTGATGATTATCACTTGATCTCCCAATATTCAAGATATATTCCTAAAATCTTATTTTTTAAAATTTTATTGGTAGATTAGAAAATTAATTAGGTCTAATTTGTAACATTTTACATCTATTTAAGTCTATTAAAATGCATATAGATATTCATATTACATTTTGATTGAAATCTATTTATCCATAATGCATTTTGGTGAACATGCACTCCCTTACACATTTTAAGGGTTAGATCTTGCTCCATGTCGTGATAGATATAATTTTCTTAGGGCTCATAATTTTTTTGTTCCTCTAAGGTTTCACAAATCCATAATTTATTGTGTATTCTACCCTAGGGTTATCCTTTATTTTTCATAGAGTTAAATATGACTTTAACTAGTATGTTAGGGTTAATTCTATTGCATGCTTATCGATATAATAAACCTAAACTCATTATGTTTCATTCAATTGATCCTAAGACCTTAGTCATTTTGATTTCTAAAAATTCGTTAAACCCTAATGCACTTGTAAACATTCACCCTTTAGATTTGTTTTTTCAAGTAAAGTTCAATTTTTAGGCAAGGGGAAATTAGCTACATAATTGGAAAAATAAATGTTATATAAGTAAAATGAATATATTTTTTTTTTGAAAAGGTAAAGGTCATGAGTTTTAAAGGTCCCAAAACTTGATACAATGGAGAGAAATTTATAACATTCATGCTCAAATGGGATGCTTCTACTAGTGTTTATCTAACAGGAAAAAAACCAACTAATAATAAGCCAAGGGACATAAACCAAACATAACCAAATAACAAAAATTGCCTTCTTCCAGCAACCTAGTTGCAAAAATTAAGAAATCTTCCATAAACTTATGTCTCTATAAAACAACCATGCATCCAAGAGAAATAGAGGATCCTCAGCTACCCATTACCATAATAAAGATTACCTTCTATGGAAACCCAATTACCTCTAGGTAATCTTTTGCACTGTTTCCACCAATCTTAACCAAGGGGCATGTCCCTTTTTTTAATTGTCTTCTAGACATCATCTCGGATTCCCCCTAAGTGAAAGAACATATATGAAGGTTGAATCACTACTTTTCTACCTATTTTCATTTTTTTTAACTTGGTCCACCCTCCCATATCTTCTACAACATCCGTTTGGACTGGTAAGGAGTTTTCAATTGAAACATAGGGCTAAGATTTGTCTTTAGCTATTATAACATCAAATGGTTCTACCTTGGATAAGTAAAATTATGGGTTTTCCTTAGAGGGGATGGATGGAATGAAAGGGGCATGAACTAAGTACGCATCTTTCCTTGGAGAGATTAAATCTACCAACAATTCTTATTCATAGTGGAGAGGAATTTTAAGGTCCTCATTTGGAATAGGGGATTTAAGATGCTTTGAAGATCAGGTAAAGACATCACTAACAACCAACTCTTCATCATCATCCAACACTATTAGGTGGGTGGGAAGGGAGTCTTTCCACCAACAAGAATCCTTATTTTTCTTGAGGAACCTATAGTTTTTGGTCAAATGCCTTGTATTAGAGAAACTATGGTAGTGAAATAATAAGCCTTCGTAGTGAAGGGGTTGAGACCAAGAATGGTCTCCAACTTATAAAGTGATTTTTTAGGAAGATTCATGAAGGTGTCAATATTCACCAAGATCCTAGCAAACTTAGTGTGGGAGAAGTGATAGATATTTGGGTGCATTTATAAAAACTCACGCAGTGATTTACCAATTACTTTTAGGTTGGATTTCATCCAAAACTAAAGTGAGAGATGGGGTAGCCAAACCTAGATGGGTTTTACATTAATTGATTTAGTGATGGGGTTGAAGGTAGGGAACTATTATTTCAAGACCAAGGGGGTGATTCAAGCTTCAAAATTAGTTTTGGATCTTTTCTTGTCTTCAATAATATTAAAAACAATAATAAATAAGTTTTTTACATAAGGGTATATTTCAAGACTACATGTGTTAGGAGGGGTTGCTAATGCTTCGAGAACCAAACATGGAGATCTTAAAGTTTTGGCTAATGATCCATGAATCTAAAAAATAACACCTTTATCTAAGAAGTATTCTTCTGATTTACACTTGTCTAGATTCCTCCTCATCAAAGATCATAACTAGGTCATGAGGTATAGGTTTGAGGGGTTTGGGATCCTCTCTTGAAGTTAACGTGTGAGTGATAGTTTCAAAAAAGGATATGGGATTTGGGCATTTGGCTTCCACACCATCTTCAACCTCCATCTCCATTATGTCCCAACCCCTGGAGTTCTTGATTGGGCTATTGGTCCTGGGCTATTTACAACCAAAGGAAGGGCTAGTCATCACTCTCAATAATATATGCATACCACCATTTACCTCTGCCATAGGACTAGCCCCTTATGACATACATAAAATGTAGGACCATGAGGATAAATCCACGATCCAAAAGAGTCAGATGTTGGTGAATGCTTCAAGGCATCTAGGCAATCATCCTCAACAGGCAAGGGTATTGAGGTAGAACCATGAGATTTTAAAATTTCCCTAGGTAGGAGGGTTCTAGTAGAGTTCATGTTATAACTTTTATTTTTAACTTGTTCTCATAGATGACTATCTCATATATTGATTAGTTTTTTCAAGATGTTTCTAATGGTAACATTATTTTTGGTTAATAACACATAAAATGAACCTCTACATCCTTACATATGCATTAAAATAAAATAAAATAAAATTATTGACTTTGAACACATCTAATAAATATCCATTGAAACAAAATTTCCACAATAGAAAAATTTACCCATGCCATTGCTTCAACTTATTGACCACTCATAATTCAATATATCCCACTTGATCACCAATACACCAAGACATTATTATTGGTCACATTTTATTCCTAAAGTGCAGGCCAACTAACCACATCATGCATCGATAGTAGGGGAATGTGATAATATTCATCCTTCAATATAAAATGTGGACCATCAATCATATATAGAATGAAGGGCTCATTCCATTTGGCATATGACTATTAACATATATATAATATATAAGATAATTGATTATTATTATTTATAAATATATATTATATGTTTTATTTATATAAATTGTATATTTTTCAATAAATATAAACAAAATTTATTTTTTAAACAACAAACAAATTCAAATAAAATATTACAATTTAAAAAATGATATATTTTTTTCACTTGGAAAATTGATATATAAATGACTCTCACATATGAAAATATAATGTCATAGATGAAAAAATAAATAATTTCTCATCTATTACAATAACATTGGAGGGAGTGAAAATTATGTATCATGTAAAAATATACGATTATCAACTATACCTTAGTGGTCATGGTAGTCATCATCTATCATCATATCATCACAATCACCATCTATTATGATATTACGAGAATAATCATCTATCATCTCATTATCTATGTCAAATTCATAAAATCACTAATCTTTATAGTTGAGATCATCTTAATCATTTTCTTCAAAGTGAAGACCACTAGTTAACATAGATTGGTTATTAAACTATCTAGACAATTTTAAAATACTTGAGGTTATTGTTTTGTAAATAGCTAATTACAATATTTTCAAAAAAAAATAATGGAAACTATTTTTATCACAAGTAAAAAATAACTAATGACTTACCAACATAATCCATATAGAATGAAACCATTTATTGAATGCATTGGTGTTCTATCCATGGGATTTTAGGTGCTCTTGAACTTCCTTTGTGTCTCTTAAGTCATAGTAGTAGGTTTCTTATAGTAAAATTAAAATATTAATTAAACATTACAATGTAGCTAACATACTAAAATAAACTAAGGAATTTATGTCTACCCTAATCTATGTTCATTCAACCCAAACAATGAGCCACTAGTTGTCTATGAGACAATTTGGATTTGTGATCTTTGTCTTGTATACTCTTGATTCCTACATTATTATTAATTTTTAAAAAAAAAATCATTAATCAATATAAACAATCAAAAAATATTAACAGGCTATGCTTTTTTAAATATAATTCCATCTTATTTTCTAGTATGTTTTATCCAATTATCACAAATTTATTTAAAATGGTTGCATTTAGTCGTAAAATTCATATCTTTTACCTCTTTGTATCAATATTTGTTGTGTATATTTCTATTTAACCCTATAAACATAGATTTGGTTTATCTATATGTTAAATGGGATATAGAGATGACAATGCACAAGGGTGATAATCAGATCTACAATAGGCCAATTAGACATTAACCTCATATATAACATATGTTAAGTCTATTAAACTAAGATATGTTAAATATAGAAAGTAAAAATATGCTAGATATGGAAATGGCAAATAAATAATGTAATTAGTTGATTATGATGCTAATACAGTTTTAGAGCTAGAACAAATAGGAATCAGATTGGAAGATGATTTTCACCAAATTCTAGATTGAGTGCCTCTATAACTGTACATATGTGTGTCAACCTTGGATGGTTTTATGACAATAATGATTAGGTTTGATGAAGGTATCCTATATAAAATACATGTTGGAAAAGGATGTTACCACTTAGATGTTTCTAGGTTTGTCTTTGCCTTTACTCTAGTACATTCAGATATGGGTCATGCATTATCACTCCTCATGAAATTATAAAACCCTAGATTCTTCATCTTCATAGTGACCTTAGGAAAAATGGTTTAGTGGTCTCACAGTGTCAAGCTAAACCCAAAGACCCATTTTTCAATGAGCATTGTCTACATGGCCAATACTTTGAAGAGGGTCTTAGAATGATTTAGTTCTCCCCTATATGTTGGCTTGTGTGTGAATCCTATAATATGTGGAAAATAAGTACAATAGTAACCTAGATTTTAACTTATAAAATCATTCTCTTGGGTTGCTCATTCAGTAATTTAGACCTATGTATGTACTATCCCTATGATTGATATGACAATAGGAGAAAGTAAGAAAGATTTGATTTATCAAGTGTTTAATTGAATGCTTAGATAAGTTTCCTTAGGTATTTTTTAGTTGAGGAGTGAATAAGGGTTGATCTTGTATTTATATCAATCCCCTTGGAGAAATACCTCATATTAAATCATTTAGACTAACCATGATGATGTTGCATTTGAAAATTAGATGAATTTAGGGCACTAAACACTTGTGTTAGAGAAAGACACTTGTATCAAAGCAGGTGTCTATCCTAGACGCTAGTGTTCATGGAGTATGAAATTAGGTATAGGATCAAGACTTTCAAAGGTGTAAGATAAGTACATTTTAATTATTCTAGGTAAGATAAAAGGTTTGGGTCATCAACACAAGAATAATTAGACTAAGAGATAGGCCAAAGGGCATAAGATAGAACATATGTGAGACTTTCAAAAATAGGAAAGGTCTATAATTGAGAGTAATAACCAAGGTCTAAGTTTTCTATTTTTACAAGATTGAGGTGATATATAATTCGTAAATAGTGTTTACATTCCCCTTTTTAATCTAGTAATGAAATTTCTATTTTAAAGGAAATGAATGCAGACTTGAGTTTGTATTACACACCTTGTCTTTGTGTGAGCCCAAATTGAGTGATTTTGTAGTGATTTACTTGCTACCAAATTCATTTTATAATGTATAATCAGTGCATATAATCTAGAATTGAAAGTCTTTTAAATTGAATGAAATTGAAAGATCAAGGTTTATGAGTACACATATGTATCGATGTAACTGCCTTGTCTATTAGCAAGTTGCTTTGAATAATTATATCATTGTAAGGCTCTGAAACTAAGATTAGTACACACACACACACACACACACACACATAAAGTGCATATATCTAAGGATACATAGAGATATAATTGGAAGGCATATGCCCCTAACCTTGGAGAAAAGTTGAGTTTCTACTCTGATAGTTGAGATTAGCTCAATCGTGAAACCCAATGATACTTATAACTTGGTGAGGCTAGATGATAAAATCAAGTCCAACCTAAAAAATTGACAATATTAAGTGAGTAAATCACCTCAACCATACCAAAAAATGAACCAAATACTATAATAGATTGGCTCAATAAATTTTGTAAAAGTCCATCCTAGGTATCAGTGCGTAAAAGTCCATGATATTATGCACTTTAGATATGTATCATGCTAAAACCATGTATAAAAATAGTACTAATGTATAGAATTATACCACAATTGTGAATCTAAATCATGTAATTATGTGCTTTGGCCAATTAAAAAATTGTGTAAGTGTGGAAAACATACTTACAAATCATTCCCCACTATGTATGGAGAAATATGAAAACTAAAATAAGTACTAATGTGGAGAACATGTTTCCAAAACATGCCCCAACTTTAATTTAGAGATGTTAAATATTGAATAAGTGTGGAGAACATGATTTCAAAGCATGCTCCCATTGAATATGAAAACTATGAATGTGTTGCATCCATCTCTTTATGGGATGCCCCCACTGAATCTACAATTGTAATGTGTGTAGAATCCATGCCTCTATGACATTCCCCTAATGATATGCCCCCTTGAGGTGAGGGAAGAATAGGAACTGGTAGAACTACCTCACCTCAAAGGGATAATATAACCATATAACTGTGAATGAAACATGTAGCATATAAAATAATTTGTCTAGATAAATATATCAATAAAGTGCATAGAATAATGTGATCACATGAAGGCCTAATATGCATGATAAATATCATGGTAATGTCAAGGTATAATTACGACAAGTTCAATAAACAAACAAACACACACATAAGAACACTCAAAATCAAGTCAAAAGGCAATGGTCTAAGGATAAGGGGCATGTTAAAATGCCACATAATCAAAGGGACATGACTTAGTCAAATGTCCATAAAATAAATAATGACATATTTAAATGTCTATATAGCAAATAATGACATATGCAAATGTCAAAGAATGCACACTTAGGAATGAGTCCCCTAAACAAAGGAACATATTCAAATGCTTGAATAAACAAGACAATATCAAGGTAAGACACTCAAGGAAATGTATAAAATAAAGCATAAGAAACTAGCATAAACATGTCATAGTATCCCCTGGATCAAATGTGTTTGTAAAAAATATCAAGTGCATAGCATATCAAGTACCTTGTGCAAGATATAATCATGGATAAAGGCATGTGTAATTACATAAGAGCTCAAACATGATAATTAAAGGTGATCATTGAACCATATGACCTGTGTGTATCAAGATCAAATAAATGGATGCTCCCAATGTCCACATGACATGATTATAAGGAAGGCCCAACACTTGAAATAGGAATATATCATGTGTATATGTATGCATGTATCACACTCAAATAGAAGTGTGATACATATATGTATGCATAAGTAGCTGATATGCCATCCATCAACATGAAACTAACACATATATGCCAAGGATCCAATATAATATGTAGGTACTAAAAATATTTTTGGATTATTGAGTATTTTTTATTTTCTATTTGACTTTTTGTATTTTTGGCATATTTGAGATAGTTTTATTCAAGGAGGTCCTCATCATCGAAAGGTATAGGGCCATCTAGAAATATTTGCAAGCTATGTTTATATTATTGCACTGCCACCACTTTGATGTTTTTGTTTAATGGTTTACTTAAAGCTAATGGTGTAAGATTGTATACAAATATTTATACCCATATGAAGAAAATTAACACACATGTTTGTAGTATCTAACATATCTTTCTACTCAGCCAATCAAATTTATCCAAACTTTAATTTCAAATATAGCTTGTGGTCTATTTGGTTCATGGTTTAATATCTGTATGGTCAAAGTTTTCACATATGAGCCATGGGTGATAGGTAAATGAATGTATCCTCGAGATTTTGGCATCAATGGAGAGTATATTATTTTATCTATAGTATGTTCCAATCGTGTGAGAAAAGTGGTGCACAAGTTGTATCCCACTTATTATTATCAAACTAGAGATGGTGGCATTATACGCCATCAATATTAGCAATAATAGTTAAAAACTCATGCTTTGGTCATTTTGAGGGATAATTATCTCCTAAAAGATAGGAATTAATTTTACTTATCTTTATATTGGAAATAATGCATATACATCCCTTGATCTTATATTTCTGAATTAGGTTCTTCAATGCCTCATATTTATTACTATTATGGACAATGAGATGATGATAATTATAATGTGGTATTCCCTTAGTAGGTAGAAGTTTATTACATGATTTGTGTCTGATAGAAGGTAAATAAATCATTATATGTTCAAGTAACACAGATAATATCTATTATGTTGTGATTTTTAAAGTCTATTATGAATCTTTTTGAGAAGATTTCACAATGTCCACATGATGTACTTGCATTTGGCCCTTATGCATCTGAATCAATGTTTTTAACCAAGAGGGATGTATGAAGTAACATGCATTTACAAGCTCGTTAGTTATTTTTATTTTACCCTTACTTGGATTCAATTATGTATTTTATATAAGTGTAGTTAGTTTAAATGTTCGAGGACTTGTAGGTTCAAATAGGTATTGCGATAAGTGATCAAGTGGATCAAAATTTATTTTTTCCATTTTATCATATTTCATATCATAGGATATATCATCACTGTCATATTAATCTAAAACATGGCCATCTTTTTACTCAATATTGACCAATAAGGGAAGTCCAAATGTTGGGGGCTCTTGTAGTTTTACTATCTCTTTTGGTAATTGTTATTTCTATTTATGTACATCTATGTGTACCTTAGAATTTAGTGCCTTATTTACATCTAGAGACAAAGGATCCATTGTACTTAAATCACCTATTTCATATGTGTATATATGCTCAATGGGTGCATTGTTTAGGTGGTAGCATTTTACGAATGAGTTTAGTTTTAGAATGTATCATTTTGTAAAATTTGAAAGGTTCATCATCAATATATATATGGATAATAGGGTCCCATTATGTATGAATTTTACATAGTGGTTCAGTGTAGATGGGATAGCTGGAATTTAATGTATTCAAGGTCTACCCAAATGTAAATTAGAATTTAATGATTGAGACATTACCTGATAAAGTAGTTGAAATTAGTTTTGGTCCCAATGCCACATCCAACGTGATTTGACCAATTGGAGAGCTATGTGAATTATTAAACCTTTTTATGTGCATAACTATGTTTTTGAATAATATTGGTCCTAATACCCATGGTAGTTGGGAATTTTATGCTACAAATGTTTAGGCCCAATCCATTATCAATGAGCACCCTTTCGATGCCTTTATTTTGCATGGTCATTTTAATGCAAAATTTGATCAATAAATGGTAAATTTTTTGGACTAAAGGTAATGATTTTGGCATTATTCTTAAGATCTTTCATGATATATGAAAAATAAGTAGGCTCAATATCACTTGGAACTTTTATCTCAGACAATTCCTTATATAAGATATCCTTATAAACATTAGATTGTTTTAGGAGTTCAAGGATTGAAATCTTAGCATGTATATTATTCAATTGGTCAATAATGTCATATCCTTTAGATTTTATTACAAGCATAGGTTTAGGAGTCATTTGTTATATATTAATAGGTGGTGGAATTAATTGCGTAATCCTACCTTTTATAATTAGCTTTGAAAGCTCGACACACATAAACTAGAGACTTGACATGAAGTCATTGTGAGGTGAGCTAAGCTTGAAATAATGTCTCTAAGTGAATAATGTGAGCATATTTTATTTGTATTAGTTTCACTGCTAATACTAATGTCAAATTTTTTCATCAATATGTTTATGTATTATAAACTTATGTACAAGTCTATAATGTCATGATAATGTCCTTGTCAAATAAGTGTTTTATGAATATTAGTAGGTCAGAGGTGCATCAAATAAATATAAGATATATCCTATGAATAACACAAATAATTGGTTATGTCGAATATAGTGTTAAGTTATTTGATGGCATGGAGTCATTGGATTGTTATAAATAGATATTTGTGAATGGTTTATCATTTTTTTTAGGGTTTATGTAAAAACAAGTTGTGGGCTTTAAAAATATTATGTTATTTTGATAGATCGACATGTATAAACTAAAAAATGAAATGCAGCCATTGTAAGGTAAATTAAGCTCATAACAATGTCTTTACATGAATGTGACAAAATTTTTTAGAGTTGAATCTTATTGTCCCCTTAGATAATTCCTTGGTAAGTGATTCAAAAAGTTTTATTCTTTATATATAGATAGATTCCATCTTCAGACTTAATCCATTGTATTAAAAATTATAATACACAATATCAATTATACTTTCTCAAAATTTAGATTCAAAAAATCTATGACTAATTTTGTATTACCACTTATTGACCCTCAATATAAAAAAAATTATGTTGATGTTTACAAATAATCAAAGTAGATCATTAGGATATTAACAAATAAAAGTAGTATAAAATAAATTGTAAAAAAAGGCAAGACCTTGTTATGGAAGAAAATTTATTGAAATAAATTTATTATATTATTTTAAATATATATGTAAATTTCATTACCCTTTTCCATTCTTTATGAGTTGGACACCCTTTTCCATTCCAGCGTAATCCAAATAACCACTAATCCTGCATAAAAAGAACTGAAGGTGAATTTTTCTTGCTTGTTTATAGTTAGTACAATGATCCCAATTCAATTGTCTCTAATATTATTTTACATTAAATATGATTTCTTTTGGAAAGAGAGGTCTTGATAAATGAATAATAAGTTATCTCATCAAAGACCCTCTTTTAATAAAAAATTCACATTTACAAATAAAAGGATCCAATTTTTTTCCTCTGATTTCATGTTAAGATCCAAAAGTGGTTTTTTTGGGTGTAGTTATATAAAAAAGCATCATCTATAATCATTTAAGGGGAATTAGTTAAATGTTACTATAATTAAGGTTGAATGGTTCAATTGGCATATTATGGAATGTGGAAGCCTCAAATCTATAAAAATATCCAAGATTTAAAATTATATAATACAATTTATGGGGAATCAATTGTATGATAATATCGAGTCAGGTTGAATAGTTCACTTGTCATTTTTTTCATTTGGTGATCTCACATTGAAATACCATGACATTATTTGAGGTGTCCATTACAAAAATATTTGGGCTCAAGTGCACTTATCTACATAATATCATCTACAATTAGGTTCTCTTACCTTACTTTAGTTTTAAAAAAATTCAAAAACTATTAAGTTTACATTTTAACAAACATATAATTATTAAAAATAAAATTATCCAAAATACCTAGATTAATTTGGAATATATTTAGGAGAAGGGTATTTGTAACACCCAAATCATCAAGAGCTTTCCAAGCATCAAACCACATAATAAAATCAACACTAGTAGTTCTAAGGGTATTAGCCTACTCATGTACTAGGTTATTTAAACCTAACTTGTGCATATGTTAATCATAAAATTATTTAAGAAAACATTTTGGATTATTATTAAATAAATTTAAATAAATACCAGTTTAAATTAAACCTTAAGGGGTTATTACAGTAACTTGGGACATATTTTTTAGGACTAAATAAGCTGAGGGAATTGTACTCATTGACGTTAGACTCCAAGACTATGTTGTAATTGTGAAATGGATCATCAAAATCCTAGAAGGTAAGGAATCTTGGAATGTTAATTTAAATTAGTGCATTGACCAAGGAACCCCTCTTGGTTGAAAGGCATGGAAGGGTCTATATGCACTCAAAATTTGCACAATGTGACATTTCAAAAACAAATATAATCATGTTACTACGATCTCTGAAAATACACTCATATATGGTTATCTCTTAAATTTTACTCTCTATTCTCTCCTTAGCCCATGTTTGGACCTTTTTAACCTTTAAATTTTATGTTTTAAGTCATTTATGGCCTTATTGGTTGAGTTGCTTCATTAGTAATGAAACCACCACTATTAGTGTCAAACTGCCTGCTTTAGGGAATATAACATCCATTTAGTATCATGGTTTGCCACTCAATTTGACTACGTGGTTTTGTATACTTACAAATTTTTTTTGTATTCTAAAGTGACAATTTTGTCATTTTAAGTGGCAATTACATCTCTAACACTTAAAAATTGTGGTAATTTCATTACAATTTTCTCAGTGTCTAATTTTAGCATCTAAGACTTGAGTTTCCACAAATTTTACATGTTTTATTCATGTTTATTCCTTTATCTTATTTTTTATGCGATCATGATACCCTATCTCACTCCCACTCTTGTTTTAAACACTCCCCATCCTTCTTTAGTTTAGCTTTGAGACAACTAGAAAATAAACTCACCGTTTCACCCTCCTTGATTCTTCTACAAGTATGTAGGTTTTATATGATTTTTAAAACAAAATTTTGTGTTTAATATTGGATTTTTCAAGCTTACACACATCCAAAACCTAATTTAATTTAATTTGGAGCTCTATATTTGGTCATTTTTTTGCTAAACTAGACAGTTTTGGAGAAGGAATTCCCTAAATTTACCTAATTCCCTAACATTTTTTTTCAATTCCCTAACTTTCTCAAATTTACAAAAAAAAATTTAGAATTTCTCTCAAATTTTCCAATTCCCAAAATTTTCAAAATTTATTGATTTTTCCTAAATTTACACATTTTTTTGAATAATTCCACCAAACCGATCTTGTTAGTTCCATAATTTCCATAAATTACCCTAATTCTTTATTATTTTTCCTAATACCCTTACATGTTTCTCAATTTCCTCAAATTTCACAAATTTAGCCAATTTCCCCAAATTTCCCTAGATTATTCTATTTTTAATAATTTCTTTATATTTACTTTACTAATTTCTAAAATTACCCAAATTTTCATCATTCCATATATTAACCTGATTTCCCTTAATAGAATTTCCAATTTTTTTAAAATTTTCCAATTTCCCCAATTTTCCAAAAATAATCCAAATTTCCATAATTTCCCAAGAAAAAATTCAAATCACCCTAATTCCCTACCTAATTTGATCAATTTCTCTAATAACTCCAAATTTCTTGAATTTCTCCAAAATTTCTCATAATTTCCCAAATAAAACTAGTTTCTTTAAATAATACTCAAAATTTCCTTTATTAGTTTCCCCAAATTCTCCAAATCACCTTAAATCCCATACTTTTTAAATCTAATTTCATCAATTTCCCCAATTTTTTTATAGTTCCTCTAAATTTATTAAATTCTCCCTTTTTCCCAAATTATTTATTTTTCTCAAATTATCTCTATTTCCAAAAATTCCCTCACTTTCCACCAATTCCCTCACTTTCCACCAATTCCCCCTATTTTTCCAATTTCCCCCAAATCTCTCGAATTACCATAAATTCCCCTAATTTCCCCACTTCTCCACAATTTCCCAAAATTTCTCAAAATTTTTCCCAAATTAAGTTTTTTTTTTCAATAATTTACCCTAATTAATAGAGTTTTTTAAATTAAAAAAGTGGTGCATCATAAATCCAACATAACTTACATCATGTTTATGCCAAAAAAGACACTAAATTTTTAAATAAAAAGGGGAAGACCCATTAGACATCGTCACTATTATTATTTTTATATTTTGAGGACTATGTTGATAAAATGACAGTGTGACAAACAAACTGATAAGAAAATAGGAAAAGAGAGAGAGAGAAAAGAAGAGTGCCCATTAAATAATTAAACTATATGGAAATTTTAGAGGGGGAAACACTTCTTCTACAGGAGAAAGGAGAAGGTTAGTTTGAGAAGAACATGGATTTGAGATTTCAATAAGATACTTTAGACACAATAGTTAAATATATCCTAGCAAATCAATGTGTCCAAAGTGAAAAAGAGTAGGAATATACATTGAAACCCCCAAAAATCAAAAGACTAATATATGGATTGTTTTATAATTATTTTTTACATTTTTATTGATTCAGCTTTTTAAAAACAAGTCACATATTGAAACTTACACCAAAAAATAAATATTTGTAAAATCATTAGGAAAACACCCAAAACTAATACCCTAGTAGAAACTGTAGAAAAAAAATTACTAGAAACCATAGAAAAGACATAGCAAAATAACTTACTAAAAACCCTAACTATAGTAAAAACATTATGAAAAACTTAATTAAAACCCTAATAGAGACCTTAGTATAAATAATAAACAAATACCCTAGTACGAATTCAAGTAAAAAAGCTTAAAAGAAATATTACTTATTAGAAGTAAATAATTTTTAAATTGATTTTTTCCTCTAATATGAGGGAATTCAAACACTGGAATCACGTGACCCATATCATTTTTTATTAAAGGGAATTGTAAATTTTTGTTTTTGGTGGATCCAATGTTCATGCTACTACAAAATGAGATATGGAGGAGGATTTATACACCCCTTCACAATATCTTTGGTCATTTACATGTCAAGATATATAGGAGTTTTACACCCACTCATAGCCTTATTAGTGATGCACATGTCGAGGAGAAAAGGTGCACCTCAACCATAAGGGGCATTGACATTCTACAAGTGAAATGATATCAGTCGCTAGGTATAATTTTAAAACTATATTTATTTATTACTTTACAAGATAATATTTGTTAATAAAATATTTTTAGTTCTCATGATTGGTCTACTACATATGAGGAGCTATAGTGATTATATGAAGAAACGTGATGTGACCTATCAACTGTTAACTACTTCAAAACAGTGATGTAGTAATTTTTCCCTCATATTTATAGTCAATTTTATTTTTTTAAATTTTTAATGATTTTTAAATTTATTGGGTTTTATCCTTATCAATGAATTACATATCATTTATTTACCCCTTTGTTCTAATGTCATCCTCATTCTCATGCTTGCAAATCAACTTGATTAGATCCTCTTAGTATACGTAACAAGTATATCCCTTTAGGGTTGACAAAAGATTATGATGATAATGATGCACCTCCACCTGAGTATGAGGACGATTGACCATATCGTCTCATAGTAGACAAGTACAAACATTGAGTTTCTAACACCTTTTAAGGTTAAGATATATGTAGATGATTAGATTAAAACTTTATAAGATTATTGAGGAAAGTAATGAAACCATCAAAAATATTTTATAATTATTTTAATTACTGATTTTCATTTATATTTCATGTATCTTTTATTTTTTTAGAATTATTTTAATTTTTTATATAAGTAAATTAAAAAAAAGAATAGTTTTCTAAGAAAATCTATTATTTTAATAAATGTTCCACTAAGAATTCATTAAAATGTGGGTTAAGAATAAAACATGGTTGATTAACACAATTTGAAGATACTTTTATAGAACCTATTACAATGTAAATATGATTGAAAATTTTGTGGCAATTACACTTAGGGAGATAATGAGGCATAAGTGTATAAGGCAACATCACTACTTGGTATAGTTTCTTAAATATTTATATGTGTCTAATAATTTATTAAATAATTAATAATCACATGAAAAATATAGATGTGGAGAGGCAAAGGATTTAAATTTCAAGAGTAAAAGCAATTTCTTGGGACAAATGATGTGATGATTGAATAAATTATACTAAAAAATAGGATCCATGTCAAATTTTAGTGTGTGTGTGTGTTGATTAGTGGTATTTTTTTTAAATTTCCAAAATGATGTAGTGATCAAGAGTATTCAAGGTAAGGCCCAAAAAGCCAGATTAAGTCAAGAAAAGTTGGTGGCTCTTTGTTTGCGCTAAATGAGTGTACATCATGGTGTGTGTAAATTTGTAAGTTTATTTAAATTTAATAACTATTCTATAATATTTACTTAAGATCTTAACATTTTCATTTTATTGTAGGGGAAGTATTGTTATGACTTAAGGGCCATTAAGGAGTTTTAGAACATCAGAAAGCCATTGGATGGAATAATAATGGGTTAAATGTCTGGATTCATTTTAGGGAGTTAATGTCTATAATACATTAGTCACCACTAACTTATGATAAAATTAATATCCAATTAATTATTTTTAAAATATTTTAATTAGATATTTTAAAAAATAATATCAAGTATTTTAATAACTATTTTAATTAGATCTTCATAGGTTAATAACCAATCTATGATAGATGATGGTCCTCTCTTTGATTAAGATGGTGATGATGACTTCACTATGAACATTAGTCATTATTTGAACATGACATAGATGATGAGATGATAAATAATGATTCTCATGATATCATAATAGATGATGACTATGATGATATGATGATAGATGATGATCATGATGACCGTTAGGGTCTAGTTGATAGCCACATATCTTTACATGATACATAATTTATACTCCATTTGATGTTATTGTAATATATGACAAATTTTTATTTATTTAACTACACCATTACATTTTCATGTATGATAGTCATTTATATATCAATTTCCCAAGTAATTTTTTTTATAAATTTAAATATTTCATTTCAGAATGTTTATATATTATTATTTTTATAATATTTGATATATATTTATAAATATTAATAGTCAATATATAATTAATTAGTTTATATTTAATAAAAATAATAATAATCATGTGTGTGAGAGAGAGAAAAAGAAAGAGAGAGAGAGAGATTTTTATCAAATTACATCAATTTATTTTACTAGGGATGAGCCTAAAATGATCAACCCAACTACTATCACAAAATGTGATCCGGAAAACAATTTAGGCAAAAATTCGGGTGAAAGTTCCACCCCAATTGATGACGAAACTTCTGGGAGCCATAACTTTTGCACCGTAGCTCCAATTGACTCTCCGTTTGAACCATTGGAAAGCTAAGAATTAGGAGAACATCATGAGATTTCATGAGATCTGATTGATAAATTTTGACCCCCAAAAATCCAATGGAAGTGCCCCAAATTTCAATTTTAGTAGTACAGTATAAAAATAGTAAGTTTCTAAAATTAGTAATTCCTTGAACTTTGTATTGTTTTAAATCTTGGAAGTCAAACCACTTAATATCCCTCGAGATTGGTGACCTTCCACATCCTCCCCATGTTTTCAAAATGTGTATAAATGAAGAGGTAACCTGAAATGTGAAGACAGACATCTCTTCCCAGAGATAAGCATATATTTGTATTGCGATCTTGAGTAATACTACATCTCTTCTTAGAGAATTCATTATTACTATGTTATTTCTATGCTATTAAAATATTTATCAACCAGAACTTCTGAGTTTTGGATCATTGTTATCAGAGCGGTTTGTCTTGAGAGTGTATGATCCCGAGGACGAGGTCAGGTTATACGAAGCTTGGGTGGGAAACAATAGAGCTTCCAAAGTTTCCACCTGTTCGCTCCAAATGACTTCAAATAATGGATGACACTGAGACATCTGATCCTTTCAAGGAAATGGTGAATGAATCCCTCCAACGACAATAAACATAGATGCTACAATAATTTGCCCAAATTCTTCAAACACTTCTGATGGGAAATCCTAGCTCCACAGCTACACTTCCTGGCTCCTCATCTAGGGAACATTATTTCAGTGCCCCAACACCCTTCAAGGTTTAGGTAAATTTTGATATTCCTACATTTGAAGGCAAAATCAATGCTGATGCAGTAGAAAATTGGTTGGATCAACTATCTTCCTAGTTCTCTATAAATAAGTTCACCAATGGAGAAAAGATTACTTTTGCTCTTTTGAAATCATCATTGCTCGTGAAAAACTGGTGGGAAGTGTACAAAAAGAGGTTCAGTATAGATGACATTGGCCTTGAGATGGAACCTACCTGGGATGATTTTGTGGAAGCGGTGAAAGAAGAATACTATCCCATCGGAGCATATGATGATCTATACATATAGTGGCAACAACTTCACCAAGGTAAGGACCAATCTATTCAAGATTACACAGACACTTTTCATTCTTTATCTGCAAGATTGGGCATTCAAGAAAGTGAGAAACATAAGAATCTCAAATATCGTGGTGGACTAAAATGGTACATACGAGGGGAAATGGAACTCTTCATTTTGGAAACCCTTGGTGAGGCATACAAATTTATAGTGAAGATTGAATAGAAGCATGGTAGAAAGAATACGAAGAATCAACCCTCAAAATGGAAAAGTGACAAGGAAGGTCAAACACAAGGCCAAAATTGGAAGCAGAAGGAGTTTCAGGATAAGAAATCCCAGAAGGGGAAGGTTGGAAAATGGTGTGATTACCACAAAACTAGAACTCACTCCAAAGAAGAATGTCGAGTCATCAAGTCACTACTTTTTGAGTCACAATACTTGACATCTACTACTCTGCCTCATACACAACCCATAGTTGAAGAGGATGAAGAAGAAATTGTAGATGCTGAGCCTGACACCATCGTCTCTTCATCACAGACCCATGAGGAAAGACCATATGACAAGGAAAGATTGTTTCACTCCAAATTATGGGTAAAAGGTAAGCCTCTGCATTTCATTCTTGATAGTGGGAGTCAAAAGAATGTAATCTCTGCTAAAGTTGTGAAAAGTCTAAATCTATCCATGAAGCCTCATCCAAAGCCCTACAGTATTGGATGGTTGAGCCCAAGGAGAGACCTCTGTGTCACCCATCAGTGTCTTCTTTCATATGCTAAAAAACCATTCTAAGATGAAGTCTTGTGTGATGTGGTCAATCTAGATGTTTGCGATGTACTCCTTGGTCAGCCATTCATGTATGAGTGACATGGCATCTATGAATCATGAACCTGAAGGATCACCCTCACTCTTGGAACATGGCGCTATAGGGTACCAGAGGTACCACCTCCCACATCTGTCTCCCTAATTAGTGCTAAGCAATACAAGAGATTGGTGGAGAAGACAAAACAATTTATTCTCATGGTGGTCAAACCACAGAAATCCAAGAAGGCCAATGTTGCAGTCTTGACTACACAATCAACCCAACAACAAAAGCAGATAGGATGAATCACAAGAGAATATGATGACTTATTCAAGTCACCCACAGGAGTTCCACTACATTGCCAGGTAAAACATTCTATCAATTTGATCCTAGGATCACCTTTGCCTAACAATCCTGTGTATTGTAAATCAGTTTTGGAGAATGATGAGATAAAAAGATAGATTCAAGAATTGATCCAAAAGGGTCACATCAGGCCAAGCTCTTCACCTTGTGGTATCCCAATTGTCTTGGCACTGAAGAAAGATGGAACATGGAGGCTTTGCATTGACTACTAAGCTCTGAATAAAATCTCTGTGAAGAATCGCTACCCTCTCCCCAGGATTGATGACCTACTGGACCAGCTCTGTGGTGCAAAGTTCTTCACCAAAATTGATCTCAAATCTAGTTATCACCAAATTCCCATCGATCCCACTGATGTCTGAAAGACTGCATTCAAATCTAAGGAGGGGCTCTTTGAATGGTTGGTTATGCCTTTTGGCTTAACTAACGCACCTGCAACCTTCATGAGGATGATGGATGACATCCTACAACCCTTCAACAACTCATTCATGGTTGTCTACTTAGATGACATACTCATCTATAACAGAACATGGGAAGAACATTTGCAACATGTTTGTAGGGTGTTTCAAACTCTTTGAGAGCACAAGTTGTATGCAAATCTTGACAAATGCACATTCAGGATGACAAAAATTTAGTACCTCAGGTACATTGTGAATGAGGAAGGGGTCCATGTTGATCTAGAAAATATTTAGGTTATTCGAGAATGGCCCACACCAAGGAATCTCACAAAGATTCACAGCTTTTTGGGTCTTGCAAATTTCTACCGCAAGTTTGTTCTTGGATTTTCACATGTTGCTTGGTCACTAACCCAAGTGACTAAAGGAGGAGATAAAGCTACATTTTAGTGGGGTGAAATACAACAAAGGGCATTTGAGAATTTGAAGAATAGACTCTGCTCATCCCCTATTCTTGCCTTGCCAGATTTTCGTCAACCTTTTGAGTTGATGACAGATGCATCTAAATATGCCATGGGAGCTGTCATCATGCAACATGGCCATCCTATTGCATATCACAGTGAAAATTTCACTGATACAGTCAGGAAATATCCAACATATGTTAAGGAGCTCTATGCCATTGTGCAAGCCTGCAAACAATGGAAACACTACATCTTGGGGAAAGAGACGGTCATCCACATTAACCACAGACCATTGAAATTCATCTAGACACAAAGAAAACTATGAAATGAGAGGCACCAAAAGTGGGCCACATATCTTTAGCAATTCCACCTAATAATCAAACACAAAAAGGGGAGCTCAAATACAACTACAGATTGTCTGAGCTGCCCACCAATTACTGCACTCATAATAGTTCTTGACCTATGCGGACATGAGATTGCCACTTGGGGTGCTCTGAATGAAGTAGATCCTACCTTTGCTGATACATATCAAGCACTTCAAAAAGGTAAACATGTTTTTGATTTAAATTTGCAATATAATGTCCTCTATCATATGGGGAACATTTATGTTCTAGTTGCAGAGCAACAAAAGATGATATGGGATGCACACTTCAGTAGGACAGCTAGACACTTTGGTATCGAAAAGACATTGGCAGTTCTTCAAAAACACTTCTACTGACCCCATACGTGAAAGGATGTGGAAATATATCTCAAATAT
This sequence comes from Torreya grandis, assembly GCA_037957365.1. Lineage (NCBI taxonomy): Eukaryota > Viridiplantae > Streptophyta > Pinopsida > Cupressales > Taxaceae > Torreya > Torreya grandis. Next base: position 2,443,826 of record JARHVA010001475.1, on the reverse strand, counting down.
TACACCCCATGTGTGATAGCCAAGCCAACAAATAAGAAGCAAGGATTATACACGCCATTGCCAAAACCAACCAGGCCTTGGGAATCTGTCTCAATGGATTTTCTCTTAGGTTTGCCCACTTCAAAACATGGTAAGGACTGTATTTTTGTGGTAGTTGATCATTTTTCAAAAATGGCTATCATGATTGCTTGTAAGAAAAATATATCTGCTAAGGAAACTACTCAACTATATTTTAGTCATGTATGGCTCCATTTTGGTCTCCCTAAGTCCATTGTCTCACATAGAGACAACAGGTTCCTGAGCATCTTCTGGTCCACTCTATGGAAGATGATGGATACTAAGCTGATGAAGTCCACAGCCTTCCATCCACAGACTGATGGTCAGATAGAGGTGGTAAACTGCTTGATTGTTCACATGATTCAGATGTATCACTCCAAACATCCATGCACATGGGATGAGGGACTTCTTTTCATATGACATGGATACAATCGGGTGCTGCACAGCTCGACCAAGCACAGTCCATTCCAAGTATGTTTTGGGTTCCAACCCATGGCACCAATTGATATAGCTATTCCATTTTCCACCATGGAATACACACCTCATGCAAGATCTGAGGCAACAAAAGCAACAAAGTTTATTGAATAAATGCAACACATCTAGCAACAAGTTCATGACATCTTGGAGAAGATGAATCAGAAGTATAAGCAATGCCATGACAAACATAGGATTGTACACCATTTTGATATGGGTGACAAGGTTTGGTTGCAGCTTCAGAAGGAATGACTTGTAGGCCCACACAAAAAGATTTAGCCTCTACGATATGGTCCCTACACCATCACCAGAAGAGTTGGAGAAAATGCTTTTGAGTTGAACCTACCAGCCTACCTTGGTCTGCATCTAATATTCAATGTGAAGCTCCTCAAACCATATCACCCACCTCTATTGAACACTTCAGTTGTAGCAGAACAACTAGACATTGACGAGCTTGATCTATAGAGTTTTTCTCTAGTGGAAGAGGATCAGATTGTGGATACTTGGATGAAGACAATAAGAGGACGCTCTATTCCACTTTATTAGGTGGTCAAAAGGGGCCAGCTTAGCCACCAAGGTGAGTGGCTCACAGAGAATCAAATCAAGACACAACTACCACACTTGATGGGCAACATTGACGCAATGGGGACCATTACTTTTAAAGGAGGGAGGAATGATCTGGGAAACAATTTAGGCGACAATTTGAGTGATAGTTCAACCCCAATTGATGATGAAACTTTCGGGAGCCATAACTTTTGCACCATAGCTCCAATTGACTCTCCGTTTGAACCGTTGGAAAGATAAGAATGAGGAGAATGCCATGAGATGGAATAGACATTTTATTGATAAATTTTGACCCCAAAAAACCCAATGGAAGTGCCCCAAATTTCAATTTTAAAAGTGCAGTCTAAAAATAGTAAGTTTCTAAAAATAGTAATTCCTCAAATTTTGTATTGTTTTAAATCTTGGAAGTCAAACCACTTAATCTCCCTCAAGATTGGTGACCTTCCACATCCTCCCCATCCTTTCAAAATGTGTATAAATGAAGAGGTAACCCAAAATGTGAAGATAGACATCTCTTCCCAGAGATAAGCATATATTTGTATTGCGATCTTGAGTAATACTACATCTCCCACATCCTCCCCATCCTTTCAAAATGTGTATAAATGAAGAGGTAACCCAAAATGTGAAGATAGACATCTCTTCCCAGAGATAAGCATATATTTGTATTGCGATCTTGAGTAATACTACATCTCTTCTCAGACAATTCATTGTTACTGTGTTATTTCTATGCTATTTAAATATTTATCAACTAGAAATTCTGAGTTTTGGATCAAAATGGGTGCTGGTGTAATTTAATTGGTAGTGAAAACTTTATTTAAATAGAAATTTCTAATTACTTCAATTTTAGACCACCAAATTTGGTGGGATATTTTGAAAGTTTTGGTACAAATAACATAAAAAAAATAATCAATTTATAGCATGATTTCCACCCAAATTGAGATGTGGATTATATTAAATGTAGTAGTGATACATTCCATCTATGAATCACATATACTCACGAGGAAAACAAATAATAACAAGAATATACATAATCTAAAAAATAAGTAGAACTAAATATTATAAAGGCCAACATGGTCTATGCAAGGAAAAGGTTGATGATAAGGTACAACAAGAAAAGGGTTGATAGAAACCCTAGAGAAGTTAAAACTAAAATGATCACATTAAATTATGGCCTAGAGGGATTAAGTACATGAAAATATAAGTTTGGATGGTCAAAGGGATTAGGTTCATCAAAATGTTCTTAGAAAACAATGCAAGTAAAGGTGCACTAATCCATAATAAATAATTCTACAAGGAGGATCTAAAATAAATATAATAAATTAATAAATAAATAATTTCTATAGTGATAAAGGAGGTATAAAATAAAATTTGTAAAGTAATTGATAATTAAAAAGAGGTTATATGTCCACTACCTCATTTTAGACTCATGTGAATATTAAAATTCAATGCAAATGATTAGAAATAGGCCTTGAAAAAATGCAAAAGATGAATTAGATTGAAGATTAAGCTTTACTAAAGTAAGTATAATTGGAATACTATGATAGTGACCAAACAACATAAGAACCCTCTGATAGTGACATATAGTATTGGAAACGCTTGAGTTAATTTAATAACTATTTCACATGTTTATGCGCTATAAAACTTTGTGAACATCTTTATTAGTTGATTCCTATCAAAAACCTCTTCCATGCTTTTAGATTGATGTGTAATAAATTTTAAATTCTATATCCTTTTCTCAAGTGTAAATCCATACCAATAAGACCTTGATAGGACATTCAAATTTCATTTTTATTTTTGGGGCCTCCCTTAGTTAGCCCCTACTTTTTGATAGTCTAGAAATCAACACTCATGTATGTCAACAATGAAATATATGCATAGGATAATCAAACATCCCTTCTTTCTATGATATGAGTTTCAAGATACCATTATGGAAAAATTTATGCACTCCTTTACTAATGCAATATCCTTCTTTTGGTAAAAGTGTGCAATGAAAAGGAAATCAATAGATGCAATATCTATATGTATTCCTTGTAATTGTGATATGACTCAAATTTTTATGATTTACACACACGCACATGCGTGCGCGTGCGCGCGCACACACACACACACACACACACACACACACACACACACACACACACACACACACACACACACACACACACACACACACACACACACACACACTTACACACACACTTCTTTAATTCAAATTTGGACCTTATCTACACACACACATGCGCACACACACACACACACACACACACACACACACACACACACACACACACACACACACACACACACACACACACTTCTTTAATTCAAATTGGAACCTTATTAGCACATAAGTATGTTAGAAGGAATCATAAGAATTTGTAATTGGCCATAATAAAACATATTGGACACAGGGAAGATGGGTGAAAAGACTCAAAATTGGCATGATCAGTATCAAAATGTTTTGATAGTGGTCAAACTAGTATCATAATGTTATGTTAATTTCCAACATGAATAAAATCCTAAAAAATAGAGGCCTAATGAGCTATTGGAATATTTGGGAGGATCTCTAAGTAGCCAAATATAGATAATCAAGAGATTTTAGGGGTGAGTATTGAGAAGAGAAGCTATACGAGGTGCAAAACTAAGGGAAATGTGCAAATAAGAGCTTAATTTGAACCATTGTTCCATATGCACAAAAACAAGATAATAACATTCTAATTAAAAGTATTTTACCAAAATTAGTTATCTACACAAACAAAATGCATACATATGTCATTGATATGGATTTGTGTAATAAATATATCTATGAGAAACATATTACATAAAAATTAAAAGTTCATTCCATTTCATTTTGAGTTTTGTATTTCTATTTTTAAATGGTGGATTATAACATGTTAAGTGTATACCTAAATTATAGTTTATTTCAATTAAATTGTTACAACTATGAGGTTTATTCCATTAAATATATCTAAGTATTGACCTTGACACTCACTATATCATATTTCTTCAAGAATTTGTACCTTAGTAAATAGTGTGAGGTACCAAGGTAAGATCTAGATATATAGTAATAGAATAAATTAGATGATATGCAGAATATAATGAAGATCAACATAAAAAAGTGATATTTTTGGGCAAGGATGCCTTAATGTGAAATATATTTATAAATAAAAAATTACCCTTAATTTAGAGTAACACCAAAGAATACTCCTAAAAGAAGGAATAACTCAACAATATCTCCCAATATGGGAATGCCTCTTCGAGGGTAAAACCTCAAATATCCTTCTACATAATGGAAGACTCTCCACCTACATTATATCCTTAATAATGATATTCATATCCTTTATATATATACCCCTATTACTAATAATGTCTAGGTACATCCCTAATCTTGATGCCGATTGACTCATTACTTAATTAACTAATTCCATAAGTCACTCATTTGACCCATACAACTAACTTGGGGGCATGTGTGCCACATGTTAGTATCTCCTTAAACACACATACATTATAATATTATATCCATAAGTACATAACATGTCATCCCTCATTGACATGTTCAGTTCTCAAAACATGAGAAGAAATCAAATAATTAGTGTTCTTCAAATCATTGCACACTTTATGATATGCTTAATCATCTAACCACACATATTTGACCTTGATAGGAAATAGTTCACCAACCTTGGTTAAAAATTCCACAACATTACTATTATTCCATTCATAATCATAGTTGTTCCTCCTTTATGTACATGCATGATGATTTCTCCTTTGATTCCATGATCCATATTCCACTATGCTACTCTGATCGCATGCATGCCCATAGTAGTTATGATATAGATTCTTTGAATATCCATATTTATTACTCTATTGATTCCCTATTCCATACTCCACTACACTACTCTTATTCTATGTCTAGCCATATTTTATGCTCATTTGATTCCATGCTTATCCATAATGATTATTCATTTAATTACATGTATAGCCAAAGTGATTTTTGTTATAATGATCTATATCATGCCTCCATGATTTTTTCCTCTCATGATGATTTATGTGTCTATAGGTCTCTATCTTAGTATAATTTCTAATAATTTGATCTCATAAACCTTTTCTTCTACCTCTTCCACCTTTTCATTTACTAGTGCTTTTGTCTCTTGATTAGATGAAATGTTATTTTTTCCTTGTACTTTTTATTCGTATTCCTATTGTTCTTTTTTTGAATCTTCCTAATACCCTTCTTCACCATCTTTTGATTCATCCTCATGCTCTACATTTTCCTTTCTTTATTCCTTTCCAAATGTGATATCTTGTAAAGTGAATTTCTTTATTGTATTAAACCTTCATGAATGTTTTTTGCACATTAATATTGATTTTTCATAAATTATATAACCAAAAATATGCAAGAATAATATACATACCATCCATATCCAAAGCATACAAATCCAAATTTAAAACTTATTTTCCATGGTAATCTTCAAATGTTTTAAAAAAGAATCTTCTTACCATCTAATTGATCTTTTATGATATTATTGTATTAAACCCATAGATGTTGTGACTAGGGTTTATGCAAACAATGAACTTCTTCATTTGAAATCATTTATGAAACTATAATATTGAAACAATTTTATTTGTAGCTAAACTATTTGAACACTTATCATCCATTTCTTCTTCTTCATCATCAATATCATCTACCTCTCATTCAACATCATTCATATCCTCCCCACATCATCATAACATCATCTCATTTCCCATTTTAAAATCAGTCTCATTATTTTATTTCTATTCCATTTCATCTTAAAAATATTTTTCTTCTAGTTCCCATCATTTCACAAATAATTATTTAATTTATGCCCACAAAAAATTGGTTACTTCTTTGTTAAGCCAAAAAACCCAACTCCATACAAAATTATTAAAATGAAGTGACAGACATAGTTGCCACAATGCTTCTTGAAAATGGATCTAATTTTAAGTGGAGCCACCATTCTTTAGTATAAATATTTTCCTCTCCAAATATGTTTTTTAACATCATGATCCACAATTCATAAAAACTATGGTTTTAAAAATACTAGTATTCATTGTGTCTCATTTCCTATTCTAGATAATGTATTTTTCTCCTTTGACTTAAAATTGATGAAATCGTTTTAGACTTAGGTTGGACTTAAATCCAAAATTTCAAATAACAAATTCATTCTATATTTTCTTGGGATTTTTGAAAATGTAAAGAAAGAAGATAAATTATTAAAATTGTGGCTTATAAAGTGCATTTATGAAAAAACATAAATTTGTAATAAATCTCTAAAAATGATGATAGAACCTGAATTTTTTTACTTGTAGCTTCCTTGAATGATTATACAACATTAGTGAAAAATAAAAAAATTGTAAAAAATTCTTGAAATTATAAAATATAGAACAAATTTTAGAAAAAACACTAAAATCATAATAACTCACTAAAAAATGATCACATAGGTTATGAGAATTTTTTTCTTTAACTTCCTCAAATGATTCACTAACTCTAGTAAAAAAATTGTATGAAAAATTGTAATAGTTTGCGAGATATAATTGATTCTTAAAAATTAGAGTTTTGACCATACTCTTCCCAAATCCAATCTTTGATATCTCTTGGTAAGATCCATGTATATAATAATGGTATCAATTTAACAATATGCAAAATATAAAAAAATAAACACAACACAAGTTATATTTATGGGCCAAGATGATTTAATATAAAATATATTCAAAAATAGATAATTACTTTAAATTAGGGCAACACCACACAATACTATTTAAAGAATGAATAAGTCCACCAAATAGAAGACTCTTAACTTACATGATATCATTCATAATAATATTCATCTCCTTTACATAGATCTCGATTATTTATATCTTTGATAATGATATTTATTTTCTTTATATATACCTCTAATATTAATAATGGATGGGCATATCTTAATCCCAACTAATTTTATAATTTATTCATTTTACAACTAACTAAGATGGATGGATGTGTGTCATATGTAAACTTTACATTATAATATCATATTTCTAGTTACATAATATACTATCACCTCCACCAATTAGACTATAACCTTCTCAATAAATTTTAATCTATTAAAAAACATATAATAGTTTCCTTCAACCTCTTACAATTTTTTTTAAACTTACTACAATTTTGTACAGTAAATCCTTTTAAGATTTCTTGTGAGATGATTTACATTGTACATTTCCACAATCAAAATCTCCGAAATGCTTGAGATATGACATGGAAAACAAAGGGAATAAAATCCTGTCACGAATAAATTGAATAATTTTTGAAGATCCTTCATTCACGATTCCTATAATAAATCCTGCATTGATAAGGGTAAACACCCTCCATCTCCTCTCTTGCAAGTATTTTTCAAAACAGTACTCTATCTCTTTTTCCTCTCTTTCTCCCCATTCAGCGATGTTTATGTTTTTCATGGCTTCTCCAATACATCTTCCCAAAACCACGGCATCCTCTAAAGCCGAATTTGCACCTATTATGATATTAGATGAAATTACAGGGTCTTAAAATATAAAATAGATTGAAATTATTTATATATATATATAAAACTTTACAAATAATTAATCTTACCTTGACCAAGATCAGGGGTCATTGGATGCAATGCATCTCCAACAAGTGTCACACTTCCCTTTCCCTTGCCATGAAGGAGCTTTTCCCACGGCCACATTAACCTTACCTTCAGATCAGCCAAATTAATGGTCTCAATCGGACTCATTTTTATCAATTCTGCAATGGGCTCCGGAAATTCACGAACTATATCCAAAGTTGTATGCCGAACTCTCTCAGCATCGTCACAGATCGTTGCATCTTTTTAAAAATAAAACAAAAAGATTAACGTTAGACTCGAAGAAAGGAAGAAATTATATTAATATGAACAAATATAATTAGTAAATAGATTTTTAAAATGGTACCCAAATCATATTAGAGGAGGGAAAGGGGAAGATGTTAACACGTCAATTTAAGATTGACAATCATAAACAAACTTTGTACCTTGTGGTTGTGATCTTCTGGTTAGAAACCAGTAAACTTGTTTGTCTGTGCAAGTAATGAATCCTGCTCTTGATCCTTTGTCCCAAACTTGTGAATGGAGTTTCTCCAAATGGTGGCTCTCTGAATACGCCACTATACCCCGAATAGCAACGCGTCCTGAGGATTTGGCTGGCGGTATACCCATCCATCTTGCAACTATAGAGTAAACTCCATCACAGCCTATTAAAATCTGTAAAGCATATATATAATATTAGTATTCAAAAGAGTGATTGTTCAATTAATACATATAATGATAAAATGAGGTTTATGATAAGATATAAATTTCTAAAAATAAATTAAAAGAAAGATTGAATATATATACTTAATTCATGTCAACCCTTAAAAAAATAAAAAGTTGGAATATATGTACGTAATCATGTGAGCCCTGAAAAAATAAAAACTATAGTAAATAAAACAGCTCGCATAGATAACCAGTGCATTTGTCGTTGACTGACCTGACTATCAGGTAAATGTAGTAGAGGTGCTAATTTCAGTCAGTCAAAAAGAATGCACTAGCTCTATAATCTGTTCTGACTAAACAACACATTTTATTGTATTAAAAAAATTAAACTACAAAAGAATTATTTAAAATAAATATAAAAATCAAGTTTTACCTCAACTACCCAAACACTAGAAAGATAAACATAAACATTTCCAAAATATATTATAAGAGAGAAAAAGAAGAAGAAGATATGGATACCTTCTCATGACAAAATCTTACTATAGAAATCTAAAACAATATATACTTTGTACTTTACAGTGAAGCTTGTATTCCTAAGTACATCCTTATGCATATAAATCAGATTCTGACTAGTTTTCTCAGGGAAGAGCCAAACTATTTTGTAAGATCTACACCATTAATTTTTAATTATTTTATAGAAGAGATTAAGTATCACTGATCTATTCTGTACTTATACTTGATATAGACAATTTACAAGTAGACAAAATTTACCTTAGCTGTGATGGATGTTCCATCTGCCAACTCAAGGGTGGTGAAAGGAGACATGGTGTTCTTGTTTAGGGAAACAATTTTGGAGTTGAATCTGATTGTCCCCTCAGGCAATTCCTCAGCAAGTGCTTCAAGAAGTTTCATTCTTTCTATACACCTAGATTCCATCTTCATACTTGATCCCCTGAATTACAAATTATAATACACAATATCAGTTATACTTTTAAAGAATTCAGATTTAAAAACTCTATGACTAATTCTGTACTGTCACTCATTAAGCCTCAATATAAAGAAACGATATTGATGTTTACATTTAATCAAAATAGATCAATAGGACTGTACAAAATAAAAGTAGAATAAAATAAATAGTAAAAATGGCCAATGCCTTGCTATGGAAGAAACATAATGAAATAAATTTATCATCTTGTTTTAAAGCTAATGGCAATTTCATTACCCTTTATCCTTCTTTATGAGTTGGACATCCTTTTTCATTCCAGTACAATTTGACCAGCCTCTGATCCTGCACATCAAAGAATTGAAGGTGAATTTTTCTTGCTCGTTTATAATTAGTAAAATGATCCCAATTCAATTATTTCCAGTAGCTTTATTTACATTTAATAAGATTAAAATATTCTTGAAAGAAAGGTTATGATAAATGAATAGAATCTTAAATGTCTCACCAAAGACCTTAGTTTTTCAGAAATTCGTATTTAACAAATAAAATGATCCAATATTTTTCTAATTTCATGTTGAGATCCAAAAGTGAAATCAAAAGCTTTGGCACATTTATGTTTAAAAATATAATCTATAATATTATGAATCATGGAAGCTTCAAATCTTAAAAAAATCCAAGAATATCGAATGAGGTTGAATGGTTCACTTGATATATTATGAATTGTAGAAGCCTTAAAACTATAAAATGATTTAAGATTGTGAATTCTCTAATATCATTTATGATGAAATGGCTGTATGTTAATATCTAGTGAGGTTGAATGGTTCACTTGGCATATTATGGATGTGGAAGCCTCAAATATATAAAATAATTCAAGGCTTCAAATTATATGATATCATTTATGGGAAATTCGTTGTATGCTAATATTGAGTAAGATTGAATAATTTACTTGGCAGTCTTTATATTAAATGATCTCACACTTAAATATCATAACATGTTTAGAGGTGTCCATTCCAATACTAATTCAGCTCAATTACACTTATTTATAAAATTTCACCTACAATTGAATTCTCTTACCTTATTACTTCATACGTTACTAATTCAGTAATCAAACCTTCAACAATTATTATGTTTCCATATTAACAAACATATTATTTTTATGAACAAAAAATCATGACATATAAAATGATCCAAAATACCCATCAAGTTGGCAGTAATTTGGGCGAAGGGTATCTGCAACACCCAGAGCATCAAGAGCTTTCCAACCATTAGCCCAGATAATAAAAGCAGCACCAGTAGTTCTCAGGGTATTGGCCTGCTCAAGTACTAGGCTCTTCAAACCCAACCTGTGCATATGCAAATCCTCCTGTTAATATATATATGAACATAATTACTAGATCTTAAAAATGAGTAGGTAAGAAAGTTTTAAAAAATGGCTTTTGGATTAGAACTGTGTTCCATTTTTTCAGTGAAATGAAAACTCAAGATATGTACCGGTGGAGGGCAAGGGCAGTGGCTAGGCCTGCAACTCCTCCTCCTACAATCACAATATCTTCGACTTGTTCATGGGGATGCTCTTGTCTATCACGACTACTATTGCAGGGTTCGGTTAACCTCATTTCTTGATCTTGTAAATTCTTCATCGAAAAGATCTTCAAACTCGAACTCATCGATGTTCACAAATCTTCACAGAAGGATATGCCACTGTATTTTATTGAAGCCTGTAGAAAACAGATATGTAGAGGGGACGTGCACCCAAACAACCACTCTCCAATCGACTTTGGGTGAAGCTATATATATATATATATAATTTATGCATTGAATGCGATGATGAGTGTGAACAAACTAACATGAATAATCCTCCTCCTCCATGCAACTATGAAAGCGACATATACTGTTAATGTTATGATTTAAAATACAACAATTGACTTCAAGATATGTGGTGTGTCGCATATTTAAAAATAAAATAAAAACGTGTCTATGACATTTTAAAATTTTATTTGTAATCAGTATTGTCATCAAATTTGAATGAGTTGTGTTCAGCGCTTTGACCGTTAAGCTTGTTTTGATTGTCGACTGGAAGGAATACATTTATCACAGAACTCTATTGAATCATAAGACTGTCAAAGAAGATCGATTTAGTCTAACTCGACAGCATATTTGTAAACGATCAATAACGTGTAACCAAGTAAAAAATAAGAGTTCTAATGGTACTCTTTTCACTTTGGTTGAAAGATTATTTGTGGGTATCACTATCTGTTTTTCTATTATTAAAGGTCAATGAGGACTAACAGTATCACTTCGTTCCTCAACAACGGCTATAGGATTGCTCAACACCAAATTAGAATAGGGTTTAAAAAGTTACTGCACATAATGAATCTGAATACAATCAAGATAAATAAAAATTTAATAGGTCAAGATTCTGAGCATTAACCAGTATTGATTCGTATTGAGTGCTTTAAATAATTACAATCATGTATAAATAAGCTCCAATTCAGATATAGAATTGACATGCAAAATTCAAAACTCTAAAAATAAATAAACATTGCCCTGTTATTTTTAACAGTTAATTTTAGTAAGTTTCGTATGCAAGTACGTGCAACTCTAAATATCTCAAAAAATAAACTAAACACTAAAATTAACTAATCAAACAAATTTTCATTGAAGTTCAAGTTCAGTTACAAAAATAGATAATTTTTAAAATTAGAAAAATACCAAAAAATAATATTAAATTACAATTTTGCACCCTCAGACCATCGTGTAAAGCATCTGAATATATCAAAAACATCTATAATTGAATAAGCCAAATTATGGTTGTATTGAACTTTTCAAGACGGTCATTTTGGCAAGAAGATGGGCTCAAATAGAGCTACATATCAAAAATTATGGCCATCATAAGTTGGTCTCTTTTTCTGCATCATTCTCATCTAGTTGAAAACAAATCAACTCATCTGAGTTCCTCTAATTATACCACTACTATTTATTCTTATCAATTTTCTTCAGCTCCCATTCTGTAATCTAAGTGTTATCTGCCTGCTCTAATCCTTCCTATTGTACCAAATACATGTCATAACTTCTTTGTCTTATGTTTACAGTCTTTTTACCCAGAACTTGTACTATCTTTTCTTTCTTCTCATTTGACACCTATTGATTCCAATCTAATTATTCATCTTCTTCACTTTCACCATCTTATCCATGGAAATTATATAAATTTAAAACATTAAATACTGGAGTGATATCAAAATTTTGTGGTAAACTCACATCTTAAGCATTGTAATTAATTTTTTCACAATTATGCATGGTCTAATTTTTTTGTACCTCAACTTGTTATATATGCATTTTGAAAATATCTCTTTCTTTTAATAAACCATCATTAAATCTCTTTCAAGTATTTTTGACTTTATTCTGATATCTATTGTTGCTTTTTACTTTTCATTACTTTCTTGTAACTTTTTTATTACTTGTAACTATTGTACATGTTTCGCAAATGCTTCTACATCATCACTAACTCATTCCATAATTAGTAACTGTACTGAATCTAAAACACTCATAAGATTTCCCTCATAAATAATCTGAAATATTGATTTTTCTATTGATCTATTCATAGAACTATTTCATGTAAACTTAGTTTGTGATAAAGCCAAGTGTCACTGCTTGGGCTTCTCTCCAACTATGCATCTCAATAAAAATTTTAAGTCTATTTTTACAACTTCTGTTTATCTATCTATTTGGCGCTAATATGCACTACTAAATTGTAGCTTAGTCTCCATCTTCCTCCATAAAGTCCTTAAAAAATGACTTAGAAATTTCATGTCCCTATCTAATGTAATGGTTTTTAAAACACCATGCAATCTCATAATACCTTTAAAAATAGTTTTGCAACTCTAGTGGCATCATTGGTTTTCTTACATGCAATAAAATGAACCATCTTAGAAAACCTGCCTAAAACAACAAAAATTGAACCATTACCTCTCTATGTGTCTAGTAATCCCAACACAAAATTCATATTCAAATTTGTCCATGGTCCTCTTAGAATTGGTAATGACATGTACAACCCTATATTTTATGCATGTCCTTTTACCACCTAACATATTTTTCACCTTGAAATATATTTTGTGACATCTATCTTCATCTTTGACAAAAAATACTTATCTTCTACCAAATATATTGTCTGTGTTACCAAAATATCTAGCCAAACCACCATTATGCAATTCTCTTATAATATTGTCTCTTAGAGACCAAGTTATAATACATAATTATTTTCCTTTGAAAAGATAACCATCCTGCATAAGATACTCATCATAAAAATTACTTGTATCACATATCAATATATTTTTAATTGCTCAACTATCTTGCCAAAATCTAGATCAGTATCATATACTTCTTTCATAAATTTAAATTCAACTACTTCACTCACCATAGTAGTTATCAACCCTTCTTACCTGCTTAAAGCATCAACTACCTGATTTTATTTTCTTAATTTATGTTTCAACATAAAAATATAACCCTACAAGAAAGACACTCACTATGCATGCATACTATTTAAATTCTTTTGAGTGTTCACATATTTCAAATCTTCATGTTTAGTAAATAAGATAAACTCCTTTGGTACTAGGGAATGCCTCCAATGTCTTAATGCTTGTACAATGACATAAAATTCAATATCATATGTAAAATAATTTATTTTTATCTCATTCAATTTGTCATTGAAATATGTTATTGGCTTCTCTTCTTGATTCAACATAACACCAATTCCCACAAACAAAGCATCACAATCAATCTAAAATACTTTGCTAAAATTTGGTAAGGCTAAGATACGTTTTTCTATAATTTTATTCTTCAACAACTCAAAGCATTCTATTTTTGCCCTTGTCCATGTAAATTGTTTCCTCCCATACAATTTATTATTAGTACAACAAGACTATTAAAATTATTAATAAACTTTTTGTAAAAAATTGATAAACTATGAAAACATTTTACATCTGTGATGCTCTTTGGGACATGATACTCAATAATTGGCTTTACTTTTTCTTCATCCATTCTTACACTATTTGTTGAAACTACAAATCTCAAAAGTATCAAACTGTTCTGCATAAACCTACACTTCTTTAAATTCACATAGATCTTCTCTTTTCTTAACAATTGTAATACCATTCTCAAATGCTATAAATGCTCTACTTTAGTCTTATTGAATATTAAAATGTCATCAAAATAAATCCCCACAAACTTACCACTATGTTTTCTTAGTATTATGTTTATCACCTTTATAAATATGCTAGGTGTATTAGATAACCCTAATTGCATCACCATCCACTCATATAAGCTATCCCTAGACTTGAATGTTATTTTTCATTCATCTCCTTCATGAATCCAAATCTAATAATATCTACTCTTTAGATAAATCTTGGTAAAACATTTTGCTGCTTCAAGAACATCCATCATATCATCTAAATGAAGTATAGAAAACTTGTACTTGATTGTAATTTTATTGATTTCCCTACTATCCACACACATCTTCCACCCTCTATCTTTATTTAGAGTTATCAATGGTAGTGTTGCACATGGATTCTTGCTCTCTCTTAATACAACATTCCTCACCAATATAATAACTTGTTTATTTAATTCTACATGTTGTGTTGAACTCATCCTATAAGATGTATGATTGGGTAGATATAATCTTGGAATCAAATCAATATGATATTGAATATCTCTCTTTGGTGGTAAACCATCTGGTACTTCATCAAGTATAATATATGCATATTTTTTCATCACTACTTCTATTTCTATTAGAATTTACATCACTTCTGCGTCTTCTTTCTTCACTTCTAATGTATAACAACCTATCATCTTCATGTATTTGATAAATTATTTTACAGTCAACATCATTTCAGTGTACCCTTCTCATTTAATAGGTAACAAAACTACCTTCATAACATATTTCTAGAAACGATGTGTTCTTTGCTCCATCATTAACTATTTTTCTATCAAACTGTCATGGCCTTCTCAATAACACATGATATGCACCCATTGGTATAGCATCACACAATATTTCATCCTTGTAATTTTCATCTATAGAAATCTTGGTTAAGCACCTTTTATTTATTGTAACTTCATTTCCTTTCTTAAACCATGAAATCCTGTAAGGAATATGATGATTTTTACATTAAAAACCTAGTTTCTCAATTATATCTTTAAAAATCATATTTTTAAAACTACACCATCTATAATTACTTTGCATATCTTACCTCTTCAAGCACATCTTATTCAAAATATATTTGTTCACAACCATGCATCACCACCTTATTTAATATGCACATTTTTTTTCCTTAGAGCAATCATTGTTCTTCTCATCATGAGATTTTTTATAATATCTACTACTACAAATTCATTATTTTGCTCTTCTATTTTAGCTTCTACTAAATTCACTCTTGGGTGATCCTTTTGCCTCTTTATTTGATCTTGGTAGTATGGAAACTCAAATTCTCTATAGTAAATTCTTATCTACATATGTAACAAACATAAGACGTATGTTGATTAAGATATCTACCATCACCATAGTTTCATCCTCTCTAAAATCTTCTTCCTTTGTGTTGGTATTGAAACCCTTGTCTATTATTTTTTTGTCTTTCTGCACCATGTGATGATTCTCTTCTAGTGGTATTAAACCCACCTCTACTTGTATTAAATCCACTTCATCCCCTTATAGGTGGGGATTGTCCTCTTCTTATCCAAATAGATGTTCTTCTAAAATTCTATCTATTTTATTTTTCTTCCACCTTCAAAGCTAATTGATAAGTTTTCTCTATGCAAAGTATTCTATGTATGCTTAATTCATCTTAAATAGAAAACTTAAAACTGTTTTCATACCTTGCAACCATCTTTTTTTTCTATCTCATCATGATCCATTCATATGGAAATATTGTAAAACTCATATGTATACTATTGTATACTATTATCCTTTTGAGTCAAATTTTTAAATCTTATGTATAAGTTTTATGCATAATCTATAGGAAGCAATTTGTCTTTCAACTTCTTCTCCATCTTTTTCCACAAATTGATCTTCTATTTACCTTTACTCTATCTTTTTTTTGGCTAGTGATCCTAACAAATCATTGCATGACCCTTCAATTTTATGCATGTAAAATTTACTTTCTTATATTTTTTCATAGTTTTTCATTAAAAAAACTTTTCCATGTTGTTTATCTAATCGATCAACTCTTTTGGTTTTAAACTTCCTACATAATATGGAACACCAACCTTGATTCCTTTGTTATGTTTTTATAAATCTCTAACCATCATTTCTTTCATTGATGGTAGTTATTCTTATTTATCATCTTGAAAAATTTATTATTCAAGATCTGTGTCATTTTCTACTCTCATTTGTCTTTGATTTACAACAACATCAATTAATTATTTTACTTTCATCTGCATCTCTTTTATAGTACACTTAATATGAGTAATTCTTACTCATCCTCTCACCATCTCTTACACATCCAAAATTTGAACTTGCTCTATTACCAAATAATATACTCGAATATTGTCAACATAAATAAAAATCAAATAGGCCATGATTCTGAATAATAACTAGTATTGATTCATATTAAATGATTTAAATAATGATAAACCATGTATAAATAAGCTTCAACTTAGAATTAGAGTTGACATGAAAAATTTAGAACTCTAAAAATAAATAAAACTCAACCTACTATTTTTAATAAGTTTTGCATGCAAGTGTGTAAAGTTTTAAAAATATTTAAAAATAAAATAAACACTAAAATTAACTTATTGGATGAATTTCAACTAAAGTTCAAGTTTGGTTACAAAAATAGATAATTTATAAAATTAAAAAAATACCAAAAATAATATTAAATTACAATTTTAGACCCTCAAATGGTCATGTATGGCCTCAAAAAAATATAAAAATTATCCATAACTAGACAAGCCAAATTATGGTTGCATTGAACTTTTCTAGATAATCATTTTAGCATGAATATGGGCTCAAACAGAGCTATGGATCAAAAGTTATGGGCTCTAAAAGTTCAACCTCTTTTTTTGCATCAATACATTTCTTAAATAATTACTTAATGAAAGGTTAATAAATGGGGGAAGTATCAATTTATTCCAAATAATTTTAAAAAAACATGCATCTCTCCATATCTCAAAAAATTCACCCTTTTAGTATCAACCCTTTTCTCTCCACATTTATTGGAAGTGTACTTAGATGGTATAAAGGTAAGATTTAAATCAAGTTAATTATGGTAGAAGTAATAATTTCAAATTCTATTATAACTATTTTAAGATGTTATTTGTCCCTTTATTGGTGTAATTTCTCACTTTCAAAGGATCCCAAACATCCTTAAAACATTCTCTACTTGTCATCTTGCTTCCCCTCAGATTTGGACCTATTTTCACCCCTTATGTCAAAATAGTGCTCTTAATTTTTTTGGTATGATGGAAATGTTAAGTGTGCATTTGAATTAGAAATCTTATTGTGGGCCCTCCTTCTTATTATCCTAGGCAACTCTTATTCTATCTTTTTCATTTTTTACCATTTGATATTTTTTTATGCATCAATAACATTTTAAGATCAATTCAAATGAGCAATAAATAAAAAATGATCATAGTGCATTAGGGTATCTAAAAAATGATTTGAAAAAGCATCTAGCATTTATTGCTCATAGGAATCAATTGGGCACATACAATTTTTTTTAGATAATTCAAACAATAATTAATCGAGGAGAACCTATAGAGAAGTGTTGATCTAAGATCGATAGATAGTCCACAGATCAAATAAAGTGAAACTAGGGAGAAAGATCATGAATTGATAGACATTCTTTTATTTGTCCTTGATTAATCAGGGTATCAAAAATGGAGACCTCGCTTAGATTAGAGTCATGTAAGTCATCTAGCCATATGTTGTTGGATGATAACTAGCTTATCTTGGTCTAAGGGTGGGAATAGTGTTTGATTTGCCTTGCATGCCATGTTTTTTCATTCATAATCCTAATATATACATCATTGCTATCATGGGTTATGTCAAGGATAGGTTGATTAGACTAGGCATGAGATGAGAAGGACAAAAAAAATTATTTGTATTAACTCTATCAATTAGGTGGGTCATGGAGTATACTTTATGATTGGTTTAGTTCTATTTACATCCCTAAATAAATAAGAGTAGAGCATTCATTGTAGCATGACAGTTCATGTTTTAAAAAAATCCATTGCATTGGTTTTCCTAGTTGATGAATTACAAAAACAATTGAAGTGTTGTTTCTCAATATTCTAGATTGTTGAGGGCCCCAACAAATATCAAGCTATATTAACTATTTAATTTTGTAACATAGACCCCAAAACATATTTTTTCTTAACTCTATTCATACATAGTTTCTTGAATCCATACATAGAAAAGTTTCATAAACCCGATTAAGGCTTTGGTGGCAATGGATCTAATGAAAATATTCATCATTTTTTTGTGCCTCTACAATATTTACTAGAAATATATAGTTTATAGTTTTGACACCCATAAACATTTAGTTGAAAGGTTGGACAAGGTCCTTCATCCACCACATGCTTTTAGGGTTCTCTTTTTCTTTTCACAAAACCTTGATTGCCAACCAAACTTTGACAAAAATCTCAAAATCTCCTAATATTCAAGATGCTGGTATTTGGGAAAAGAGAATAAGTGCATTTTTCCAATGGTTAAAGTAAAGTTTTATAAAAATGCTAGAGGTTTCTAGAGCCCCATATATGATTATTGCAATTGTGAAAAAATTATGCCTCCTTAAAGTTTATGGAGTTAAAAATGAAGAAATCATAACCAATAGGATCACTCTTGCATGCCATTATCACAGATAATTCATCTTGGACATTATGCACACATAAAATAAATTATGCACAATCCAATCTCTACATTATTTCCTCAACTTCAAAATATAAACATATGTATATCTCTCTCTCTACCAGTCTAGGAGAAGCATAAGGAGTTCCTAATAAATAGGCAAGTAAGGTTTGTTATGTGCAACAAATAAATTTTTATACAAGTTAAAAATATGTGTAAATAAATATTTTACACAACCAAAAATGGTTCATGCAAATATTTATTAGAACAAACCAAAATAAAAAACTCCCAAAACAAGTTTAACTCCTATGTGAGTGCAAACATCATCCTAATCTTACATCATCTCTCTAATTCTTTGCTTGGCCATGCCCATTTATTATATGTTTTTCCTTCTCCTACATCATCCTTGCCATCCCATGTTTTCTTTGTCTTGCTTATATACCCTCTTCATCACTTTAACCTTAGTCCACATTTACCATAATGTCATTCTCCTAAATAATAATTGAAATTTTCTTGCATCTACTTTGAATTCTTCATTCTTCCTATATTTTCATTGTCATATTATTAACCTCATCTTTTTATTTTTCTTTCATTCATATTCTCTGTTTCATTTCATTTTTATCATCTCTTCCATAATTGATCCTTTATTATTATTTGGGTAAGTACTCTTACTCATTCCTGGGTCAATTATTCTTCCCACCACCAGCTCCTATAAGGAAATTTATCCTTTGATAAGATTTACATAATTGACCTTTTCTTATTTTTATGGTAAGTATTCTTACTTAGTCCTAGGTCAATTATTTTTCCCATTAGCAGCTCCTATAAAAAAATTTATCCTTTGACAAGCTTTTCATAATCTACCTTTGCTTCTTATTTGAGTAAACACTCATACTAAAAAATACCTCTTTATTCTTATTTTTGTAAGCACCACTTACACACCAACACCAACCTGATTCTTCATCCCCATATGTATCTTTTGACCCTTCATCATATTTATCTGAGACCACATTATCCCCTTCATCTTATTTCATCCATATCAACATCAACATCAACATCATCATCAACCCAATGCATTCTCTATCAATTTTTGGCTACATATAACCTTTATCTAATGGAAAATCAATCTCATCAACCATAAGGGTATGGTTATTTACTTATAATGTTCCTACATGCATATCCATTCATGCTTACATTTTATGCCTTCTTGCTTCAATGCATGAAATTTGATCTGATTTCACTATTTGTTATACACACCTTTTACCTTTTAATGTCTCTACATGTTGTGTAGAGGAATATTTTATTTTCTTCACTAGCTTTATCCATTTTAGTCACTTGACATCCATTTTAGTCACTTTACATCTAGACCAATTTTCTTTTCCTACCATGCTATAGGCCATGTTCTTCTCATCGACTTTGTACTTTTCTTTACTAAAATCTTTGGCCCTTATGATGGATTCAATATGTATTCATTGTGTGAATTTTAATTCTCATAGGTCAAGGTGGTGAGTCCATAATCACAACCTAAAACAAAGGTGGAAAAACTAGCTATTCTCTATTGAACCCTCCCCATCTTCATTGATATCCCTTAATACACCATCAAACCACTCTTAATCACTTTGGGGCATCCTTGTGTGCTATTTTTTTGAAAGCTTCTTCATTTTGTAGAAAGTTGTTTTACCCTATGTACACACATTTGCCTCAACCTATCACACCTTTTCTATCCATCACATTAATTGTAATCACTTAACTCCTTAGTCAATGCTTGTTAATAAATCACTTCATCTATTCTGTTTGGGGCAAATGACTTTATCCACATCAATAATCATAACAAGCTAGTATTAGGTCCAATAAGTTAATTTCATCTTGGGATTACTATCATCCATCCATAATCGTACCTCTATAAAGGGATAACTACATCATTCTGAGTTCTAAAGGACTATGTAGGTGGTGTTCAATTACTTTGGGTTTATGAAGTCAGCTCAACCATTATTTCTTCCCATTCCCTCCTCCCCCTCGACCCCCAATAATCATTTCATCCTTAACATGTATAATAAGTTAAATCCTTGATCTATGCTTACAAATCAATCGATCAATTATTCACTCAACTCACCCTACTTTGTGAAATTCACTCATTCAATCCTTCATCCAATCTCACAACTTTCGCCTTGTTTGATGAAATTCAAAACATGAAGCTCATTATCTTGGCATGCATCCTTCCCAAATCTGCCCTACTTTGGGCACATTGAATTCTATTCTTATTATCAATCCATATGTGCAAGCACTAGCTCAAGTGGGTTAAATCTATCCATAGGTTAATTTTATCCATTTTCATCATATCCTAAAATTACCTTATTTTTCAAAGCCCATCTATGGCCTTTATCCTTGCATGTCCTCCTAAGGGGGCATCATCCATCACATTATTTATTTCATCATCATCATCATCATCATCATCATCATCATCATCATCATCATCATCATCATCATCATCATCATCATCATCATCATCTAGTTTTTATCTTTCTATTTTTTCTCCTAACTTCTTTTTCCTATAAAAAGTCAGTACTCCACTCATCGTGTCTCATAATGCCTTCTCAAAGAGGGGAAAAATGTAGATACTTAAAATTAGATATCTTGTGTCTATTTTAACTTTCTACTAATCATCAGCTAACATCATACCTAAATCCCTAATTAGTCATCTATCCACATTAACAAACCATAATCCTAATCCTTTTCCATTATTCATCATCACTATTTACATCTTATTCCATTAGTTAATTAATCTAAATTAAATAACTAATCCTTCCCTAATCATAAATTTCATAAATTTTGAATATGCATAATTTCTAAAAATATAAAAAATAAGTAATACTCACATCATGACATCATCGTCTACCTTTTTACCCTTTCTAAATTTCAATGATGCCACATGATCTACCTATCCCCCTTAGTCCAATTTAATAATCCACCTCCAATCCCACTAATTTCCACTATCCAATTTTATAATCCTAAATTCCCACATGCATCATACTTTGATCTATTCTTGAATTCACATGCCTCTATTATCCTCTATTATTTATTTTCCTCTAATTTTATAATCTTAGATTCCCACAAGCATCTCCCATTAATCTATTTTTGGATCCATATGTTTCCATTATTCTTCATTATTTATTTCCCTCTAATTTGATAATCTCAAATTCTACCATCCAAGATTGTTTACTTCTTAATAAAATATCATTTTCATTACAACTCATCCTCAACCATAAATCTTTCATCAAGATCAATGGTCTTCATCCATTCAAAAAATCTATAAATAGAGGTTTATTCTTCTATCTTTATCAAGTCTTAAATATCACAATAAAATTATACCAATTTGGGGGACAATCCAACATCAAGGCCATTGTAATCAAGGAGGAGTCTACAATAAATAAATTGTAAACACTCATATGTTAGCCAATTTACCTTTGTTTAGAAATATGAATTGAACACGCGTATTCACAACGAAGAAGGCGATGAATATATTCTACATAGTTTTGTAAATATTTCATAATTTTATTTATATATTTATTTATTTTTGTTTTAGCTCTATTGAAATTTTTAGTTTGGATTTAAAATAGGATTTATATTCAGTTCATTATCCCAATTTTCTTTAGATTATAAATTTTATCTACCACAAAGGTTTACATTTACAAATTAGTTCAATTATGCATAATGAAGTTTAGACAAATGGTTATATCAAACATATTGCATATTTTAATTAATTAATGGGTTTGGTATATTATTAAACATTTATATTTTCCATTAAATATGATAATATATAATATAGTTAATAAGATAGTAGTTATATAGTCTATGAAGTATGGGAATAAGATTTTTAGAAAAAATTAAGTTATTTTTTTTAAATTTTGATGTTTTAGATCACGGTTTGTGAACCATCATCAAGATGTGATAATGAAATAGTGGTTCACAAAACGTGATCTCAAACATTGATGAAAAAAAAAATTAACACAATTTTTCCAAACATCATATTTATATAATATAATTATTGTAATGACAAGTGTAAATAATTATAAAGTAAAAAATAGTGATTTTATTTAAAACTAAATTTATTTTTATTTTTATTTCTTTATTCACCATAGTTTGAAATGTAATATTTTAATAAACTAACAATTTATATGAAACCTAAAATATTTTAAAGTTAGTGTACTTGGTACTTACATATTTTTTGTTGCATTTCAAAAATATGAAAATGTAAAAATTTGGTACTTATGAATAATAAATTCATAGATGGGTAAATAATAAGAACACTACATTTTATGAGAGAACAAAAATTTAACAAGTCATAATTTTTCATAAACATTTTATATTGTAGAAAACTAAGGCCTCCATTGTCAAAGATAAAAGTGATGGTAAAAGCTAATTAAACTTTTTGAAAGTACTTGTTCTAATTTATTTTCTAATATTTTCTATTGTAGGCCCTCTATTTAGAGGTTTTAATATTATTTATGATAGGGTCCATCATGTTGTAAATTATAAAGTCGAATGTAAATTAAAAGAATGGGTATAACAGTTTCAAATCCTAAGGCAACAAATGATTGTCTTGATCATAAACATAAAATTCTTAGAGGAAAAAACAAATATTAAATGGAAAAAATATATATTGGTTGTATTTTTTTTGAATATATATTGCATACTTTTAATATACGGTTTTTTAATATTCCAAAAATAAAAATGCAACATTCTAAAGTGTATATACTTAGGTAGTATGCATAGTGGTAATTATGCATCAACGTAAATACACACTTGTTTCAGACTTATGATGACTTTAAATACAAAAATTTAAACAAAAAACCCATTTTTTTTGAAAATGTAAAGAAAACAAAACAAATATTAAAATTGTGGCTTGTAGAGTGCATTTATGAAACTCCATAAAATCTTAATAAATTGTTGAAAATTATTGCATAAATTTAAATTATTTTATTGTAGCTTCTATGAATGATTATACAACTTATTATTAATATATCTTTTTAATTTAAACATTCATGAAACTATAGCCTATAGAGTGAATTTAGGAAAAAAAAAAAAAAACTAAAATCACAATAACTTACTCAAAAGTGATCATATAGCCCCAAAATTTTTACTTAACTTCCTTAAATTATTCTTCAAATTTAATAAAACATGTGTAAAAATTTGGAATGGTTTATAAGCTATAATTAATTTTTCAAAATTAAGAATTTAATCATACTTTTGCCCAAATCAAAGTTTTGATATCATTTGGTAAGATCCACACATATAATAATAGAATAAATTGAACAATATATCAAATATAATGAAGATCAATACAATATAAGCTAAAATGTTTTAATATAAAATACATTTTGAAATAGATAATTACCCTTAAGATATGGTTATATGAAACAATATCCTTTAAGGAAGAACAATATCGAAAAACCACTTCAAAGGGACAACCTCCAACACCCTTTACATTCTTAATTATAATATAGTCCAACTCATAACTTAATCTAACTAATTTCATAAATTATCCATTTGATCTAATATATTTAACTCAACAATTAAATAAAGGAGATACATGTTATATGTCAACATCTCCAATCAACTTTTTAACATTATAATATTCTATATACATAACATACCATCATCTCTATTAATTAAATTATAATAAGTTCAATAAATATAAATTAATTAAAAAAAAATTCCTTCAACATCTTAAAAACTGTGAGATTTAAAACAAACAAACAAACTGAAAAAAAAAAAAAAAATTAGTTTTGAATTAAAATTGTGCTAACAAATTTTGTGTAAAATGAGAACTCAAGATATATACTTCCAACTCCTCCTAAGATGTGGATGTGCACCTAACCAACCACTCTCCATGCATCCAACTGACTTTTGGTGAACAAAGTAACCAAGAATCCATCCATATATATATATATATATATAATTTATTCATTGAATGATGAGTTTGAACAAAATAACATGGATGATCCTCCTCCACGCAGCTATGAAAGCAACTTATGCTTTAATATTTTTTATTTAAAATACAACAATTGAATTCTAAGATTTGTGTTGTGTAGCAGTTTAAAAGGTGAAGAGAAAAGGCGAAAAAAAAAAAAAAAAAAAAATGGTTCTATGACATTTTCAAAATTAATTTGTAATCAGTATGGTCCGCATTTTTGAATGAGTTGTGTCCAGTGCTTTGACTGTTAAGCTTGTTTGTATTGTCAACTATAAGCAACTGTACATTTTACGTATTCAATTTTAATTGTGAGGCTGAGCTTGTGACGTATAAATAATTTATGATTATGATGCTGAGCTTGTGACGTATAAATAATTTATGATTATGATTATGGAGGGGAATGAAGCCAGCTCTACTTATAAACACATTTGGAAGGAATATATATCTATCACAGAACTCTAGAATCATAGAATTGTGAAAGAAAATTGATTCTCTAATTGAATAGCATTTTTCTAAGCGATTAATAATATATAATTATACGATAATATTAAAATGATATTATTTTTTATTTTAATTTAATAATAATATATGTTTAAAATTTACTCTCAGATTATATTTTGATTATGATCTACAAAATAAATTAACTTACAGTATATTATAGGATCTCTTTGTTCTTCAATAACGACTATATAATAGCACAACAACATCCGAATAGAATAGAATAAAAAGGTCACTGCACACTTAAACAATTATTTAATGAAAGGTTAAAAAATATGGCAAAGGTATCGGATTTTTCCAGATTACTTGGAAAAAATCTGCATTGTTCCATATCTAAAAAATTTCACCCTTTCAGTATCACATTTATTTTAAGCGCACTTAGATGTTCTAAAGGTAAGATTTAAATCAATTTAATTATAACGAAAGTAATAATTTCACATTCTATTATAATATTAGTGTATTTGTTGATTATTAATATAAATCAAATATTATTGATGTAATTATTTATTTTGATTGGTCCCCATACATCCTCTCAACACTTTTTAATTATAATTTTTTTCCTGTTTAAATTTAAATTTATTCTGATCCCTTCTGCCAAAAAAGGTGCATTAGATAATTTTGGCATGCTAGAAACTTTAAGAGTGTATTTTCGGAAAACTTTTGAGTGCTTTCTTTTGTTATTTCATACGACTCCAGTTTCATGTTTTTCATTTTTTTGATTTTTTGTTGTCGGATTATGCATTAATAAGGTTTTTATTTAAATTCAAATCATTTATAAATATACAAGCATTTTAGTGCATTAAGGTTTCTTGAAATTATTTGAAAAAACATCTGACTTTTATTGCTCATAAAAATCAATTGAGCATCTACAAACATTCTAGACAAATCAAGCAAAGATTAGATTAATCATTATAACATTGAAGTTCATGCTAAGACAATTTTCATTGTATTAGTTTTCCTGCTTGACGAATTACAACAATTATTGGACTATCGTTTCTCAATATTTTACACCATTAAAAGTCCTAAAAAAAATCAAGATAGCTTAAATATTTCCTAATATAATACATGCCCCAAAACATACTACTTGCCTAATTTTTTTCCTTATATAATCCATACATATCAAAGATTCAAAAAATTGATGAAGGGCTTTACAGTAACAAATCTAATGAAAATAGCCATCAAATATTATGCACCTTTATGAGGTTTACTAGAAACATATAATACATAGTTCGAGCACCCAAAAACATTTAGTTGATGGTTTGAACAAGGTCCTTGTTTCACCACATGCTTTTAAGGTTGTCTTTATCTTTCAACAAAACCTTGATTTCCAGTCAAACTTGGATGAAAGTCTTTAGATCTTATAATATTTAAGATTTTGGTAATTAGGGAAAGGAGAAGAAATAGATTTTACCAATGGTTAGATCAACTTTTTATAAAAATGAGTAAGGTTTATAGATTTCCGAATTTGATAAACACAATCGTGACAAAATTTATGTTTCCTTATAGTTTACTCTAGCCATGCATTCTATAGTTATGGCACCTAGAAACATCTAGTTGATGGTTTGTATAAGGTCATTTATTCATCTTCACTTTTTAGGGTTATCCTCCCTTGCCACAAAACCCTGACTCCCCCTGTCATATTTCGATGATTGTTACCCGATCTCTCAATATTCAAAATATATTCCTAAAACCATATTTATTTAAATTTATTTAGTCTTAAAAAATTAATTAAATTTAATTTGTACCATTTTAAATCTATTTAAGATTATTTAAATGTGTATAGATATTCTTATTACTTTTTGACTGGAATCTATTTAAATTCATAATATATTTTGGTGAACATGTGCTCTCTTATACATTTTTAGGGTTAGATCTTTCTCCATATCATAATAAATATAACATTCTTAAATATTTTATTTAGAGTTTCACAAATGACTAATTTTTTATGTGTTCTTTTTTAAGATTATCTTTTATTTTATACAGAGTTAAATTTGAATTTATCTAATATATTAAGGTTAATTCAATTGCATGCTTTAAATCTAATAGACTTAAATTCTTATGTTTGATTCACTTGATCTTAAAAACTTAATAATTTTAATTTATAATAAAAATTTATTAAACCTTAGTGCATTTGTAAAGATTCACCCTTTACATCTTGTCAGTTTTTAGACAAAAGAAAAATAGCCAATTAATTGGAAAAGCAAGTGTTATATAAGTAAAATAAATATATTAAGACATGTCAGATCACATTTTTCCAATTTTAGTAAATGGATTTAAGCACCACATGGATTTAACTTTGATTGATTATTGAGTGTTGTGGATTACTTAAATAATGATTGTTTTTATCTAAAAAATAATCAAATAATGATGATTAGTTGATGAAAAATTATTGTTTTTAATTATCAAATTGGGTTGTGATTAAAGATTTTAGATTGATTGATGTCAGATATTGATTTATGTAAATTTATTTTATAATTAAATTATTTATAATTAATGATAGAATTTATTGTTTATTTTTATGTAATTTGAATTGATAATATTAAATAAATTTAATTTTTATTTTACTTATGTTTATTTTATAGTTTTGATAACTCGATAAAGTCTAATCACTTTTTCGGTTGTAGTGAGTGTGATTAAAATATAAAATATGCCCCTAAAAAAAGAGAGGCCATCATCAGAGATAGTTGGGTGTATGCACAATTAATGGCATGCAATGAAAAGAGATGTATATAAGTCAAAGATAAATCATGTTGACAACTAATAACTCAGGTCACCTTAGGAGGTAAATAGAATGTTGTGGAAACATGTTTTGATGTTCACATTTATAGTAAATATTATAGTATATCATGTCATGAGAGATGAGTACATAAATCAAGTGTCTAGTATTTTTAATGTCAAGTTGTATATAAATGATCATATTCAAAATTTACAAAATGCTCTAAAAATGTATATTATTAGAAATCTTGTATAATTATTTAAATTTATATTATCAAGTATTTTTAAAAATGTAAGATTATATTAATTTTTTATAAGTCTTTTAAAAAAATAATAGTTTTCTAGAGTAAAGGTATTGTTTCAATAAAATTACAACAAGAAATTCATTAAGATATAGGGTAAACATAAAATAGTCAATTAACACAATTAAAATAGAGTTTGGTCGATCCTATTACAATATAAAGATAATTGAATAATTTATGACAACTACACTTAAGAGGATGAGGAAGCATGTGGGTGAGGAAGGATCATTATTTTTCTTTCATGCATATTTTATGTTTCATTTCATTTTTATCATCTCTTCCATAATTGATCCTTTATTATTTGGGTAAGTACTCTTACTCATTCTTGGGTCAATTATTCTTCCCACTAGTAGCTTCTATAAGGAAATTTATCCTTTGACAAAATTTACATAATTGACCTTTCCTTATTTTTATGGTAAGTATTGTTACTTAGTCCTAGGTCAATTCTTTTTCCCATTAGCAACTCCTATAAGAATTTTTATCCTTTGAAAAGCTTTTCATAATCACCTTTTGTTCTTATTTGAGTAAACAATCATATTCAAAAATACCTCTTTATTCTTATTTGTGTAAGCACCACTTACACACCAACACCAACACCAACCCGATTCTTCATCCCTATATGCATCTTTTGACCCTTCATCATATTTATCTGAGACCATGTTATCCCCTTCATCTTATTTCATCCATATCAACATCATCATTAACATCATCATCAACCCAATGCATTTTCTATCAATTATTGGCTATGTATAACCTTTATGTAATGGAAAATCAATCTCATCAACCATAAGGGTATGGTTATTTAATTATAATGTTCCTACATGCATATCCATGCATGCTCACATTTTATGCCTTCTTGCTTCAATGCATGAAATTTGATCTGATTTCACTACTTGTTATACACACCTCTTACCTTTCAATGTCTTTGCATGTTGTGCAGGGGAATATTTTATTTTCTTCACTAGCTTTATCCATTTTAGTCACTTGACATCCAGACCGGTTTTCTTTTCCTACCATGCTATAGGCTATGCTCTTCTCACCAACTTGGTACTTTTCTACACTAAAATATTTGTCACTTATGATGGATTCAATATATATTCATTGTGTGAAATTTAATTCTCATAGGTCAAGGTGGTGAGTCCATAATCATAACCTAAAACAAAGGTGGAAAAACTGGCTATTCTCCATTGAACCCTCCCCATCTTAATTGATATCCCTTAATACATCATCAAACCACTCTTCAATCACTTTGGGGCATCCTTGTGCGCTATTTTTTTTGCTTCTTCATTTTGTAGATATTTGTTTTACCCTATGCACATACATTTGCCTTAACCTATCACACCTTTTCTATCCATCACATTACTTGTAATCACTTAACTCCTTAGTCAATGCTTGTTAATATATCACTTCATCTATTCTGTTTGGGGCAAATGAGTTTATCCACATCAAAAATCATATCAAGCTAGTATTAGCTCCAATGAGTTAATTTCATCCTAGGATTACTATCATCCATCCATAATCATACCTCCATAAAGGGATAACTACATCATCCTAAGTTCTAAAGGACTCTGTAGGTGGTGCTCAATTACTTGGGGTTTATGAAGTCAGCTCAACCGTTATTCCTTCCCATTCCCTCCTCCCCCTCGACCCCCAATAATCATTTCATCCTTAACATGTAGAATAATTTGAATCCTTGATCTATGCTTACAAATAAGTTGATCAATTATTCACTCAATTCACCCTACTTTGTGAAATTCACTCATTCAATCCTTCATCCAATCTCACAACTTTCACCCTGTTTGATGAAAGTCAAAGCATGAAGCTCATTATCTTGGCATGCATCCTTCTGAAGTCTGCCCTGCTTTAGGCACATTGAATTCTATCCTTATTATCAATCCATATGTGCAAGCACTAGCTCAAGTGGGTTAAATCTATCCATAGGTTAATTTTATCGATTTTCATCATATCCTAATTTACCTTCTTTTTCAAAGCCTATTTGTGGCCTTTATCCCTGCATGTCCTCCCAAAGGGGCATCATCCATCATATTATTTATTTCATCATCATCTATTTTTCATCTTCCCATTTTCCTCCTAACTTCTTCCTTTAAAAAGTCACTACTCCACTCATCATGTCTCATAATGCCTTCTCAAAGAGGGGGAAAATGTAGATACCTAAAATTAGATATCTTTTGTTTATTTTAACTTGCTATTAATCATCATGTAACATCATACCTAAATCCCTAATTAGTCATCTATCCACATTAACAAACCATAATCCTAATTCTTTTCCATTATTCATCACCATAATTCACATCTTATTCCATTAGTTAATTAATCTAAATTAAATAACTAATCCTTCCCTAATCATAAATTTTGAATATCCATAATTTTTAAAAATATAAAAAATAAGTAATACTCACATCATTACATCATCCTCCACCTTTTTACCTTTTCTAAATTTCAATGATGCCACATGTTCTACCTATCCCCATTAATCTAATTTAATAATCTGCCTCCAATCCCACTAATTTCCACTATCTAATTTTATAATCCTAAATTTCCACACACATCATACACTAATGTATTCTTGGATTCACATCTCTATTATCCTCCATTATCTATTTTCCTCTAATTTTATAATCCTAGATTCCCACAAGTCTCTCCCATTAATCTATTCTTAGATCCACATGTTTCCATTATTCTTCATTATTTATTTCCCTCTAATTTGATAATCTCAAATTCTCCCACGTGTATTCTACCATCCAAAATTGTTTACTTCTTAATAAAATATCATTTTCATGACAACTCATCCTCAACCATAAATATTTCATCAAGATCAATGGTCTTCATCCATTCAAAAAATCTATAAATAGAGGTTTATTCTTCTATCTTTATCAAGTCTTAAATATCACAATAAAATTATACCAATTTGGAGGACAATCCAACATCAAGGCCATCATAATCAAGGAGGAGTCTACAATAAATAATGTTCAAACACTCATATGTTGGCCAATTTACCTTTGTTTAGAAATATGAATTGAACACACATATTCACAATGAAGAAGGTGATGAATGTATTCTACATGGTTTTGTAAATATTTTATAATTTTATTTATTTATTTTATTAACTTTATTGAAATTTGTAGTTTGGATTTAAAATAGAATTTATATTCATTTCATTTTCCCAATTTTATTTAGATTCTAAATTTTATCTACCACAAAAGCTTACATTTACAAGTTCATTAACTGAGACATGAATAGTAATTATCATAATTGCTTTAAGTATTGTTTTGTTTTTATTTTTTACTTTTGAAAAAACTTTTTTTTTCTAAATGTATGATGGTTTATGTAAGGAATAATAAATATTGTATAATTTATTTTGAATCCTTAAATATTTTTTAATTTTAAATATTTTAATTATTATATTATTTTTTTAACAATAATGAATGATCTTTTTATAATGAAAATATAAAATTATGTTTTTTGATTTACAGTTAAATTGTGATGGCCAATTCAATACATAGTGATGTATTTTTTTTAGACATAATATAATGTATAATAGTTCAATTGTGCACAATAAAGTTTAGACAAATGGTTCTATCAAACATATTGCATATTTTAATTAATTAATGGGTTAATTATATTATTAAACATCTATATTTTCCATTAAATATGATAATATATAATATAGTTAACGATATAGTATTTATATAGTCCATGAAGTATGGGAATAAGGTTTTAGGAAAAATTATATTTATTTTTTTTAATCTTGATGTTTAAGATCATGGTCTATGAACCATCATCAAGATGTGAAAATGAAATAGCGGTTCACAAAGTGTGATATGAAATATTGATGAAAAAACTAACACAATGTTTTCCAAACATCATATTTATATAATATAGTTATTGTAATGATAAGTGTAAATAATTATAAAGTAAAAAATAATGATTTTATTTGAAACTAAATCTTTTTATTTTTATTTCTTTATTCACCATAGGTTGAAATGTAATATTTTAATAAACTAACAATTTATATAGGATCTAAAGTATTTTAAAGTTAGTGTACTTGGTACTTACATTTTTTTTGTTTCATTTCAAAAATATGAAAATACGTGCAATGAATAATAAATTCATAGATAGGGTAATAATAACAACACTACATTTTATGAGAGAAGAAAAATTTAACTAGTCATAATTTTTCATAAACATTTTACATTGTAGAAAACCAAGGCTTCCATTGTCAAAGATAAAAGTGATGGTAAAAGCTGATTAAACTTTTTGAAAGTACGTGTTATAATTTATTTTCTAATATTTTTTATTGTAGGCCCTATCTAGAGTTTTTAATATTATTTATGATAGGGTCCATCATGTTGTAAATTATAAAGTTGAATGTAAATTAAAAAAATGGGTATAACAGTTTCAAATCCTAAGGCAACAAACGATTGTCTTGATCATAAATATAAAATTCTTAGAGGAAAAAAACAAATATTAAGTGAAAAAAATATATTGGTTGTAATTTTTTTGAATATATATTGCATACTTTAAATATATAGTTTTTAAATATTTCAAAAATAAAAATACAACATTCTAAAGTATATATACTTAAGTAGTATGCATAGTGGTAATTATACATCGATGTAAATATACACTTGTTTCAGACTTATGATGACCTTAAATACAAAAATTTAAACAAAAAACCTGATTTTTTTGAAAATGTAAAGAAAACAAAACAAATATTAAAATTGTGGCTTGTAGAATGCATTTATGAAACTCCATAAAATCTTAATAAAATGTTGAAAAATATTGCATAAATTTAAATTATTTTATTTTAGCTTCTGTGAATGATTATACAACTTATTATTAATATATCTTTTAATTTAAACATTCATAAAACTATAGCCTATAGTGAATTTAGGAAAAAGAAAAAATTAAAATCACAATAACTTACTCAAAAGTGATCATATAGCCCCAAAATTTTTACTTAACTTCCTTAAATTATTTTTCAAATTTAATAAAATATGGGTAAAAGTTTGGAATGATTTATAAGCTATAATTAATTTTTCAAAATTAAGAATTTAATCATACTTTTGCCCAAATCAAAGTTCTAATATCACTTGGCAAGATCCACACTTGTAATAATAGAATAAATTGAACAATATATCAAATATAATGAAGATCAATACAATATAAGCTAAGATGTTTTAATATAAAATACATTTTGAAATAGATAATTATCCTCAAGATATGACTATATAAAACAATATTTTTTAAGGAAGAATAATTTAATGATATCTTTCAGTATTGGAAAACCATTTCAAAAAGACAACCTCCAACATCCTTTTACATTCTTAATTATAATATAGTCCAACTCATAACTTAGTCTAACTAAATTCATAAATTTTCCATTTGATCTAATATATTTAACTCATACAATTAAATAAGAGAGATATATGTTATATGTCAACATCTAAATCAACTTTTTAACATTATAATATTTTATATACATAACATACCATCATCTCTACTAATTAAATTATAATAAATTCAATAAATATAAATTAATAAAAAAAAATTTCCTTCAACATCTTAAAAACTGTGAGATTTAAAAAAAAAATGTTGAATTAAAACTGTGTTAACAAATTTTGTGCAAAATGAGAACTCAAGATATATACTTCCAACTCCTCCTAAGATGTGGATGTGCACCCAACCAACCACTCTCCATGCATCCAACTGACTTTTGGTGAACAAAGTAATCAAGAACCCATACATATATATATATATATATATATATATATATATATATATATATATATATATATATATATATATATATATATATATATATATATATATATTTATTCATTGAATGATGAGTTTGAACAAAATAACATGGATAATCCTCCTCCACGCAGCTATGAAAGCAACTTATGCTTTAATATTTTTAATTTAAAATACAACAATTGACTTCTAAGATTTGTGTTGTGTAGCAGTTTAAAAGGTGAAGAAAAAAGCCAAAAAAAAAAATTGGTTCTATGACATTTTCAAAATTAATTTGTAATCAGTATGGTCAGCATTTTTGAATGAGTTGTGTCCAGTGCTTTGACTGTTAAGCTTGTTTGTATTGTCAACTATAAGCAACTGTACATTTTACGTATCCAATTTTAACTGTGATGCTGAGCTTGTGACGTATAAATAATTTGTGATTATGGAAAGGAATGAAGCCAGCTCTTCTTATAAACACAATTGGAAGGAATATATATCTATCACAGAACTCTAGAATAGCATAATATTAAAATGTTACTATTTTTTATTTTAATTTAATAATAATATATTTTTAAAATTTAATCTCAGATCATATTTTTATTATGATCTACAAAATAACTAACAGTATATTATAGGATCTCTTTGTTTTTCAATAATAGCACAACAACATCAGAATAGAATAGAAAGGTTACTGCACACTTAAACAATTATTTAATGAAAGGTTAAAAATATGGCAAAGGTATCGGATTTTTCCAGATTACTTGGAAAAAATCTGCATTGTTCCATATCTCAAAAATTTCACCCTTTTAGTATCACATTTATTGTAAGCGCATTTAAATGTTCTAAAGGTAAGATTTAAATCAATTTAATTATAACGAAAATAATAATTTCACATTTTATTATAATATTAATGTATTTATTAATTATTAATATAAATCAAATATTATTGATGTAATTATTTATTTTGACTGGTCCCCATACATCCTCTCAACACTTTCTAATTATAATTTTTTTTTTTCTTTTTAGATTTAAATTTATTCTAATCCCTTCTGCAAAAAAAGGTGCATTAGACAATTGTGGCATGCTAGAAACTTTAAGAGTGTATTTTTGGAAAAAAATTTAGTGCTTCCTTTTTGTTGCCCTATATGACTCCAGTTTTATGTTTTTCATTTTTTTAATTGTTTGTTATTAGTTTATGCATTAATAAGGTTTTTATTTCAATTCAAATTATCTATAAATATATAAGCATTTTAGTGCGTAATTTTTTTTCGAAATTATTTGAAAAAACATCTGATTTTTAATGTTCATAAGAATTAATTGAACATCTACAAACATTTTAGACAAATCAAGCAAAGATTAGATTAATCATTATAACATTGAAATTCATGCTAAAGACATTTTATTGTATCAGTTTTCCTGCTTGATGAATTACAACAATTATTGGACTGTCATTTCTCGATATTTTACACCATTAAAGACCCTAAAAAATATCAAGGTAGCTTAACTATTTCCTAGTGTAACACATGCCCCAAAGCATATTACTTTCCTAAATTTTTTTCTTATATAGTTTCCTAAGTCCATACATATCAAAGATTCAAAAATCTGACTGAGGGTTTTATAGTAACAAATCTAATGAAAATACCCATCAAAGATTATGCACCTTTATGAGGTTTACTAGAAACATACAATACATAGTTCTAACACCCAAAAAAAATTAGTTGATGGTTTGGACAAGGCCCTTACTTCACCACATGCTTTTAAGGTTATTTTTATCTTTCAACAAAACCTTGATTTTCAGTCAAACTTGGATGAAAGTTTTTAGATCTTATAATATTCAAGATTTTGCTAATTAGGGAAGGGAGAAGAAATAGATTTTACCAATGGTTAGATCAATTTTTTATAAAAGTGAGTAAGGTGTATAAATTCCCGTATTTGATAAACACAATCGTGACAAAATATGTGTTTCCCTATAGTTTACTCTAGCCATGCATTCTATAGTTATAGCACCTAGAAACATCTAGTTGATGGTTTGTATAAGGTCATCTATTCATCTTCACTTTTTAAGGTTATTCTCTCTTGCCATAAAACCTTGACTCCCCCTATCATACTTCAATGATTGTCACCCAATCTCTCAATATTCAAAATATATTCCTAAAACCATATTTATTTAAATTTATTTAATCTCAAAAAATAATTAAGTTTAATTTCTACCATTTTAAATTTATTTAAATGTGTATAAATATTCTGATTATATTTTGATTGAAATCTATTTAAATCCATAATATATTTTAGTAAACATATGCTCTTTTATACGTTTTTAAGGTTATATCTTTTTCCATGACATAATAACTATAACATTCTTAAAGATTTCATTTAAGGTTTCATAAATGCCTAATTTATTGCCTTCTCCTTTAAAATTATCTTTTATTTTATACAAAGTTAAATTTAATAATATGTTTAGGTTAATTCAATTGCATGCTTTTAAATCTAATAAACCTAAATTCTTATGTTTAATTCACTTGATCTTAAAATCTTAATAATTTTGATTTATAATACAAACTTATTAAACCTTAGAGGTTCACCCTTTACATCTTGTCAATTTTTAGACAAGGGAAAAATAGCCAATTAATTGGAAAAGCAAGTGTTATATAAGTAAAATAAATATATTAATACATGTCAGATCACATTTTTCCAATTTTAGTAAATGGATTTAAGCGCCACATGGATTTAACTTTGATTGATTATTGAGTGTTGTGGATTACTTAAATAATGATTATTTTTATCTAAAAAATAATGAAATAATGATGATTAGTTGATGAAAAATTCTTTTTTCTTAATTATGAAATTGGGTTATGATTAAAATTTATTGAAGATCTTAGATTGATTGATGTCAGATATTGATTTATGTAGATTTGTTTTATAACTAAACTATTTATAAGTAATGATATAATTTATTGTTTATTTTTATGTAATTTGAATTGATAATATTAAATAGATTTAATTTTTATTTTACTTATAATTATTTTATGGTTTTGATAACTCAATTAAGTTTAATCACTCTTTCGATTATAGTGAGTGTGATTACAATATAAAATATGCCCTAAAAAAAAGGGAGGCCATCATTAGAGATAGTTGAGTGTATGCACAATTAATGGCATACAATGAAAAGAGATGTATACAAGTCAAAGATAAATCATGTTGACATTGAAATCAGAACTAATAACTTAGGTCACCTTAGGAGGTAGATAGAATGTTGTGAGAACATGTTTTAATGTTCACATTTATAGTGAATATTATAGTATATCATGTCACAGGAGATGAGTATGTTGTGAGAACATGTTTTAATGTTCACATTTATAGTGAATATTATAGTATATCATGTCACAGGAGATGAGTATATAAATCAAGTGTCTAGTACTTTTAATGTCAAATTGCTTTTAATGTCAAATTGTATATAAATGATCATATTCAAAATTTATAAAATGCTCTCAACAAGTATATTATTAAAAATATTGTATTATTATTTTAATTAATTATTTAATTTATATTATCAAGTATTTTTAAAAATGTAAGATTATATTAATTTTTATAAGTCTTCTAAAAAATAATAGTTTTCTAGAGTGAAGGTATTGTTTCAATAAAATTACAACAAGGTATTCATTAAGATGCAGGTTAAGCATAAAATAGTTAATTAACACAATTCAAATAGAGTTTGGTAGATCCTATTATAATATAAAGATAATTGAATAATTGATGACAACTACACTTAAGAGGACGAGGAGGCATGTGTGGGTGAGGAAGGATCATTACTTGATATAATTTTTAAAATATTTATAAGCATACAATCATTTTTGATAAATTTAATTTGATTATTGATGTAGAGAGGCAAAGGGTTTGAATTATATGAGTACATGCAACTACTTCGGATAAATTATGTTATGATTAGATAAAATAGACTATAAAATAAGATGCAATTATATTTTTAAAACAAAAACATGGCTTGTCAATATTTTTTGTTTGTTCATATTAATTAATGTTTTTTTTTGTAAATTTCTAAAATTAATGTAGGAATCAAGAGCATCCAAGACAAAGATCAAAAATTCAAATTTTGTCAGAGATAACATGTGGTTAGTTGTTTGGGTCGAATGAGCAAGATACATGCAAATTATTTATTTTATTTTAGTATATTAACAACTTTGTAATCTTTAATTAATATTTTAATTTAATTTTTTCATTTTACTACAAGAGATGTACTAGTATGGCTTAAGGGCCACTAATAAATTTTGAGAGCACCTAAAAGCCCTTGGATGGAACACCAATGCATTCAATAAGTGGACTCATTATAGGGGGTTGTGTTGGTAAGTCATTAGTCATTGTTTACTTGTGATTAAAATAGTGACTAATGATTTATTTTAAAATGTTATAATTAGCTATTTATAGAAAATAACTTCAAGTATTTTAATAATTATTTTAATAATGTCTAGATAGTTCAA
Organism: Torreya grandis; assembly: GCA_037957365.1. NCBI lineage: Eukaryota > Viridiplantae > Streptophyta > Pinopsida > Cupressales > Taxaceae > Torreya > Torreya grandis. Next base: position 2,404,964 of record JARHVA010001475.1, on the reverse strand, counting down.
AAACGAATCTATGATAGATGATCGTCCTTTATTTGTATAAAATTGATGAATATGATCTCGCCTATGAAGATCAATTATTGTATGAATGTGACATAGAGAATGAGATGATAGATGATGATTTTCATGATATCATAATAGATGATTATTGTGATGATATGATGATGATCACAATGACCACTAAGGTATAGAACTTGATAGTTGTATATTTTTACATTATACATTAATTTTAATTGAAATATTTTATTTGAAAATGATTGTATGTATGTATGTATGTTAGAGTATGTATTTCTCATGCTTGTTAGTGTATTGACTAGTTATTTTGTCCTTTTATGAGTTTTTTCTATGCAAGGATTTATCCCACATTGATTAGTTAGGATAGTTATTTGTTATGCCTTGCCTACTTATGCAAGGGCTTTCCTTTGTACTAGCATCTCATTTTTTGAATAACACTTGACTTGCTTTGCTTTACAATCATTTGTTTGCAGTTTTTTTATGTGATGTTTTTGTTGTTAACATTTTTGAACCTTGGGATAGAATGTTTTTTCACCATTATTAACATGGTACTAGAGCTTTGAGGTATTGCATCATCCACACTATTACAATTTTTTTTTATAAATTTCTCTTGCCATTGTTGCTTCTTCCCTTGTCATATATCCTCAGGATTTTTTCTTATGGATCTGACACTTTTATTCAAGTTTTGATGAAAGTGTATGATTTTCCTTTTTTTTTGGTCTTGGAGAGCAAGTGGAGGTAAAGGATTAGAGAAAGGAGTTGAAACATGGTAGCATCTAGCATTGTTTGGATATTCTTCATTTTATTCTATCTTGGCATAAGAATTATGAGGATTATAATATATCCATTGATTGTGGTGCTTTGAGACTCTTATATTTGTCATTTCATGGGTAGTGTGGAGCATTGAGAGGATGGCATCTTACCTTACTGAGAAAAGGTGTGCAGTGTACAGAGTGGTGCTTACAGATTGGAGAGAAATTTTGAGGTAGGCACTCCTTTTTATTTTTTTAGATCTGTAGAATGGGGTTTTTCCGATCATCATTGAGGCTTTGAAAAGATAAAGAATTGGATTCCTTTTTTTGATAAAGAATTTTTCATTGGATGTGAGCTACGTTAGAGGGTTTGAAGGCATTGAAGAGGCATTGGAAGGAAGGAGTTATTTCTTACATGAAGATTTGGAGTGTTGGAAGTCCTTCTAGAGACTACACCCTTCTTTCTACCCACCACTTGAAATCAGTGCAATGTGATATTTCCACCTATACCCGACCTATGTCATACCAAGAAGGAGATCATAAGACTAGTGTTTTCAGTGATATTGGTCTTTTCTTATGCTAATCTAGAGCATTAGAGGTTTCTCATGAGACCACTTGCAAGGGATGCATTCCATTTTTCAAATCTTGCATTCCATCTATAATACTGCATTCCATTTTTTTCCAGATCTGCTACATTGATTTTTTGCTATTAAGATCATTTTTCTTAGATAAGTGCCTCTTTGGACTATGTTTTATATAAAAAATTCATACTATCTATTGGCTTAGATTTGGATAATAAGGAAACATCTTCCTACAATGAGGAAGGAATGCACCAAATTTACATTGGAATTTTTTGTCCAAGTGTTTCAGGTTGGTGAGCCAGCATGGGAGTGGAGTTGGTCTGCATGGGAGAGAGGCATCCTTGTTCATTTTGGATCATACCTGGTTATTTTTGTTTGCTCAGCCTTTTGCTAGCTAAACATAACAATATTCATTTTTCCTCACACAAATAGTTGTTTTTATTCATTATTTTTTTCCTAGCTGTAATGTTTGGCTTCAAGAGAAAGCCAAATTCACTTGCACGCATATTGAGCTAACCAAACATATAATTTTTCACTTTGGTTAAATTTAATAATTCCATGGTTAAATTTTAATTCCAAAAAGTGGTTGGATGCCTACATTATTTTATAATTTGGCAATATAAATCCATTTGTAGTGTCTTTTTAATTTTTTGACCCATTTTATGGGAACTTGTAAAGCCTCTAACTTTTGAACTGTAACTCAGATTTTAGTTCTATTTTTTTTCAAAAGTGTCTAGTTTTAGATTCTCTATCCATTGATGTCATTAATATGTAAAAATTCACTACTTTTATAAAGTTTCAAATTGGGGGGTCCTTAATATAATCTTTTGGGGAGTTGTCTTGATGTTGATTTTGTGTACCCTTTTGTATTATTTATTCTCTTTGATGATTCATTAGCATAGATTCTAATTCTGGTATTGACCATTGTGAGCATTTGAATACACACAATTATTAGACATGGATACTTTGAATGCAAAAAATCATAAAGCATAAAGTATTATGGTCCCTAATGAATGAAACTCAATAGCAGTTTACACGTAAAGTTGAAAATTTTCAGCACCAATGTAAGTTTGAAGAGTGTATAGGTTTAATTTGGACTTATGTGAGTGATAATTTTTATTTCATTTGTATGGGTGTGATACTCCATTCAAAATATGGGCTAAGCTAAAGGGGTTATTTGGGAAAATAGATCACTTACGATCCATGAAACTTGAAGTGGAGCTTACTTCATTTGATCCAGATGACTTTGCCTCTATTGTAGAATAACTCACTAAATTTAAGAATTTGTTGACACATTTAAAGGGGAGTGAATGAGATAATAAATATGAAGAGTGTGTGTACTTGATGTTTTCTAAGTTGAGTGGTCCATTATAAATCTTTGCTTCTACCTTTTTCTCTAGTATGGATGCCTTAGGTGATGCATTCCAAATGCCAGATCCAGAGTTATTTTGTGAGAGACTTACTAGGGATGATTCCAAATTATCTCACTTTGATTCTTCCACCTATCAAAAAGCATTAGTTGTATCACATCCTAAAAACAAGGAAAAAACTCAAAGTAAGAAGAAAAACACCCCTCCTCCATCTCAAAATGTACCTAAGCCCAAAACCAATACATCTAAACCCAAATCATCTTAAAAATCTAAGAATAAGTCTAACATATCTTGCTCCTATTGTGGGGGAACTGGTCATGAAGAGTCTAGGTGTTTCAAGAGAATGCAAGCCCTAAAAGATGTAGTTAGGAAACACAAGATTTCTATCTCCACTCCTTCTCCATCTCATGAGCATGGGAAAGTACTCAATATTATTTGGGGATCATAGTTACATGTTTCAGATAGTTGGGTTCTATATTTTAGTGCTTCACACCATATGACTTCTTCCAAGGAGTCCTTTGTATCTCTTGGTTTAAGTTCTACTTCCAACATTGAGGTTTAGAGATTCTTCTTTTATTTTTGTTAAGGGAAAGGGTGACATAAATTTATATGGTGGTTACATTAATGATGCATTATATGTGCTAAACATCACCACTTATCTACTATCAGTTTATTAGATTTGCCATTTTGGTCAGGGTAAGATAGTGACTTTCACACCATAGGGTGCTAAATTTCAATCTTTTTAAGAGCCATATACACTTATTACATAAGGTATTATTGATCATAGTGATCAAATCTATTATTTTAAGGGTTTTAATGATACTCTTCCTTTAGGAATGTGTTTAGTTTCTCATGTAGATTTTGAGAGTAGGCTTTAGCATGAGAGATTTGGACACCTAAACTATAAATATTTGAAAAAGTTGAGCACTCATATTATGGTAGAAGGTCTTCCTACAGTTTCATGTCTTGATATATTTTGCCCTAGTTATGCATTGGGGAAACAACACCAAGATCCATTTCCTACGGGTATGTCCACGAGAGCTTCTTCACCACTTGAGATTGTGAACAATGATTTGATGGTCTTTCCTACTCCTTCTTTCAACAAATCTAAGTATGCACTTACTTTCATTGATAATTTTTGTAGGCATACTTGGGTTTATTTCCTCAAGTACAAGAGTGATGTTTTTTCTCACTTAAAAATATTTAAGTCTTTGGTTGAGAATTAGTCTTAAAGTTGCATTAAGAAGCCTCATAAAAATAATGGGGAGGAGTACTTTAGTTGATATTTCTCTTATTTTTTGGCATCCCATAGTATTATTCACCAACATTCTATTACACATACTCAATAGTAGAATGGCTTAACAGAATGGAAGAACCGAACTCTAAATGAGATGGCTAATTGCATGATCTATTCATGAGATTGACCTCCTATCTATTGTACAAAGGTAGTTAATTATGTGAACTACATTTAGAACTATACACCACATAGATCACTTGAGCATATGACTCTGGAGGAGGCTTGGTATGGAACCAAGCTTGATAACTAATTTTTATGAGTCTTTGAGAGCCTAATCTGGGTGTTTATACTAAAGAAGAAAATGAAAGCATTGGATAAGAAGAGAAAACCTTTGATTTTTGTAGGGTGTTGTGAGGTAATGAGATATTATCACCTTTTACATCCTGATACTAGTGATGTTCATTTTTTAACACATGTATAGTTTGATAAGCATTTCACACCTTATTTTTCTTCATTTTCTTCCATGCCTATTCTTTTTATTTTGATGATTCACATCCTCTTGAGGATTCATTCTTTGAGGAGCTAGTTTAGGAGATTCTTGAGGAGTTTATGAGGATGAAGATCCAATTCGCAATGATGTTACCACTATGCCTAGTTGGGATCATACCACAATTTCTAAGCCAATACCTTTCATACATGATCTTCCACCCACTTTACATTATCATGAACATTTTATGGGTACTAGACTTTTATGTCTGGCATTCTCTAAGGATCCACATTATTTTTCACAAGATCATGGGATACAGGAGTGGGATGATGTGATGATAGATGAGTACTCTTAATTGATGAAGAATCATACTTAGGATTTGGTCACTGTTCCTAAGGGAAGAAATTTGGCTAAGTGAAAGTGGATTTACTACACTAAATATGTAGTTAATAGGTCCATTAATAAGTACAAGGCACATCTTGTTGTAAATGGGTTCTCTCAATTTGAAGGTATTGACTACTCTGA